>JARQSU010000695.1:16995-34720 GCA_030142265.1 Calameuta filiformis | reverse complement strand
GTTTCCACAACTTGCCACAACGCACGGCAGCACCGTCAATTCGAAGTTTGGCGATCAGTTCCATTCCCCCTTAAGATCCAAGGTGTACCGATGTTGCTCTCCAATGCTAACTACCAATGTTAGTTAGCTTTTGGTTTGGTAAGTGTAAGCCTTACTTATAGTTAGTTAGCGAATGTTTATAACCCTTTGTTACAGAGTGTCAGAATTTATATCAAAAAGGTTTCACTTATACCTTCCGAAAAATGTTAGGTTTAATAAAAAATGTAGGGTCTTAGTTGGTATCTCGGATTCAATTGATAGACCAAGAATTGACATATACTCAATTTAATGGAAAATACGGTTTCGGTATGTATTTAAATTTTTGAAAAACTGTAATAAAAGATAATAGTCATGTGCGAATTTATCGAATATTCTAGGGTGGGATCCTTTTGGCAAATGTATTCGAAATCATACAGATAAATTTGTACATGCTGAAAGTAAAAAGAAAGGAATGAAAAGCAAATCAATTCTATACGACCTCCCTGAATTCGATATTATTGGCAGTTTTTAGGTCGATTGGATCAACAAACTATTTTACTTTGTTGATTCCTTAAAAACTATAGATAAATTACTAATATCATAGAAACCGTTCCTTAACGTTTCACGAACCCCCAGATCTATGTCTGATCATCATCATTAAATAGCACATGAGTTTGTAGTATGGCTCTTATTTTATAGTTTATCAACAATTAAACAAATTTTCCCTTTTGAATATGTGAAATACTGGATGCTATTAGTAGACGCAATTTTCACTTTATTTATCAATATTTATAATGAAATCAGAAATTTATTATGCCCAGCAATGTTTATTTAAATTTATTAGTGTAGTGAAAAAATTATATGAAATAGACCACATGCTTTTAATGTGCACCTGTTAGCTCATTTATCACACAGCGTAATGAATTGGGGTCCATTATGGACACACATTAGCTTTTCCTACAAAGATTTCAATCAAAGATTAAGGAGTTATGTTAAAAGTTCAAATAGCGTGGCGCTACGAATTTGTACATTTCAAATGTGTTTAGCGATAGTTAGATTACAAAAAATATGTCAAAAATTCATGATGCGTAGACGAGAAAAGTATCTCGTTCAATTATTAAACAAAAAGTAAAATCCAAATCCAAAAGTTAACATAATAGTTGATGGCGGTCACGTGCTAGGTATTCCATTTAAAGGACAGCAATCATGAATTTATTTTTTAGATCTTGAAAGGATTAATGCACATAAATCTCTAGATGCTTGTAAAATCGAATTTTACGAACGAACAATGGTTAACAATGAAATTATTCACAGTATAAAATACATTTAATCCACGGAAAGAAACAGTTATGCAGTACTCTCAGTTAATGATCAAGTGATTGGAATTGAATTGTTCGTTGCAATCAAATTTCAAAAATCGTACAAGTGTCTGTAATGTAAAAATTAAAAATAATTATCACAAGTACTATATTAAATTTGATCATGCAATACATTATTTTCCTCGCTTATTGAGTCCAAGCATGAAAAAGGTAATAGATTACCATAGATCTTATTGTGTAATCATACAATTTTTACGGGAAGTTTTGTGATATAATTAATTCCTCTGCTTAATTCCGTCGGTATGTAAGTTTGTAGGATCTTTCCAGTGATCATCGTCGACTTTTTAAATTTTCTTCTTTTAGCTCTCCGAAAATATATTTTTCAATGTGCATTATTAATTTTAATTTAATTTCATTATTTTAACCTGCTGGTCCAGATATAGGACTTTTCTTGTTAGGTTCCATTAAAATATGAAATTAGAATTGTATGCCGGTGAAAATGTGTAAGAATGCTTTCAATCGAATTTTCAAAGTCATATAAGGAAAAGAATTGCTCCTATTTAGCTATGCGAGCGACTGTTTCGGTAGAAAATTATGTTTTTAATTGGTCAATATCATCCAATGACAAAAATTATTTTTTAGCCGTACATAACAATCTGTAACCGGAATTAACAATAGTGCACTCAACGGGAAATAGCGTGCACTATATCAAAGCACGTTACGTCCAGAAATTCATGAAACTGAACGCATTGCACGCACATATACTATGTATAGTATGTACAATGACGCCATAACAGACGCCATGCGTTCTAACGGTAGTGATCAGTTCAAGTGTAGTAGTGTATTGTCATACTATACATACGTTACGCTATACTCAACTTTGGATGCAGTTGCGTGGCTGTGCGTGCGCTTGTGCATATGCGTGTGTAAAGTGGGAGTATGTGGGGCTGTTGTATCCAAATGTACATGAATGTACAGCAAGTGTGGCAAACCTCGAAATTAACGGGCTGTGATCGTAATCATTTCAATGACGATGGCGGACACATTTGTAGGATGATCCATGATATGAAATTTCGGTAAACGCGCGTAAACGAAGCGACAGTTATATTAAATTAATTATTTGCCGAAATATTACAAGAGAATAATAGAGTGCTGTGGATGACTGGCCGATGATTTTTATTGATTTTTTTTTTTACCTTCGCGGTAATAACTATTTATTCAAAATGACAATATGGAATTTCGAAAAGTGTATCAGGACTTTAATTATGCTATTAATTTAGTAGCTAAACGCGTATCTAAGAAATATAAGATTAAACCATTTCTTATCAATGTGTATATGAAATATGATATTTTGATACTACGAATTGTTGAAAGGTGCAAATATTCGTAATTGTTTCTTAATAAATATTTTATATCTATTCAGAATCTTTAGGTGTGGGTGTCGTCCTTTTATTAAGATAGAACACTGAGAAAAATGGAGTTTTGCTGTAGATCATAAAATTTCATAGTCTATCATAACGACCCGGAAATATATTAAATGGTATATTAAGTATGAGTATTAACCCATTTGCATCATGACTCTACTTAAGCTTTTGCGTTCAGACATCAGCGACGTTCAACTGACGGTTGGGCCCGTATTATTATGGCTCGCGGATTATTCCGCGCTCGGCGATAGAAGACGATCGCCAAGTACGGAATATTCCGCTTACGGATGCAAATGGATTCGTCGGCGTGTGAATTATTGCCATAATCTTCATCTATTTTTATAGTGCCACACAATTCAGGGATTCAGTGCTCAGATTTCGGAGCTTTTATGCCTGATAACTGATCGTCATTTTTTCTCTTCGCTAAAAAATAATTTTAATATGTTCATTTAGATTAATATAGTTGAAGAAACATTATTTAAATAAAATGAAACGTCGAATACATAATCGTTTGCGTGACAAGGCCGTTGTCACGATAAAAAAAAAAGAAAAACAGAGTAAGTAGTACAAAAAGAGACAAGAAAAAAAAACGAACGTATTTGCGTCACGAAGATTTAAGAAAAATAAACGTTCCCTTTTGTAAGACGAAGGATCTTTCGGAAAAGTTTCTTTTCGGTAAAGAGAGAGACTCCGGACGAGTTTCAGTACTCAAGGAGCGCAACATAGTGATTTTACGCATCTCCATCAGGCACTCAGTTTTATTTATTTCTTGCGGTGATAAATTATTTCGATTCAACAGACGTAGATTTCTGTGCTGCGTCACAAAACCTTCAGGTCCGCTGAACTATGACAAGCAGTTACTTATACAAATTCAGGTATTAAGAAATACGGTAAGGAATAGCCATTACTTTTAAAATAATCAAACAAAATTACTTAATGTTAAAACTAAGTGATCTGCAAAAGATCGACGGCCATTTGCGGCGCACGTGTCAAGTTCATCTGTATTGTGAAAAAGGAGCACGAAAGATATTGCAGTGAAGTGGTAAACGGTGATGCCTCATGATACACTTGTTTGCCTTTAGATTTACAATACGAGTATGCAAAGTATTTAATATCTCTCGAAAACCAAAATTTCACAAAGAACCAAATTGACATGAGAAATAGATTTGCAACTGATGCATTGCGTTGAAATACAAGAAATTATAAATAACAAATTGCAACTGCAAGCCAATTTACATTGTCGTACATTTCATGGAAATTATCAAGTGGTTTGCATGAAATAATTCGACGCCCTTTCAATTCAGCAATTCATGAATCGCGAATCAGTGATTCGCAAATCACTTTGGAAGCATGGCGTATCGCGCGAATTATTAACGCGTTCCGCAATGCGGTCCCAATTCAAATCGGTGCTCGTATTTGCAATAGAGACGTTACTATTGCATACGTACAAACTTACATCAGCATGATATCTATTAGAAAAGTGTAATTTGAAATTTCGAAATGATTTTCATTCCAGAAATCGTATTTCATATTGTAAGGCTAGTTTGTCATATCATATTTAATCAGACATACTGTGATTAAACTAATCCTGTGCAGCTGAAGTTAGTCAACGGTTACAAAGAAAATCAATAAACCTTTCAAGAGATCATATGATAAATATGCAAAATGATTTCCATTATCATTTTTCAAATCTTCAGAATTATATTCACCATATAGGAAAACATTTTATATAATGTAAGAGCAACTGGGTTTGCCTTGCAACACCGCTGTCTGAAACACGTGGTTTCAACTTATGCAAAAAATAATTTTACGGTTACGATTTTTTTAACTCGGAAGAGCTAGACGTTTGCAAATATTACTGTTCCATCTATATCGTCAACTTGATTTTTTTTTTTCTAAAGTTCAACTCGGTTGATTAAACGTTTCACCCAGAATTTTCTAAGGGGACATCATTAATTTTGCGAAGTCTCGCACACGTGCCAAAAGTGCTGGACGTCTGCAAATATTACTGCGACATCTGTATTAAAAACTTAATTCCTCATGTATACATTATTTCGATAAATCGGATCAGTGGTTCGTTCGTAATTTTGAATGGAGACATCTACCCACGCGCGGTTACACGCTACGCTCATAAACAAGCATCAAGATCATCTTAGAGTCATGCGGTAAATACATAGCAAGAGACTTGTTCACGCAATACTTATACGGAACAACAAGCTTTATCTGCCGATAGCATCAATTATTTCCGAAATGGCTCTACTTTGTAAAAATTTATTGTCACATTTATACGATATATTTTTGAATATGTAGAATCGATTACTATCGGAATGAAAAGGATCGGTGTCTGGGATCACGGTGATTCAGCGGTTCGAGAAAGGTCTAAAAAATATTAATTACGTCTTCGTCGCCTTTGCGACGTGTTGTTCCTTTTTGTAACACTGGCGGTCTTATTGTTATAATATTTCTTGCAACTGCGAATGAAAGAATAAAGCCTATTTCGTAGAGCAGGTGACGCCGCTCCATCAGTGAAATTTAGCATTACTGGGATGCAAAGCATAGCCCTTAAATATACAATGAAAAACACAAATAAAGTTTTGCGTGAATATTGATGTGGTTTTGTTGTCAACTGTGCAAAAAAATGAAGAAAAAAGTCTAAAAATCAGTTCCTACAGATTTCCTGAAAGAAAGTTAATGCTTGATTGCTTGTACACAAGAAACGTAGGTATTTTCAAAAATCTTCTATCCCATAAAAAATTAATAATCGTACTTATCAGAAATTGCAATTCTGTTTAACAAAAGGAGTTCTAATCTTAATGCGACACGCGCGCCACACGTGGAGGGCCGTGGAAACCAGCATCGCTAAGTAGCTCGCTCGCCGCGGGAAAGTTCAAACGCCGCGCAAACTGAGAACTATATGCCTCGACAATAATAGACCGTTGATTTGTGGTTTTATGAGGTATGTTACCTACCAATTTTTGCACTTTTCAAATAGGGCAAATTTTCATTGGATTCATTTAAGAGCAATCAACAGGAACTTGCACTTTTTAAGAAGTGTAGAAAGATACGTAACGCGACAGGATTAATATCAAAAGTTCACGCGAGAGTGATCCACCTTTTTTTTACACTACTAGCGTCATCGGTCGTAGAATCGATCTCTGAGTAAAAACATCTGTCCCTGGAACTTTCAAGCAGTCAAGAATCGATCTAAAATTTCGATATTTTATTGGCAGTGAATCGATCTTTAAAAAATGGATCTGAACCATAAAAGCGTAGTAGTACCATTTGTAAATACATTTGCTTGGTTGGTGGTTGAATTTAAACTTATGGCAGCACGTGGTTACTAGCAATTGCTAGCATCGAGTTTATAAACTTGCTAAATAGAAGTTGTTACAAGTGAAAAACTGTATAAACAGTAATGTATAACAAGTAGACGTTTCAGAAAAAAAAAACCGTGCAACATAAATTGAAAGCAGTTTTAAAAATTTGAAAATATTTTCACGCAATATTACGCCGCCATTACTCTCGACCATTGATTTCTTCATTATTGTACGGTGAATAGTGTTCATCTTTTAGATGGTAAATTTGGGAAAAGTAATTAATATCTCTCGAACTAGACGGTAAAAAGTGTTCTTCGGGCCAATAGACGCAGCAGATAGAGGGTTTTCGATTAACCGTATAAAATGTAAGGTCAATTTTACATAATTATTCTACTATACTACCATAATAGATCTAATAATACTAGCTATATATGTATGTCTACTTATACGTAGTTTCTGGACACATCGGTCATAGAAATTACCAATAAACTTTCATTTCCTATATTATTATTCAATGATAAATTTCATATTAACTGTTACGTAGAATTCTTTAACAACTTGCTTTAAACTCTCACCTCTATCGTTCAAAAAATACTCGCCGGATAAATCGTGGTAAGGAATCACCAATCAGCATAAGTTTATAATTTCGTAAACTATTATGAACGTGCGCTCATATTTGTGCATTTAATGCCATTAGTGCAGTTTTTTTCCCAAACAGTCCGAAATTTTTACCCTGAAGCCAGCAAGTTTTATCACTACGTCGTAGTAAATTTCACTCGATGATTCTTTTACTACGTTATACAGTTAAAAATTGCTGCTCTGCCGATAAAAAGCACATATGTTAGCGTTACGTCCCAATGTTACTAGATTCATAGGAAACTTTTACCGCGTATTCCAGGGCAATATTTACTACAAAATTCTCTTTCCGTATAGACTTAATATAAACCGCGATACATCACAATCATTTTCTTTGAAACCTACTTTCGCATACAGGTTAAGCTAGTATACGATACTAGCTAAATCGCAAACGCCGCTACACGTTACATATAAAAAAGTTATCTAACAGACCGCAATAAATAGTGCATTTATCACCTAACAACAGTAACCGTAAAAGGACAGCCCTTAAAACAATCAATAGAAGCAGTTAGTAACTGAAAGTAAGCTTAAGAAAAAATACGAGGTTAATGCCACAAAAGATTTTCTCACGTCTGACGTCATTACGCCGTGTACAAATGTCATATTGGGATATACGAGTATTATAGTTAGCTGACCACCTACATCATGTGTGCGCACATATGTGGACAAATGGCGTTACGATTAATAAATTTTAACTGCAGTGGTTTAATAAACTTGCATATTTTACGGGATATCGAAGTGACAGAACAGAACTCCCGAACATGACAGATAGATTTGTAATATTATAGATAGGTGATACAAGCAGTCTCTTTGCTTGATTTTATTAGAATTTATTAAAAAAGACAGTAATTTACAGGAGGTTTTACTTGAGTTATTATGACACCATTTTAAAGCAAATAAATATTATCTTTCCTTAGTTAACAGTTGGTACAGTTTCCTTGGCTAACAATTTAATGTTCAGCAGTCTTCGAAGGGTGTCTCTATAAAGCTCAGAACAACTAGGATAGCGTTCTGTCGTTCTCCAATGATCTCTTTGGATTTTTAGGAATTCATTTAGAAAGAAATGAGACTTGAGATTTTAGCTATAGCTTGGTGCAATCCACCCGCCAAATAATGTGGACAATTTTTTAGAGGTATGCTCCTCGTTGGTTTGCAATCAGTGCTACGTTGCCAGTTCGCGATTACGTTCAGGAAATCTCTTTAGGAGAGTAAGAGGCTTGTAAGGTTGAGTTAGGGTGCTATTCCATGTAGAGAAGACAGAACAGGAACGACGGAATCGGAAAAATAGTTTGGTGGCGGTTGACCAATCATCTTCGCTCCGAAAATTTCAAAATTTCGCCTGGGTTCCCCATGTAGAAGAGAAAAACGGAAATTCGTAAAGTGTAAAAATCAATTTTTGTTCATTAAAATCAATAATAAGGACACATATGGTTAGAGAAATCATTAAATATTAATTATCTATAAAAAATTTCTGCTTCTATGTATACATGGGATAGCACCCTTAGCCTGGTGTGTGCAATGGTTCTTATCGCTTCTTCACCTATTCATTATCGGGTGGTCGATCTTGCAGGGTGTCGCGATGTCACCTGCAAAATGATTTAATTTGCCAGGGAGAATCGATGCTTTCTATTTTGCACCTTATTCTCCTTTTATATTTCTCACGTCTATCTTTCGTAATGCTTCGTGTCATTCAATTTTCTGAACAACGCGTAACCGAATAAATGACTCAAGAAAAAAAGAACAAGTCGGATATTCTCACCACCTCACTGTGAAGTGTTATTGTGTTTTTTGGCGTCGCTAGTTTGTCTCATAATTTATAATGAGACGGACGGTTCCATAAACCAAATGACAAACAATATACAAAAATTTACTAGGATTTTGGATTTTAAACAAATAAAACAGACTCTATGCAATATGCATACAATTTAATGACTGAGCGAGACTGTACACAATTTTACATTAGCTGTTGCTAATGGATTCATGACACCTTAGCGCTAAGGAAACGATTCCGCGAGGCGTGGACTGTGTAAGTGGTCACGCAAAACGACCGCTCCTCTAGTTTACCGCCAGCTTACCAATCCTAGCGCGCTTCGCCAAGCTTCACGGGATCCTTTCGGATCTACTTAAAACACCGAAGACACGAGAAAAATGTTCCTACGAGGGAAATAAATAAAAATTCATAAAATTATACAGTCCAGCGCCACGAAATCTCTTCTCAACCCATAGGATCCCACGAAATAACCGAAAAAATCGCAACATTTTTAATTTTATGACGTGCATTTAAAACGCCACATCGTCAATAGACGTAGATCTACGTCCAGGAACACGAAGACTCTAAAATCTATATCCAAGATCACGGAAATCTACAGCAGGAATACTTCGACTTCCAACTTGTAATCAAAAATAGCGTTGTAATATGTTTTAGCCACCGTGTACGGGTTTGCGTCTGACTGAACGCTTACCTCAAAGCAATTGCGAACCGTGAGTTCGGCATGAAGCTGCTGCACGAAGCTAAGGCTTTCGGCCTGCGTCGAAAATCTGTCAAAAAATGACAAAATTTGCAAATATCTCCCTTATTATGTATGCAATCCGTATGACTTTTTTTTCATCTCTATTATTTTCTCTTGCTCTACAACTTTTGCATTTAACTTTTTTCACTACCATTTGAAATGGCAAAGATAATTTTTTTTTATTTGCGAACGGAAGTTAAACGAATAATAATAGTATGCCCATTTGATGCGCAATCAAAAAAAGTTCGATGATTGGTACATCAGATTTTCGAAATTGTGCACAGTTTCGCCGCAAATCTCAAACGTGCCTCTTAACTGATACACTCTGTATGCTCGTTTCTAGGTATAGGCATTATGTCTATGTATTTATGCATAATTTATATATAAATTTTTCACATGGGACAATCCTTTGGACGATCTACAAGGTTCCAGGTATTATTTTTCAGTAGCGATCTTACTTCTTCGGTAATACCTGACTTCCATTAAAAGGCACTGGGACTCAAAATCGCTCACTTTAACGGAATCTCTGTTAGATTTGCTCGCTCAACTGTCTGTTCGTTGGACCCAAAATTGTGTTCTTCCATTTTTTAAAGCAGGTATCATGTTGTAGATCTTTCCAGGACGATTTTGTCTTTCTAGTCGGTTTTAACAATTTTGCGTTTCCCTAGTAGTCTATTCGCCAAGGGATCATTCAGAGGTTTATCCTGATAATCTACAGTTCCTTGATTTGTTGCTCGTCCCTCGAAGTTGTCAGATCACTATATTTTATCTAATGTCCCTCATTTGAATATTCTGATATGAAGTCTTTAATATCCATTGAACGTCTTTCGTTACCTCTTTCGAAAATATTGGCATCAAATTTGACTTGACTTCGTTGTCCACACTTTTAATAACACTCATTTTGGTTGACTTTTTCTGTGAATTCCTAGTATTCATCTTGGTAAGTGTCATCTATCTAGGAATCATCTCTCTAAGAATTTCACGTCACTACCTTTCTTTCGGTATTTATCAAAATAAGTACGATAAGAATTGGATTTCTACGAGTATCCGACGAATGTTTCTTCCTTGGATTGAGATTCAAATTTTCCTTTGTTTGAATTCAGATCTAATACGTACATTTTACATCGGATAATTTGAAAATTATCGATTATTAAAATAATCGATTAATAGTAGACATTGTGACGAATTTTTCAACTTGACACCGATAATGAAAAATCTGAGAACCAACTATTTTTGACTGCTAACCTACGTTACCTTCAGCCGTCCACCCTTCGCTCATATATCCGCAAGCCAGCCTATTCTTCTATCATCGGGAACTGACATGCCGGCATGACCAGGGAGTTGGGGTGAAATAGACTCAACTCCGCCAAAACAAGAGCTTTGACGGAAAATATCAGAAGACGCGATAACTTAAAGGATCCTGTTGATTTTTAGGGACGCGTGAAATCGAGAAATGCAATTGGTCGCGCGAATGGGAGCAGACGATTACGGAAATGCACGGCCGCTCAGGCTACTAGGTTAAGGTAGGAAGGGTCGAAATAAGCGTTAGGGAAATAATCCGGGATACAGAGAGCAACTGATCAAGAATATAACAGAACGAAGCGGAAATATCAAATCGAAATCCCTTCATCAATTAATAAATTGGGAGTCCTCGCCGGAGCTGGTGCAGCTAATCCGTGATGACCGAGAACTGCATCCAGAGGACACTCGGATGGGCACTGCACTAGGGCACAGCACTACACCTCCGGAACACGCACAGAAATTTCATAGAATTTCCTGGATATCGCGAGAGCAACGCGATAATTACACAAGTAAGAACTTTCTATACCGTATCGAAACGCGACTAGAAAAACTATCAACAGATAGCACGGGAGCGCGAGCCAATTCGTGACACCTCGGTCGGTGTCCCGAGACAGACTGATTTGACAATAGCCAAATTCGAGAACTAATCATTCTGATTGGTCGAGATCCTTATAGCCGATCTCTTCCTTTCCTTCGAGTCGTCCCTTTAAACCAAATCGAGAGCGTTCCTTAGCGAGTCGGTACGTAACATTGGAGATCCTCCACGGCCGCTTCCCCAAGACATCGTTTGGCAGCTGGGCTGCACATCCTTAACTCGGGTCAGGGGGTTCCTCCCCTGCCCTTATCCGTAATAAAATCCTACCTTCGCCCACTCTACAGCTCAACGGTACCTCACCCGGGCTTCTGCCGATCCATGGACACGTCTCCGTTGGCAGATTCGAGCACCTTGACCTCAACTCAACAATATTAAATCTTCCGAGAGCATTGGCGTATCTATACGAATTAGCCAGAGAGCGTAGCTTCTGAACAGGGTGGCGATAAGATAGAAACCAGAAATCGAGGACGTTGTCTGTATCGGTAGCCGGAGTCGCCTTGTGACCGTGGATAGAAAATTTTGATCGAAAATCTGAACCGGCGGTGAATCTGGACGGGCGGCTAGTGTCAACAATAGCCGATAGATGAAAAACAGCTCCCAAAAGTTAATCCGCGAAAAATAATAGAAATAAATTCCGATAGAGGATTAGCGCTTCCACTTAATCAATCTCGCACTTTAATTAGTTAAATAATGCATTTAAAATCAAATTCAATGTTCTAATTCTAATTCAAATTCTAAAAATTCAACATTCTCCCAATACATCGAATGCGAGTAACAGTACAGTAAGCGTGACTTAAATCCGAAAGGATAACGCACAGTAAAATCGTTTTAAAGTGTTTGAGCTCAATTTATGCCCACTGGGATACAGCATCGTAATTGCATAAAATCGTTCTAAAGAATTTTAGTGCTCGCTATTCCGCCAAACCCTTCGTGTGGAGAAACATTGTCAAAGTTCTAAGGAGAGCACTGCGATCTACCTCAGAAACTTCAGTTGACCCCATATTGATTTAGATCTATTATCCCCGCCATGATTAGTCAATTCGCACGTAGTGCCACAGTCAATAGATAGGCAGAGCGCCGCTAGGGCTACCGTATTAACACAGGCGCATCCTCTGTTCCTCAAAGACATGTCAAAGAGAGATAGGAATAGACAACATATATAGGACGCTTCCCCGATAATCCTTTTCTACATTACCGACGTTTAATTCAAACGGTTGTAATTTACGCACATCGAAAACTGTTGTACCTGTCATCGATAATTTAATAAATCTCTGTTATTTTATTTACCATTTAATCCTGTGTCGCCTAAGTTCTTAAAGACGCCAGCCCTGAGTACTTCTCTACATCCCATTTCGTACACTCATAAGAACCGTACGAAATTGCACTATTGATAAGCGTTAAAATACACATATATGATCAGTTATAATTACCATGCCAGTGAGATACTTGCCTTTATAAAGTGCTAGCCTTTTATTGTATTTAAATGTTTATATTATTCAATAAAAGAAGTTACACTATTGAGCACTGTATGTAAAAAATCTGCGGTTATTTTTTTATTTGTTATTCTTATGAGCTTCCGAAATAATAATTAGCTGTTCCATGAATTCATGTTACGTGTATTCGTTTGTGTGGACGAGCTTCATCGAGCGAGTATCGCGACATCGACGTCATCCCGCGCATTACAATTAAATGTCATTTATCGTGGAAAGTTGTACTGCTTGCTCAAACACGAAAAGAACGAGGAGTGGAGTAAAGTTAAGCATTAAATTTCTAAATTATTACACAACAAGTAACGAGTTTGCATTTAACATCTAAGTTTGCGCGTGCGTCCACACCCGGCATACACGCACGTCATCATTTACGTCATCATAGAGCATACCTGCGTTCACATTATACAATATACAGAATGAGCTTTTTATCTCGACGAATCCAAATAACTCGAAAGCAATGCATTTTTGAAAAAGTTTATCTTGAAATGACCTTGAAACCTCCACCAAATGAAAGAATTTATTGCCATTATATTTGTACCTTAAAACCATGCAACGTTTGCCTGAAGTAGTTTATTTGAAAATGTATTGCTTTCAAGTTATTTGGATTTTTCAAGATAAAAAACTCACCCTGTATACAGATTTGCCTCGAGGCACGACCGCTTAAAGCATGCAGCTCGTATGTTATGAATTCGTCATTCAAAAAAAATTAATTTTCTTGGGAAATTTTTGAATTGGAAGTGCTCGATATTGGCAAATCTTGCTATTCCATTTAAACGCTCGTGGTTTTCTTTGTAAGTTTCAACCTGCGTGATTAGACGATTCGCCTAGGCATTTGGATAAACTTTTGGATATTTGCGCTATTATGGAACTGCAAGTGTTAGACACCTGTAAATTTTATTATTCCATCTAAATCCAGAACATGATATCCTCCATAAATTTTAGCTCGATTCATTTAACAGTTTGCTGGAAATTTAATAAAGAGATCCAACAGGGACTGGTTTATGACAAAATGTCACTTTGCATTATGCTATAATAGGGATACTGACTGTTCACACTGGAAACCAGCAAGAGCAACCTCGCTATCGTGCACACTTCTGTAGCGACACAGCAGTGATTATGAATCATCGCAAATTAAATATTATAATTAGCAAATCCGTAAATCGTTCCAGAGATAAGTTAAATTTGATAAGTTCTAGCGGAATTTTTTTCACGTGAGATTTTTTACCACTCTTCAAGCTTTTTTGCTTATCGTTATATTGTTAACTTCCTAATTTTACTCATTCTTTAATAAAAGATATGTGTTAATTTCGAGTATTTGGAATGTACCCGTCCTCAGGAAGCGAAGGTTGTTTAGTTGGGGTTGAAAATTAACATATCCAACTCCACCCGTTGGGAGGTCGATCATATATTTATTCACAACTTGGGAATTATGACTAGAAATTCGTTTCAGAACTGAAGGTAAAAATGGTCGATTTCTATAAGTTCTCGTGATATTATTATTAGAACTAGCATTTGTATTTAATAGACTATCGATCTCAAACTTTATTGATATCAGTTAGTGCATATTTATTCATATACGTGACAGAAATGCGATGAAATTCAATAAAGCTCAATCCCCCTGTTTGCTCCAATCGTTGTAATAAGCGAACACCATTCTGTCGGGATTACTCAAATATTTGTTGAGCGCAGAATATCAATAGCAATGCCGTTTCGAAGTACAAATTCAGAATAAATTTGATATATATACATATTGTATTTATATATGTATTTTGGTTGGTGTATTGAAAACAAATGTAACGTTAATTGATTATCTCTTGTACTTAAATTCGTCGACTTCGTAAATTATTGTTAAAAAAATAAAAATAATCACAATTGATATTTTCCGATAAAAATAAAATGTTCTTTTTATAAAAATTTGTAAACAATTAAGACATCAGACAATTTTGTCCCTAGTTTTCCTTTTATGGCCATGAATCCAGCCTGGAAAAAATTGTGTAATATTTCATTTTTAAGAAAAACTTCGGATCATCGACATCTCCTAGTTTAGCCTACTTTAAACTGAGAACGAGCAACTAACCCGCAGTCTTTTTTCGTAGAATACTAATCTTTGATTTTTGAATGACTTTTAGGTAAAAGTTATCTAAAAAACGAAGTGGAAATGCCGACTATAAAGTTATCAACTTATAGATACTTATAAGCACTAACTTTAGAAAGGGAAGGGTTAAACTTTTGAAAGTGAAATTCCCGACACACATATATGAATGAATTTATGAATTCTTTTGCGCGTTGGACCTAAAACCTGACATGGCAGTACGAATAATTTAATGCCAATTACTTTTCGCCGTAAAATATGCAAAGTATGCACTGTTGTCGAAATGCACTCTGTGCATATCTGTACTTCAGGCAGTAGCAACAATAACAGTAAAATCGAAATGCACCAGCAGACTACAAACGTCTCCTCTCGTCCATAACTGGCGCATAACGTTATTTTCATGTATCACTTCAGCGTCTATATCACTATACATACTCGCGCACATATCTGCACTCTTAATTGCCCATTGGCTCGTAAAGAACCACTAGTCATATTCAATTTTATTGAAAAGGATACACGGAGAAAATTTTTCAGGACTCTTTCCTGAGAAATTGAATAATATTTTACTGTGTTCCAGAGTACAACTAAAATATACTGACAGTATCACACTGCTTATCTGTGATCATGACATATTTCAATTGAACTTTAAGATTTATGTTTTTTAAATCTTTGATAATTTATGATAAAACGGGAAAAAGTACAATATATAAACTGATTTAATTTACACATAATCATTTATCAAATAATTATGCCTAACTTTTCCCTATATAGACAAAATGAATATTATTTGCAAAAAAGACGTAGTCGAGATGGACTGATGATGCGGGACGATCATCAAAGTTAGGCAAAAGAAACGGAGTACAATACTTGGATGGGTGATCAGATCACTTTAAATTATCATAAAGGAATTAATCGCGAATTACGAGAAATGCATTTTTTTTTTATTTAGGATCTGTTTCACGAGGTTTTTGTTAATAGAATAAATAATTCGATTCGATCTGTCATATCTAGAATACATTTTTGAGATATATTTCGCGACGAAAAATTCGATATCCCAGACGTATTTAAAATGAGATATATTTCACATACATCTTAGATATATACGAGATATAGGTATAATATATATCTGTTATATATCTGGGCTATACATTAAATATAGTAAATTTTTTTTACAATATCCAATTTTTTTCACGGGGGGAAGAAGGAGAATGAGGGGTTAAGGGGATATACGATCAGTCAATATGTAAATATGTCTCTTGGCTTTGAACTCGTCAATAAATGTTTTCAACTGAGCATATTCGCCACTCGTCTTAAGCAGACAATAGAGGCTCATATAACGATAAATAAATAATTATCAAAGATGGCAGAACTTTGCTTGAAAAATAATAGTTATAGTTACTTCAATGTACAACAATGCCAAAAAAAGTTTTTTTCATTCAACGGATGTGAACAAAATTACGCTCTCAATAACCCAGAGCGAAACGGAAATGGGCTAGAAAAGTATTGGGAATGGAAACTAAAAAAAAAAATAAGGTAAACTGAGAATTATAGGCGGATTCTGTTAGTTGGTTCGTAGGCAGGAAGCAAGGGAATGGGTGGGGATTAAATTGGACTATAATAGAATTATACCGGAGACTGAAATCAGTCGTTGGTTCAAACTGGATTTGCGGCGAAACGAAATAGTCAACTCCGCGCATTGGTTGCCAACCAATACCGATCAATCAGTAGATCAGTACCGCCGCAGTGATAATCGATTCGCTCGCCGCCCCATCTGTGAGATACGACAATTATTAGTGCGATCATATCGTAATATAGGTACAGTACGTATGCACTAGTTGAACCATTATCACATTTCTTACGCTGCATGTCTAGAGAATTTGAATAAATAGACTTGACGTTGGATGGAAGATGCTCGAAAAGATTCTAAGGAAGTGGTACTGGCAAAAGTAAAATTAATTTGACTAACGAATTTCAACTACAGGTCGGTAAAACAGATTTCCTGTATTCCAGAAATTGCATACTGTCTAGCATCGTTTGCGATTAGCCGAACTTGATTATACCAAATGAAAGATGCAGCCCTATGATAGTATAATTATATCTTGTCACTTTTGACAAACGTATTTAATTGCGCCAATCGTGAACTTCCAGAACGTGTTGTATTCACAACGGCAAGCCGATGTGTTAAAAGAAAAACTAGTATCTTGGTACATCAAAGGATTGAAGTTCTAACCTAATCGAACTTAACGAAGCACTTCTAAGCCCATCACAACTCCGAGTGTGTAGTATAAAATTTTTGGAAATTCGTTGTGAGTGCCGCTTTATGGTCCTGGAAGTATACGTTACGCATCAAAAAACTTCCAGACCCGTCCTGGAAGTGATCGAGTATCCTGATAGTCGCTAATACGTATCAAAAAAAGTTCTGGAACTCACCGATCGACAAATTTATATATAGAAACTCAACTAGCTATTATATTTATACCTTATAATTCCTGCAGTAAATTGCGCTAATTATTTAATTCGTTCATTGTATTGATATTTGTGTACGTCACTTTCAATATAAATCCAACAAACACGTTCGCTACATTTGTGTAATTTTTATGTTGTTGCTATACAACAAACTAGAATTTATGTAGCTGAGATGTAACTGTTACTAAATGATATTGCTGGGAATAAAACTAATCATTCGCGTAACGAATAGTTGTATTCTTTGCTTGTAATTAAATTTTTTTTTAATTTTCGATCGAATAGTATTCAATATCTTAAAATGAAGAACAGAAAGCATTTTTTCAAAATATTTATCGTTAAAATTTCGAAAATACCGAATAACGAGACGATTTGAATTGTGTGAAATAGTATAACTGGATACTCTGAGTGTTACACGATGAAGCTTGAGTGTTTTCCCATTCTATAAAAAGATGTCTCGCTGCAAAAAAAGAGATGTAGGTAGAGAGAGAGAGAGAGAGAGAGAGAGAGAGAGAGAGAGAGAGAGAGAGAGAGAGAGAGAGAGAGAGTGAGAGAGAGA
>JARQSU010000693.1:426629-466462 GCA_030142265.1 Calameuta filiformis | reverse complement strand
TCAGTGGCGTCGATAAAATTTGCGAAAATATTGCACAATAAATCACAAGCCGGGAGTTCCCCGTGATACGACGTAAATTACGGTAAATAATTTTACGTACATTCTTTACATCAGTATGGCCTGGTGTACCCACTACTCTTGGTATGCAAATATTATCAAGAATTTCGTTCATGTGAGCCATGTCCGTCATTTCCGAGAGCACCAGGACTTGTTGATCCGTCAGCTCGTTTGAAGTATGATAATGCTGCAAGAGCAATTTGATAATTAAATCAATAAATAAAAATGAGACACAATTTTACATGTAAAATACATGTCATAGTTGCCTTTCCCCACTCATTCACATACTCAAACACAACAGCACTACTGCATTGACATTAATGTCAATAAGTGGGAAATTGAAAGTAATACATGAGGATTATATGCATATTTCAATACTATTGCCGCCGGATATAACTGTCCAACAATTTTTTTTTCACAGACGAATAAAAAGCCTTTCCCGCTCGTGGTATAAAAAAGAAAAAGAAATTTCCCACCGGATAATGCAGACGCCTAAGCATGCGCCGACTGAATGTGTCACAGACGAATTTCAATAATCAAACTGAACAACAATGGGTGACAACTATTACCGATTAGTCCCTCACGTACTTTCTCGCTACGAAATGGCACGTCCCGGATGACATTTTCAAGCGCTTCGGATCCGTTAAAATATGTCAAGAGACACGCAAGAATTAGCGTAGCTCCTCGCATGATCCTGCTCTCAGGGACGTCACTTCGATACTGAACATTGTGAAAGTATCGCACTACGGTAGGTACGCTCGGTAAGCGGTCCGACGTGAGGCAGCCATTTTTCTTTGGTTAGTTCAGAGTGTAGCGCTAGATGGCGACACTGTAGACACGCGCATGTGGAACCGCCATTAATTATCCTTACATTTAACGAGACAAGGTACTCATGTGTAAAGATAAAATAAGAGAGACGACAAAATTTTCAGGATCTTTTAATATATATGTAAGAAAATTGATACATTCTCTTCTCGTCGCTTTCGCTTATTGTTAGAGCCTGACAGTCGTATTACGACAGGGACGTATTGTCGTTGTTGTCGCAGCTCTTGCCGCCTGTTGATTGCATCGCATAGAGCACATATATCCACGTATCAAAAATACCGCATAAGGTTATTAATGAGATGATAAGAGTTGATGAATGATTAGAGCGAGATTCTTCATGACGGATGACTGAAAGATAACCCAGCAAACACAATATTACGCGTACGTTAATTACAATGTACCAGTAAACGCTATATAAATGGAGGACACGTTCGAATTAACGTATGCGTTACACGTAATATTACATTTTCTCGGGCGCAACTGACGGCAAAATTATTAATTGTGTAATAGATGATTGATGATAACGGGGGTTATTTCTACCAACGCATTCCACTTTCGAGGTACAATCCGTCTGACATACTGTACACAAAAGTTACACTGTCCCTTGTACGATAATTATTAGCACGATACAAAAAAAAATAAGATAGAAGAGATGAAATATTAGATTATACGTTAAAAAAAAATGTCTATAAAATTAAATCTCGTCGCAATATCGAACGAGTATATAAATATTGCATTTTATTAAAAAAAAAAAAAAAAACAATTTCTCGCCACCTCCTCTTCATTCTACTGTCTTTTTTTTGAGCAGCCGCCTCCGCGCGGACAATATTCATATATAAAATAATTCGATGTACGCTTTTTCGTTTCAATCTCGCGTTGTTTTCCAAAACAAAAAGAAAATACATACGCACACAATTATTAACAAGACCCAAACTAGGCCACGCTCTACAGTGGCGACACCTATGAACAAGAGGTCGCCACGATTACATCACTGTCCGGAAGTCCTCCAGGTTACCCCGTCACGCGCAAAGTTTCAGTCGCAAAATACAAGGAGACACATAAGTATAATAAGAATAACAACAACAACAATAATAAAAGTACAACAACCATAAACAACATTCGGCCAATTGTTTCATAATTTTTTGATAATTCCGCTTACGAGATTCTTAGGAATCCGCAAGAAACTCTGTGCGTTACTGCACAGGGACTGGCGTCGAGTGGGCATGATTTGGGCCTTGATATTCGAGTAACCGGGAAAACTCGAACCCGTCGGCCATCTTGCATCTGTCCCTCATCTATCGGTACGAGTATTCGTTGTGTCGTAAGCGAACAAACGCAGTTAGCATTTGTTCCCTTGTTTCATAATATACTCATATATTTTCACGAATGAATTTTGCTTCCTCGGCGCAACGAGCTTTTCCTCTTTATTCTTTTACTCCTGGCACGACTTCCTGGTCTGATTACTGATTCTCGTTGACTTCCGGTCTCGCTCGTACTTTCTTGATTACTTCCTCTGTTCCTTCTCGCGCGCGTTATACACGCACAATCAGTAATTGTATGGCCCGTACTGAGAACCGTGATAATACGGTCCCGGATAAGCTGCAGGTGCTGGATAACTGGCATACGCGTACTGCTGTTTCTGCGGGTACACTGTAATGCAGAAGAGAAAAAAAACCGTGCAACCAACCATATTTGCAGGACTCGTTGTTACTGTGGAAAATGATTCCCTTACTTAGAGGCTAAATTATAGTTTGAAGAATTTTTGAAAATTTTATCCCGATTTCTTTGAAATGGCTGAGAACGACGATGATGTAATTTATTTCCTTACGAGTGAATGGGTCTTCTAGGCAAAATGGTGGCGCGAGCGTGTAATTGAATCGAGGACGACGTCGACGTCGGCAGAGCAATGGAATTGCTATTCACGGGAAAATTGTTTTTCTGACGAAGATCACGTGCCACCTGTCGTTTGGCGTAAGTCGTAACGACACTTGATTGGGACATATTTTCTCCATGAATATACGTATAATATGTGCTTTCATATATAAATATGATATCGCACGTGTATACATATTGTTATTATGAATTATGATAATAATAAAGCAACGTGGGAATCGATCGGTACGAGCCAAAGACGATCTAGAAAGTTCAATCGTCGAGTTAGAGCATGACAAAGTGACTTCAATTCGCGGAATAAACAGAGCGTGCTGTAAAAAAAAGTAAAAGCTAGGCGCTTATAGTCGCGGTCGCCATATTTTCGATAATCAATTTCTAGTATTTATCTACGCTCTACATTTTGGTGCATCGTGAGAAACGATTAGCAATTGTATATAAAACACACGGAGTCTTGATATTCTATTGTGTAGGGCGAACAATGCGAAACTGAGTTCTAATAATTTATATGACGCAGCAGTATAGCCTTTACGGTATTAGGATTTATGTTAAGTAAGCCGTATTATTTAAATCTTTTTCCTGAATCCATTTTCCATTTTCTCTTAATATTCTACACATTTGTCTTTCTCTCAATTATACGTTCATTCGTGCACTCTCTCTCTCTCTCTCTCTCTCTCTCTTTCTGTGCGTGTATTAATACTCTGATAACCTTTGAAAATCCCTATACGTTTGCAGACCGACCCTAGTAACTTTATCGTATGAAACGGTACCGACTACGGACTGTTACCCTACGGGTAAACTATACTCGTCATACAATTTCACTTAACTGTACTACGGTAGAAATTTGCAGAAATTCCAATATACATTATCACAAACGAATAATGACGTCTCGTCGAACATGTACGATTTCATACGACAGCCATAAGCCCATTCGACTGAACGCGCTGGCGAAACAGTACGGTGCACTAATAAAAATATAGTTAGTAAAAGCCCCCAAATAAAAATAAGAAAAAAAAAAACAAAGAAAGAAAGTAACGAAGATACAAGTAGAAACTCAAAAAAAAATGTGTTAAATATTAAATAAAATACCAGGCATGAGGTACTGCATGTTCATAGCCTCCTCGCGCATTCTTTCGCCCCTCAAGCAAATGGCCGCGGCGCTAAACAATATAGCGCTGACGAGTGACCAACCGACGCCGACCCAAGCCACCACGTACGACCAGTCGTACGAGATTAGCGAGTTGTCCTTCAGGACCTAGATAACGGTTGGTTAAGGATACGTGGGAAGCAGTCGTAGTGTGGCAGAGGGACGAACGCCAGGAAATGGAAGCACCGGGATTCCGTTCGGGAAGATTTGTGTGAGAGTGGAGAGAAAAAAAAACGAAGCACGTATTAGTCGTGGCGTGTTCGATTCATATGATCACCTGGCATGATGTATTGCACGTTTTGAGCTTGCTCCCGTGCCCGCTCCTTCCTTAGGCAGGACGCCGCGATGAGAAATAGCGTCATAGTGCCCAGGCACGTGGCTACGCCAAGCCAGGCCAAATAAAACGACCAATCGTACCACTGAGCTGCATTGTCCTTAAGTACCTGTGGGCATTTTATTCGCGGTTTTTTTTTTCAAAATACATTCAACAGAGACTCCAGGTACTTCCCGGTTTGGGGACACTCCAGTATCGGACGATGATGCTAAACTGTATTCAATAACTGTATGCAAATATAGTCAATCGTTAAAGTGCGTCGAGCCTCCGAACGCCGCCGTCACGTTCTTTTCCCCGCGTCAATAATCCTTAAGTATTATGAGTTTGTATATTTGATAAATAATATATATTATTATATATATATTTTTTAATATATATTATTTTATTATTATATTTTAGATAGTATTTTACTCACGTTGCTCCATTGCTGATAATATTCTTCGCCCACCAGCTTCTCCTTCTCGTAATACTCGACGCCATGCCACAGTCCCATGCCACCGGCACTAAGTAGACCTAACGAACGAGTGGGAAGATTATTACTGTGATCGTGTCTTTCGCTAATGATAATTAGATTATGAACTGCGAATAGACAAACTAATATGTGTTTATCGTATGTATGATAAAAGTGTAATATGTACAGGCCAGGAGCATCAGAATTGCCGTAGCGGTGATGTTTCCAGGTGAGCGTCGCCAGCAGCCGACAACACCGGTCCAGAAGGCAGAGAATATCGCCAGGAAACCGACCATGAACAGAGCGATGACGGAACGTCCCATATCTGTAAGAAGCAAATATTTAATCGATTACCAATCATTATTTATACGGAATTTCGTAAAAATAATAAATACGACTTCGTATATAGATACGTACGTAATCGCGCCATTGCGTCATCGGAGAAGCCTCTCGTTTGATTTTCCTCATCGGGAATGAAATAATCGATGTTCATGCAATGAGTTTCCACGGGGCTGAGGTAAGTTTCCACTGTAAAAAATCGTTAAAATAATCAATCGCAGAGCCTACCATTGGCAATCCTGATATTATACGAGTGGCCACACGTAAAAGGTCACAGGTGAAAAGTTCAATTAAAAAGGAAAAGTTCAATTTTCCGAACCAAGCAATTGGTGACCTGTGACCTTAATGTCCAATTAATCTCAAAGTAAGTTATGTCCTTTTCAGATTTATGTATCGACATTTTTCATTCAGTTTCTCGTCAGGAATTTACCCTCTTCAGCATGTCCGGATAGTATAGTACACCCCATACATATGTATATATGTATATATACTCTTTGAATATATATATATGTATATACGTCGAAATGCACCTGACCCAGAATGCAATATACGCTATCACTGAGCGCACAAACACACAGAGCCTCGTGTGTGTCGAGTGCATAAATACACGAAGACTGTATGTATTTGTATGTAGCGACCCGGTCGAACGGTACTTTTTTCAATCCTAACGAGGGACAAAAATTCTTGCACGTTTCCACGAAACATCACGACGGTATCCATTACCGAACCACATATGATTTACTGCCGTATGAATAATTGTGATTCGTCATGAGTTAAATTTCCAGAGGCTGATCGTTTAAAATGCACAAGTGTCACGTAGATTGGAAACTGATATCCGATGACAATTGTGTTGACGCGCGCAACGAACGGGCGAATAAAATAAAACTGTCATAAGTGATATGCAATAGATTAAGATATTTTTAATTTTAAGACCGCTTCAGACTAATCGTACCTGGCGGATATAACGACAAAAGTGGCAAAAAATAAATTGATAAAGAATTAAAGAAAAAAAAAAAAAAGTATAAATATTTCTCAAGAAAGGAAAAAAGATACAACAGATATACCGGGTGGTACCGTTGCTTTAAAAATTTTCGAGATACCAAAGGCGGCTTCCTTCTCTCACCGCTTCTAGCGAGTACAGTTACACGCGAGTCAACGATCTTATATACCGTGCTATCATCCTGTCCACCTTGTACTCCACTATCATCCTATAACATATCCTTCAGGTTTAACGCGTCGCGAGATAGAAATTAATGGAACACCGTATACCGATTAAGCGGCAATCGTATAACAGGATTATTCAATATCCCTTGACGTTCTCGAAGAATTTTTATTTTATTAATTATTACGACCGCGCCAAGACTTGCGAAAGACTTTCTTTCTGCGAATGGGGGTCAGTCCGATCACGTTCCGTGGGGACGAATCGAAATGATTGCTCGACCGGAAACTACGTGCTCCGGAAGCTCACAGTCGATTCTTTAAACGGATATGGCGCTTCTCGGTCAGACAACGGTAAATATACAGGCTCCGATTTTTCGTTATGAATAATAACATCGTTGAGGTAACCACCGAGTTAGTTCAAATTAAAGATTATCATTTGCTATGAATTATCAGTATTGTCGACCGCCTACTTAAGAAGATACACAGAATTGAAGTAGTCAAAATTGCGCTATATATATTATACTTGATACGTTAAAACAGCTACATTCAACTTCTAGACGGTAAGAGTGGACGAATTTTATTTAATCAATGTGTCATGTGGAAATAAAAAAAATCACGAATCTCTGTCCTTCCGGTTCTGTCGATCAAATTAGCTTGCGCAACTTGTGCAGCACAAGAGGTATGTTCATCAACGAACGATATACAAGGTATTGATAAAGATAGAAATACTATTACTATTATTGTGCCGATGCCTCCTTAAGTACGAATAACAGAAAACGTCGTCCGTATATTTGATCGCAGGGAAAACAATGTTGAAAAGTATGAAACGTCGATCCAACGATAGAATCGATTGAGGCAATTGTCACTGGCATCGGAAATGCATTTTCCAAAGTGTCATGGCGTCGAGAAACAATGCGACATGATATCGCTAGAATTTAAGTCGTGTCGTATATCGCTTAACAGTCCCGTTTTGTGGCTCTAGTGGTCAACGTTAATGTGCAGCTTTACGTGCATATTGAAAGAGGACTCCAATGAAGTTTCTAGTAGCTACGATTCAGGTTAAACTTCTAACCTATTACGTGAATGAGAAGCGATAGAATCGCAGCGATAATTCCGCATAGAAAGTAGCCAAAGGTGTCTGGGTTCAGAAGCCGTGTCTTCGCGCGACGTAAACACGCGAGAGGTAGTTGCCAACCAGTTTTAGAGGTATAATAAAAAGAAAAAAAAAAGAAAAGAAAAAAAATGTGATAATTTTAATAAGCGAAAGATCGTTGAACCGTTAAGAAGTGGCGGGAATTTCAAAAGTGGAAGAGAATTTAATCTACCAACGCAAATAAGAGTAATTTAATCTTACCAGTAGGTGGTCGTTCTTTCGGGTAACATATCCTGAAGAGTCCCTGAGTTCTCGTATAATAATAATATTTAGTGTTCATCTGCTCGACGAGGTGGCTCTGCTCGGCATGCTTAGCGGCGTATTGCTAAGGACAGATAAAAACGAAGTCGAATTACTAGAAAAATTCGTCGAGTCGCACTGTCATTAGAGTCACGGAAAAAAAATCATTAAACACCCAAGTACAGTCATTTCCTAGATTTAATATAAAAATTGTAGAAAGTATCGATTCGCAAGATCGGCGCCATTCGTTATCTCGTCCTGGCAGTCTCTTTCTTTATCTAATTCTAGCTGCCAGCTCTCTGCTGCTATTTCATCTCACACAGCAAGTAATAAAGTACGCATATATAGGGTATCCGTTAAAACCTCCTAGAGAGCGTTTACTCGAGCGTTTCAGGATAGTTCCGCTCACGGAGCTCCGGACGTCGTTAAGCACGGACGTGAAATTAGATATAATTACACCATTCGAACGATACTATCTAGTTTCTATCTGAATACACGATACCTGTATCCAAAGTATATACTCGTGTGTATATATATATATATATCGTGCACGATAAATAGCAAACTAGTGTTAGAGTCGAAAGAGACATAATAGGATTATTTGTCAGGCAATTTAGCGATATTCAATTGTCATTTCTATTATAAGAAAGTACGCGGACGACTGAGTCCGTCGTAACGCGATTCTCCTTGGATGAAATTGCGACACGTTGCAAGCAGCTAAACGTGGATACGGCAATTGCGTAGGTGGTGTGGAAAGAGCTATAGAAAGAAAGGGCGAAAGAAAGAATAAAAAAAAAAATGTGAAAC
Source organism: Calameuta filiformis (assembly GCA_030142265.1). Lineage (NCBI taxonomy): Eukaryota > Metazoa > Arthropoda > Insecta > Hymenoptera > Cephidae > Calameuta > Calameuta filiformis. Next base: position 458,058 of record JARQSU010000693.1, on the reverse strand, counting down.
AAAAGAAAAAGTACGACAATGTATACGTACATACAAACAGAAACGAATAGACGTTACTTGAATCAGTGGGCCGTGGAATTTTATTCATTCTCATATTCCGATATTCTCATAGTACCGTGGGCAGAATGGAATTCATTCGCGTTTACCTAATGGCTAGAGACTATTTTTATTTACTCTTTGTTTGGCATTTTCCCCACTGCTCGTCCAGAACTCTCTTAGGGAAATGCATCTGCCAAGTGATACGCAGCCAACAAAATTGCACTCATGGGACTTTTCTTTTATTCATTTAGTTTTCATTTTTCCGACCTTTTCTTTTCTCCCTTCTTAATTACAAGTACTTAAAGACAGTTTCTCGTTCGGCGCTGCTTTCACATTGAGTTTCGCCATTGCTGAGAATCGCAGTTGGTATCCCAGACGCAGTCACTTTTTTTTTTATTTTCTAATAACAAATAAATGTGAGCGGTAAGAAAATATTGGTCTTTTCAAATTTCGTAGACAAGCCACGAAATTTCTCTTGGATACCTTTTGCCGCGTATGATTGTATTTCTCTACGTACACGTTACTCTCATACCAGGATCCGAAAGCAACTAAAAAAATTTTTCATCCACACGCCAAACCTTGACTTGAATACAAATAAGTTTTTAATATCACAAGTTAAGCTGTAATATTCTCACATGTCCACGCATACCAGAACCATGGAGCTACTCGGTATGTGTACGTAGACAAACTAGTCGCATATGGTAGTTTGATATTGCAAGTGTGTGCGAGCTGCTTCTATAATCGCATACGTATATCCTAAGCGTTAATGTGTATAGCCAGGTAGGAAAGATAACTGTATATACGATTTCTTGCAGCGGCACGAAGAACACACTCTGTGCACAGCATGGGAAAAATGATTATGGTAGCGTCGGTAGGCGCGTTGATGGCTGCGGTCGCAATGAGAGATCAAGGGAAAGGAGGATTCTTCTCGTTTCTATGCCTGAATGCCTGGGCGCTCTTCGCTCCTGGGCAGCCATCGTGGAACGAAAGGATAAGGCTTACGCCTGTGGAACGTCATTGCGAGAAATGTATTTTATACGTTAAACAGATGACTGCTATACGAACGGATATCTGCAGATTTTGAAGTCACCTTATTACGTGCGTTCTCGAATTTGAATGACGAATTTATGCAATCTTTGTTTTATCTTTGAAAATTTTATCTTACGCGCTTGAAACATTAGCCTGCGAAAAGATTGACTGTCGAGTACTGGAAGACGTGTCGTCTTGTATTTTGAATAGTATTAGACATAAACAAAGAGTATTTCGAGGTGAGAACAAAATCAAACGAGAGAACGTCGTGAGTCAATGTGCGCGAAATGGGTGCGGCTTGGAATGTCGATCTCATCGACCGAGTGAGCGAGCAAATCAACGAGCGAGTGTTCGTGCTAAAAGGTGTTTGTAGAGTTTTAGGAACGTGCTTATCCTTACGGGAGGTTGAAAAAAATTTTTAGAAAATATGCATGTACAGGTAGTTTGTCCTTGTTGACGAAGGTCTGTTCGAACCGCGAACGGATACGTAGAGATTAAAACAAGGAGGGAAAGAAACATGGCCGCCGTAAGCAGGATGCAACAAGTCGCTACTACAAGGAGCAAACTGTCTAAGAATTTTTGGAAATTACTATAATTTATAATTACTATAAAATAATTTTAGTTTATGTGCTTGTACGTGTATATGTGTCAATGTATACTAACTTGTATTTGAGCACGCTTGACCTCCGTGTAGAGCCAATTGTCCGTGGAGAAGGCTATAGCCAGGAGAGCCGTAGCGATTATCCCGGTTATCGTGGCGAGCGAGAGAGTTACCGCTGAGCAAGGCATCTTGGATGTTTTGTCACCGTTTGATGCTTCTTCTTTAATTGAAATTACTAACGGGCACTAGATACGACACTGGCACTCAACGCGAACGACGATGAACAACGACAAAGGACGAACTTGTGGAGTCGGAATTTTTAAAAGGTTATGTACTGAAATATTAAGCACAACGCGGTTATACTTAACGAGTAAATTTACAGTGCACTCCGATATGGATCTTTGAAAATATAAATGTATTCGTATAAATTGATTTCTAGCAATAAGGACCAATCACCTTTTACGTTGAATCGACGAGGATCTAATTAACACTAGTCAGTCTTAACGAATGCGCGCACGTTTCTGGCAACAGACGAAATCATCTCTCTCGTATATTGCACAGCATTATTGGCCAAGGGAGAACAGTAAGACGGCTATAACGGCAATAACAAGAACGAGTAACACAGTGAGATTCGACAGATACTCGTAGTCTTTTATTTGAGTAGTTTGTACGTTAGTTAATCTTTCAGTGTAATTCGTACCCGGGTACGCAGGTACGCAGGCCACGGAGTAAAAGCCAGAACTCGACTTCGCGTAGAACGGAACACAAGCCGTAAGAAAACCTGAAGGGAACAGGAGGAGGCAGTGCAACACAGGTGGGGATGGATAGCCCCAGGACAGGTATATTACCTGTGTTTTACCTGGAAGGGTTCTCAACGCGATGGCTAGGAGTTTCACTGATGTTTATAGAGATGTGCAAGTACGTGGAAGAATATTAAATATTTTAAAACGTTTCTTCTTCTTCGTTTTAAAGTATTCAACGCAATTATGTATTACGGAATTTATTGTACAAATGCACAGATGATCTGTTGGGCATTTCGTTAAAGGAAAGGAGGTTGAAAATTTTCTAAAATTCATATATCGTCTTCCGGTTGGATAGGATGAGAACATCTTTTACAGGTATCTCGAGGTACCTGCTGGCCGTATTATTCTTTGTCTTTTTGGTATCGTCTCGTCCTTGTCAAAGTTAGTCTTTCACTACCAGCCGAGAACACCAGCACTACCACCAGTGACCAGGGTGCATCAGCAATATAATACCAGCCGCAACGGAAGAACCTACACCATTTATCGCCATCTTGTCAGTTCAGACTCGAGATAACATTCGTGTTCCATGGATGGTGATGGTGGCGATGGTGGCGATGGTGGTTTAGTGGGAAAATTCTGGAATTCTTGGAATTCTCAGAGAGGCCATATCTGGAGGATGAGAATGCCGCAGCAGGTCGTGTCTAACAGAATACTCAGACGTGTCTCGAAATTCAAATTCAAGATTTTTCCTAGATATTGTCGGAATTGTCTCTCCTTGTATATTGTCGGATTCTTATTGTTAGAGAAACGCCAAGAATTTTTTTTTCTATCCATTCAACAAGAATTTCAACCTTACTCTAACTACGTAACAATGACAGTTGGCCCCTTTCATTGGTTCGGCTGTTTTATATTTGATACCACCATCTTGGCTACATTGCACATAGGTTATAACAGCAAAGTATCCCTATTATTACTGGCATTCATTCTAATTCGCACGATTTGACAACAATCGTATTGTTCATCCATTGTTTAAAAATTTTCGAGTAATCGAAACGTGAGAAAAAGTCGCTCGAATGTGTCGTTCTTGTTTCAACTGACTGTGGAAATGATACGGCATCCCCGTCACTTTCACACGTTCAAAATGAAATCCTATTATTTTTCATATTTTACTATACTCTCCTTTACTCTTTCACTGCTCCGTTCCCTTACTATCTTCACAGTAACCTCATGACAGAGTAATAGTTGCCTTTCTTTCTCGTGACAGACGTTTACTCGGATGTTCTTTAAAATTTATGACCGTCGCCTACATTAGCTACTCTCTATTTAACAAGAACGCGAAGACTTGGGTTTGCCAAGTGCACACCTAGAAAATAAATAAGAAGAAGAAACGGGATAAAGAAATTCTGTAATCGCATAAAGCTGCATTTACATTTGACGCACGAATTGGAAATCCTGGGAGTAATGGAGATTTCGCGTATGCTCGAGAAACGGAAAATGAGGTCATCGTTTGTGACCCTTGACACTTTGACACGGACGATTTCGAGTTTGGCTCACTTTCCAAGTAACAGGTGTGTTGGCGTCGTATTTAAGGGTAATTAACAGAAATGATATATTCCAGAGAAATTATTATAAATTTAACGGATTGTGATATAACTTCTTCTTGATATTTAGCATCTTTTTTCTATTTGACGACTAAATGCACTTTACATGCATTAGGGAGAAAATTTAATTGAAAATTTCTATAGGCGTAACGGTCTTTCACAACCTCGACACTCTGTAAGGCGCACGTTAGGTCAAATTTTCGTCACATGCATCTGAGTTATAGTATTTGTCATACCAATTAATGGGTTGGTTCCATTACTTTGGACACAATTGATTCGATGCCTTATTATTTATGAAGAGGCACCTTGATACATACTAATATTATAGATATATATGTAAGTATAAATGCCTCTATATAAGGTGTGAGATGCTTGGAATGATGACAAATGGGAACTGACAAATTAATATGGTATTACAAAATTATTATGATATTCCAGTTATCCTATTTACATATATATATATTTTTTAATAACGAATAACGTCATATGCATTTATCGAGTACAAAATAAAAAGAAGCGTCTCTCAATTACGTTAATTAAAATTTACAATAGATGGATCGTACTCTGTTCCCTTAAAAGGAGATCCTTCAGCATTCCAAGCCTTTTTAAAAATCTTTTCCATTTTCTGAAATAAAATGTTTTGAATGATAAGTAAGTAAAAGTATACATACTTATATCCCTATAAGTACTTTGACATTGATGTAACACTGGGTAATAACCATTTGTTCGCTAGTAGGCTTTCCAAGAAGTTTCTGTTGGTGATTCCACATAAGCTCTTGAACTTTCATTTGATCCGTGGAGCATAATTCATCGAGATTTCTTGAACAGTGTATTTTATTCAGTTCGATGTTGGGTTCTCCAATTATCAGGGCTTGCCACCATCTCTCTTCACACTTCTCCAAGTGTATCTGTAAATAATGGCAGTGTTAAATAGCTAAATTCACAGTTCTAATGAAATTATTCCCTACTGATCCAGTGCTCTACATACAGTAATATATTCACCAGGCACCAAGCTCCAGACAGACTCATCTTTTTTTGTTTTAAAGCACAATTCACTCCTAAAAAGTATCGTCCATTCTTTAACAACGTTAGAAGTCAAAGCTGGATGAGGAGTCGTGTCAACGTTATTAGTATCTTCCAGAAAATGTTTCCATGTTTCAATTTTAATTTCATTAGTTGTAATATTCACTCTGAGGTCTTTAGCTTTTTTAACAGCACTAGGTACTTTTATAAGCACATCAAGATCAGATATACTCTGTGACCAAGTGTAATTCTCACGCACAGCTCCATTGTAGCTGTCAGACAGTTGTTGAATAGGTGTATGATCTTTTTGTGGAATTTCATCAGACCCAATTTCAATTTCTTGAGCTGGTGGAGGAACATCCAGTAACGGAGGAATTGCTGATAAATTTACAGAATCATCTTCACTTTTTCTGAAGGAATGTTTTTCCTTCCATTTGCACAGAGTTGTCAAAACAAGTTTTTCAATGACACCTGGAGGAAAGCCGACCTTCTCCTGTGGTCCCGCTTTGATATAAAAGTCAGTACTGCAAAAAGGGTATACAATCTATACCATAAGATTATGATATAATAATCTCCTTACTGGAGTCTATGGAAATTCAGAACCATTTGCAGAAAAATAAATAACTAGCAAACGCACTTGACGTCTGTCGTAATATGAAATATCTATATTTCTTTTTATACACATACATTCTTACCATCTACTCAAAAATCCAAAAACAGCATCCAAGAAATTTGTGATGTTCTTCTCCTGACGCAGAATTTCTAGAAAAACCTGATCATGGTTAGTCTCCATTTTCGTAACTGAAGCTTTTAAGTATTCAGTTTTGATTTTTTTCCCATAGATAAGGCCATTCTTCAATCAAAAGACTGGTGTACTTCTCAAAAAAAAAAAATATCGACTAATGGTGACAAAACTTTTAATATTTTCATATTCCAGTAGATGGCAGTGAAATCCGCTTCGCTTGTATCCCAAAACATTTTTATCAACCTTTTATCCATTATGGTGGTTCGCGCCAAGCGGAACGAATAGAATAGATTACTGGCACATCTCCTCATTGGAGGAGGCAGCCACAAGGAAAGGAAGGAAGGAATAGAATAGATTAGTATTTACGAATGTTAGACATGGACTCGAAACCGTTGTACACACTGGTCTTTGTGCGTGAAGGGACGCGAATATTACTTGGATTAAAGAAACGTGGTTTTGCTGTTAATAAGTGGAATGGGTTTGGTGGTAAATTAGAATTTGGTGAAACAATACGCGAAGCTGCGCTCAGGTGAACATATACTAACGTATAAGTAACGATAGACTGGTGAATGCCTCCAAAATAGGAATATAGCCGATCAAAGGAAGGACGGATAATACAAATTATTTGATTTCACCGATGTTTCCTCAATACAAGAAAAATTGTATTTCTAACTTTCTTTAAAAGCTGTATTTTCTACTCTGTCAATGCAATTGTAGGAATATTAAAGGCTCTTGCACAAAATGTTATTAACTTCTTGAACTTCGTGTTGTTTCATCAGTCACTTGATTGATTAGAATTATTTAGAAATTTAATGGCACTTTAAAGGACATAGCAGGTTATTGATTAGGCTGTATCATCATTATATCGTACGCAACGGGACAATGACTTCTTCTTAACGATAACGTAACGCAAATTACATGAGCGATGAAACCGATCAAGCATAAGTTAAACTGACAAGAAATCAGCGTCCAGTCCGTTTTTATTTTCTACGAAATACAAAGAATGCCGATCAACACTTTTGGCGTTATCCGTACAAATTTTTTAATCGGACAATTTGAGACTTTCCATTTTTTATTTAACTCAACAGCAACATCACAAATACATCCAACAACAATGACTATATCCGCTACATATTGTTGAAATCCGCAAATCAATATTTCGGTACGATTAACAAACATTTGTATTCGATGAGAAATTTAATGTTAGCTATCGTTAACATCTACGGTATCAAAACGTTAATGACTATAAGAATTTTTTATCTGCTTATCATTCTATCCTTAAGCTGAGCTACCACACAATAAGAGCATATTACTACGTGCAGTACTAGTTTTTACCAGTACTTTGCATACTCCTTTTTTTCATTTACATTTTATTCGTTCTCTCCAACAGTTTTGCGAACAACAATGCAGTGTAAATTGTACCGAAATAATAGACAAATTTCGAAATGTCATTGCTTGATTCATTTGAAATAACTGTATAATATATGATATACATCATATGCCTATCGTAGTATGTATATATGTACATGTATCATTTTGAACTATTTCGAATAAATATTAGTAAAAGGCAATTAATAAGTTAGCAACGAATAAACGTAGCCTCAATGTTAATTTACTTGATAAAAAATATTTGAAAAAAAAAAAGAACGAAAACGACCTTTTGCCAAAGTGAATTCTCAAACTAATTATTGACGTCATATGTGTAAAAGTATGAGTACCTACATGCTAATGATAAGTGACTAATTCCAATATGATCGAGGGAAAATTTATATGATTTTTTTTTGTTGCGCAACAGAGAACTAGAAGAAGAATGCGGACTGACAGCAAAAAATCTTACTTATAATGGACTCCTAAAATATCAGACTGTCGGCGATCCTTCAGTGGTGAAAGTCTACGTGTACGTGACCAGCGAGTTTACTGGTGAAATACAGGAATCCGACGGTAATGATAATTACTAAGAACAATATTAATTACTAACACTAGAATGCCATTGATATAAATAATTATAATCGTTAAAGAGTATTACGTGGGTATCACATCTTTCAAAATAGCTCAATGTGGACGCAAAGTCAATTAGATACTTAAGCATCTGTCTATTAATACGCAGTGAATAAAATTAAAAATTTAATTATGTCGTTCTTGGTTTAACTTTCTAGAAATGCAGCCGGAATGGTATGACATCGATAACATACCCTTTGCCAATATGCTACCAGACGATCCATACTGGTTCCCATATATGTTACGTGGTGAACAGTTTGAGGGCTACTTCCTGATTGACAAAGATTACAATATTATTGAATATTCGCTGACTACACTGGAAAAAGTCCTGGACAAGACTACTGTGTGAGATGCGTCCTAATTTGGATGCAGACTATTTTAATTTATAAATAATAAGTTTTAATCCAGGATGTATGTGTAAATTTGAATTCTAAGAACTTGCACCGGTTTTTTAATCTAATACTTATATGTAGCAATTATAAAAAAAAATTAGAAGTTTGATTTAAAGAGATCAATAGTTGCACGATCTTTATGAGCAGCATCAGTATTCCAGAGAATTGAAAGTCTGGCCCTGTGTAAAACGTTTTAAAATGATCCTGTCTGTGTACGATAAGCAGTATGACGTAATGCATAATGTAATCTACTATAAGATATCTCCCAGTGTTACTGTTTCATTGCAATAACTCGTTATTCCTATTGCTTGCGAAAGTGGTTCAGAAATATTATGTTTTGGTTGTGGCTGTGGGCTCTTGTAGATAAATTGAAATTTACGGCTGTTATTTATCACTTGTCTCATTTCTCTTGTGGGACTCACGTATACATATGTGCCATTGTCACTGGTGGTCAGATTTATTTCCAAACAAGAACAAAATTAGCTTTGCAAAAGTGCAACAGTGCGAGATATCTTACTGTACATTATTTAAAAACTAGGATATGAATTTCCTAAACATTAGGAAAGTCAGTCTAAGCGAAGTAACAAACATTAGGCAATCTGGGCGCAGTACTAAATCCCAATCCAAGTGATGAGTTATGATAAATGATAAAAAGTAAAACAGAGCATTCTCACGGATGTAGATTATGCGATCCGATGCTTGGTGTTCTACGCGGCAAGAAAGGACAAAGGAGTAAAAAAAATAAAACTTTCTAAAGCAGCAGCAGCACCTCAGTCGTAAGCATGACGAACTTCTTTTTTAACTCTAGAGAGAAACAATTTCGCTCCTCTCATCCTAATAGATATGCCTATTTGTATTTAAAATTAGAAATTTGAGAATTTTTATACGAATTAAATCTAATCAGTAAATTCAATTAATGGACGAATATAAAATAGTCATTGTCGAGTCCGTTGTAATACCTCAAATGAACATACGATGAACTGCACTGATGAGTATCATGAGGTCATCGAGGTTTGCAACTTCGTACAGGTTTCTAATTTCCAGTCGTCCCTTCGATTATGCCTCTTGTAATGTCGCCTGCGTCTAACAGCCACTACAACGTCTAATCGCCAAAAGAAGTTCTAACAGCTGATAGCTAAAAGCGACTTTACAGAGGAGATAATAGAGGCTATTGCGCGATGGGCTCAGTGATTAACCTGCTGTGTAATTTTAGGCGGCGGACCAGTGTTCCGATCTCCAAAGTAACGTGTACATATTGTGTCTCAGATCTTCGGCTTCAAGACTGTCGATCCGGAAGTCAGTATACCTGGATATGAGACTTCTGTAGCCCTGACCAACTGTAGCCAAGATGAGTTTCTTCTTGTCAGCAGATTTGAAGGATATAATTTGGCAGACTTTGCCCTCAAAGGGTCTGAAGACGGTAATTGGTCTCAAAGAGTTGCACTCGGCTACCACGATACATCCCCATGTAGTACCAATGTACAATTGATTCATGCAAGTCTCCAGGGCGGTGACTTGACACTTTTCCGTGGTGAGATTCTCCTCAATGGAGATCGATTTAAGGCTCTCCGAACAAGGTACCAACTTAGACATATCAAGCTTATTGATAATTTGCCTGGTGTCTGCGTCCCATTGATACACGACGCAGCCAGGATACGTGTACGAGAGTACAGAATTATCAGCACTTAGCAGGTACGTAGCGAAGAGATTTTTACTGGCTGTTTCACCGGAAACGTGCATCGTGCTGGCACTGTCGACCAAGTTACCATCCTTCAAAACGTAAATCGAAATTTTGCCAAAGCTCTGACCCACCCAAAGCTCCAAGAAGCGTCTTTTTTTGTATACAGCTGCCAGTGAGTAGGTCTTGATGTTTTCAATCAGGTCAACGTTTATCTCCGTCTTCTTCATTTGGGTAAAGGTGTTCGATAGAAGGTAGAGCCGACCACTGTGTAATGCCACTGCAAAATGCTTGATTTGTTCAAGATGTATCAGACCGACGACCTTTGACTCCTTATTATGATCTTTCTCCATGTGAAAGCTGCCAACGCACGCGAAGTTGCTGCCCAGATAGACATGAATTTGACCAGTATTATCGCCTATCCATATGTAGCCATCAAGACCACACATTGCATATGGTATTACTGGTGTTTCGATTCGAACGTGCTGAAGAAATCCTTTTTGAGTCGTCAGAAGCATATCGACCTCGCCATTATTATGTCCTAGCCAAATCTCGTCGCCATTCATATTGTCTTCTAAAGGTCGGGAGGTCATAGTTATTGCTGTAACCTGTGTTCTTTCCGTGAGTAAGGTCACGTCGATCAAGTGTGTGAACTCTGGTGCTGATGCAATTGAGACTATCTGACTGGCTGTGGGTCTATCCTTAGGATTCTGAGACCAACATATCACCATAAGATCAAGTGCGTAGCAAGGATGCAAAGTCTCTCTATAGGTCAGGGGTGGCCTGCCACCTTCTAATATACATTCCTTAACAGATTCATGACCTTCAAAAGGTTGACGAAGTGTCACCAGCTCGTAGATAAACATACCGAATGAGAAGGAATCCACTTTCTCGGTATACTCTTCCTCGCCGTTATATTTTATGATCTCAGGAGCCATGAAGCCTTCGGTACCGCCAAAACCCTTTGCACCAGATGGTAATGTCAGTCTGGAGATACCATAATCAGCTACCTTTACGTGGACTGGATGTTCAGGATGATCTTGGAACGGTACTGGCATTTGCCAGACCAGGACGTTCTCAGACTTGAGATCTCTGTATATGACGTGTTGCTGATGTAAGTATTCTACGGCTTTGGCTACCTGCAGGATGATGGCCTGAAGTGTAGTAGGATCTAATTTGGCTCCGCAACGTCTGTAGTTCTTGAGGGCGTTATCCAGGGCACCTTCTGGAGCTAGGTCAAGAATCAGTGCCAGAGGACTGATAACAATACCAATAAGAGGAACTATATTGGCGTGTCTTAAAGTCAAAAGGATATTCAACTCTTGCCTGGCAGTGCAGTAGGCTTTGCAGGCGTACTGAAGTGGATCACGATCCCATTTACTTTGCGCGGCTTTGTACGCCAGAATGGCTGATTGTCTGGAGTTCGGACCTGGCGGCACAGGTTGTAACATCTTCATGGCTACGTCGGTTCTGATATGGCTACCTGGTAGACGACAAGTACCCTTGAAGACAAATCCGAAGGCGCCACGACCAAGCATACGTCCTCTCTTAACATCCTCTGGTTTTATCAAATGCCTGGCACCCAGATCCATAAATATTATATCCGGAGAAACATGAGAAAGTGGTATGTCGGAGTGTTTTGGGCATACGATATTCTTATTACTGTAGGCAGACAATATGCATTCCTCTACCATCCACGAGTAGGCCAGTATACCTTCCGAATGGTAATTCGTTTTAGAGATATCTGGGTGTCCTTCTAAGGATGGCATTCTGCTCGAAGTAGAGCTGTCGTAACCGACCCCACTATCGCCGTCTGACTTGTAACTATCTTGACTCTGCCTTTCACGATTTAGATAATATTTCTGGATGTCCTCGGCTACGTGCTCCTGATCATTAGAATCGGCATCAGACTCGGAATTGCTGAGCAGACATCTTGGACAAGGTATAAGTCTGGTGACTAGAAGTTTGCCTTCTGATGTGTGAACAAAACGTGTGCCCAAAGTTGGATACCAATCTTCGAGGAGGATGTCTATGTGATCCACGATGAGAGCTAGTAGTTGAGGCATACTCTCCGGACGTGGTTCCACGACGATTGCCTGGTATCCCATTGGCTCCTCCTCGTCGGCAGAGTCGGACATTATAGGCTGTTTGATAACCAGGGTGTCAACTGGGAACCAGATTTCAAGAATCGCTGAATTTTTCAAATCTACCGTACACCAGATGCCATCCTGCTTCAGTTTGAATTTGAACTGCCTGTAATCATAAGGTGAGTTCTTAAGATTACTGTTAACTTCTTTGAGACGCAAGAGGGTGATACCAGCGTAACGTAGCTCTATACCAGTCTGCCAAAGTACCCACTCAGCATGAGTGTCCAGGAGACTGGCGAAAATCTTTTCGTCGACAAAGTCCTTGAAAGGCGCCAAGAAAGACATGACGATCTCGACTATGGCATCGTCAGCAAGTATTCTGGTGATGAGTCTAGACCAGAAACCACTTGGGAAGTAGGACATCAGCAGAAGTCTGCATACGGAGCAATCAGGCTGCGGTCTCGAGGTGAGGACACATTCAGAATTAGCTCGGTCGGAAGAAGTGGCACTAGGAAACGTGAACATAGGAGATGTGATCTTCTTCGAGCGTACGTGCCAACTCCTGGTCTTTACGGGAATCTTGATAGTCTGATTATTTCTCAGAATGTCTTCTTCAGTTGGTAGCAGAGATGGTATCAGCAAGGTTCTATAATCCCACGTCAGGGCAACTTCAAACTTATTCAACAAACTTACAATGTATCCTTGGGTATCTATGCTGGACATGGTGGAAGACTTGAAGACATGCTGAATATCATCCAACTTCATAATTCCCGACCTGGCGAATGGATTGATTTCCCGTATGGTGACTACGTGTGCTAACATGTCACAGAGCCACTGTGGATCCAGGAAGTACAAATCTTTTAAGGTAGCATCATCGTAGTGTAAAATGATTCCATTATCGTGAAGGAATAAAGTAGCTTGATGAAGTTCGGCGGGATCCCTGAAGGATCTGTGTAATTTCTGAAGTTCGTTATTCACAGCAGCATAATACTGATCGGATTTCAAAACTGGATCTGCGCCGGAAAGTTTTCGATCGTGTGCAAGTTGCACCACGACATCCTCCAAAGCTAGATAACTAGCTGGAACACGTTGTTCCAAGAGAAGCTCCTTGCTACCTGGTGAACGTAGGCTGAAGACAACGTCATAAATAAGGTTGCACAGCATCTTTATATTGTGTCTGGTCTTGCAACTAACCTCGATAGTTTCCATAACCTTCGGTAGGCCGCACTTTTCAGCGTCCACAACATTGATGAACTTGTCACGTATATATTGCTGAAGTACCTCGCTCTGATCAGCCGACATGTCATAATGCGTGCCTACGATGATGACTGGTGAATTTGGCGCCCTGCTTTGAATATTCACTAGCCATTGAAATATCTCAGAGACGCCCTTGAAACCATCGGTGATCCTCCAGACGACAAGATACAAACTTCTCTTAGACAAAAAATACTGATGAGTCGCATAATATTCTTTCTGGCCACCAAAATCCCAGGTTCTGAAATATACAGATCCGTGGGGCGATTGACCTCGAACTCTCTTCTCGTAGAGCCAGTCGCCAATGTCTACTCCTACTGTCGAAATAGTTGTACCGCGTGCTGTCTTGGAGTTGATGTTCTTGTTGCCCATCCTCTTCGCCCAGTGCTCGGATGCCTTTTTCTTGTTCGGCACTTCGCCTTCTTGCCGCAATTGTTCTAATAGGCTGGTCTTACCGATACCTTGAATACCGACTATCATTAATTTCATTCTAGCATATGGTTTTGCATCTTCCAGCACTGACTTTAGATAGCCGATCACGTCCATAGTTTTGTACTTCTTCGAATCGATCATAGACTTCAATGGTTCCTGTAATCTACAACCTTGAGTATTCAAGTTCCAGAGTCGAGATAGCAGCCCCATTTGCGGTGGTAGCTCCGTGATATCAGTATTTCCACTTATGTTAAGCACCGAGAGGTTGTTGAGCTCGTAGATATTCTGAGGTATATCCCGCAGCTGATTGTTGCTAACATCCAACATACTAACATTAGGGAACAAGAGGTATAACTTCGAACCAGTAGAAGAGATCTTGGTATCCTTGTCGATGGACTCTTCCTCAAGATTAGGCATCTCACCATCGTCCACAGAAGTTAACTGAATCCTGGTTAACAAATTATTGGCAAGGACCAGCGTTCTTAGGTTCTCTAGTCTCAGGTGGCGTCTATGAGTGCACACTGACATAAGTACGACATCGCGTAGTGATTGAATAGTCTGTCTGTTACTAGGAACCATCGGTGACTGAGCATTGGTAGTAGGACAATAGCAAGCAGTAGCAGCCTGTTCCATGGTGTCGGCACCATCATCGACCTGAGGCAAACTGGGCCAACATGAGATTTGATTGTTCGACAGGTCCAATTGTTTTAGACTAGCTGGATAGGATGTGATGTGGCTCATGGACCTCAGGGAGTTATATGCCATGTTCAACCTGACTAGGCTGACCGCCAGGCACGGCAGTGATACGGGGATGCTGTTGAAGAGATTATGTGCCAAGTTAAGTGAGCTCAGGACAGACCTTGTACCAGGTTCATTGTCCTCGGACAACTTCTCTGAGACCTCGACGGAACCGGTCCACAGGTGAGGTCGTTCCATTTCAATGACTTGGGCGTTAGCGATCTTCGTGAATGACTCGAACTCCACTGAATCATCCCTAGGCATACCAATTTGAGTTTGAGATGTTAGACTACGGCTACTTGGACTGTTACTTATTGAATCCTCGCGCTGCGGCTTTCTAGTGATATTTTGTGATACTTGACTAGGTAGATCACGTAAAAGGTTAAAGGATGCATTTAGTTCCTTTAATTTGGGTGCCCTCCACAGGTTGTCAGGTAGACACTGAAGCTTATTATTTGACACATCCATGATTTCTAGAGCTGGCAGGTTCATTATGAATTCAGGAAGATATTCGAGACGGTTATCCTGGAGATACATTTCTTCCAGGACAGGAGATAGCTTGTCTTTAGGACTTTTGCTTTCTGCTACTAGACTGTCAATCTTATTCTGCGCCATATTTAAGTACCTGAGACTTTGAAGAAAGAAAATCATGGACGGCACCGAGGTAATGGAATTATGGGATATGTCAATTCTAGTTATGGCATAAAGAACCAGCTCGTTGTTTTTGGAGTTTAGTTTTTTATTCACATGAAGCACAGCGTCCACTAGCCACTGCGATCTGATCTGCGACAGCCTACACTGTTGATCATGCCAGTTGATCATAGTCGGTGTATTAGGAAACAATGCTGAGTAAGTTACATTGCCAAAGTTTGACAGTGCTGAGAAATGAGACGATGTCTGGGTACTTTCTGTCATGGCCTTTTTGTTGATTTTGTACTCAGAATCAGGATGTGCCTTAATTGACAGTAATTTGGCAGTCAGTGTTTCATCTCTATTCTGAGCAGCAATCTTAAGAGCTTTGCATTCGTTATCAATGGCTCCATGTTTCAATAAAAGATCAGCGATTTTGACATCACGATTTTGGCACGCTATTGTCAATACGGTTGAGTAGTTCACCTCAGGATCACTTTGGTCATTGGAAATTCTGACAGGTAAATTGGGATTCGCACCAGCTTGCAACAAAGCTGTGACAACCTCAGTATGCCTGGCCTTGACAGCTGCATGCAATGACGTTTCAGTGTTATTGACGCAATATAAATCTAAATTCAAAGGACATACGCAATTATCATCCTTCTTTTCGAAAGACTTAGATCGAAAATTTAAGCTTGACATGAGTCTCTGTATACCACTTGATATTCGCCTTTTGGATGTTGATAAAGGTTGAGTATTAGTCACTTCATCTTCTTTAATCTTTTTAGCTTTGACTTTGTGAGATAGAAGTAACTCAACTATCTTCACATTTCCCAGAATGCTGCTTATGTAGAGAACATTCTGGCCAGTAAAATCCTGGGTGTTAATGTCAAAGGGCATTTCGTACTCAAATTCACCACTAGGATCCTTATAACGCTGAAGAAGATGTTGAGGATAATCAAATTTCAGAAGAATTTCTATAACTGGGACATGGCCGTTTATAGCTGCAGCATGAATTGGCAGCCACCTTTCCACAGTAAGAGATTGAATTTGCTTGGGGAAATGTCGTAGGAGAAGCTCTACAATTTCCAGTTTTCCATTGTAACAGGCTATGTAGAGCGGTGAGTATTTGGTGACTGGATGTATCCTGCAATCAGCACCATGGTCTAGAAGAAGTCGTACAATGTCCTTGTGGCCCATTTCGCAGGCTACAAACAGCAAAGTGTTTGCACCATTTGGTGCCATGTTTATAACACACTCTAGGTCATTTGATAAATTCTGGATAACAGTTCTAGCTGCTATTGTATCACCCTGAATGCACGCCGCACGTAAGGATGCATGTGTTGCAAGCCTAGCTAGTTCATACTTCTCTGCTGCAAGTTTTAGCAAGTTGGTACAATTGGTGTGTTCACTTTTTTCTGCAATATCCAATGGTGTCAGACCATTGTCATCCTGTAAGGTCAAGTCGACATTAAATTCCAGCAGCTTTTCGACATTAGAAAGGTGTCCATGTTCAGCACAAATATGTAATGCAGTACGGTAATGGCCTCGTGGACCACATGGTATATTGGGATTAGCTCCAGCAGAGAGAAGAACACCCAGACATCGAGAGTTCTCAGTTATAGCAGCAGCATGGAGTGGAGTACGTCCCCATGAATCCTGACTATTCGTATACTGGGCATGCTCACCATGCAAAAGATCCTCAAGGAGTTCAGCGTTATCCCAGAGTGCAGCTTGATGAAGCAAACGTCCAGGAAAGTCTTCGTCCACAGGCGTATAATCCTCCATCCTGCAATATATCTCAGAGATATTCAAAGAAATAACTACCAAAGTTGCATCGATGACTCCAAAAGATCTTATTCAGCTTCTTGCTATCTTGCCAAATACGAAGTTTATCACTCATTATTTAATTGTATACACCAATCACATTAGGTATCCACATTTAATATATAATACAAATATCCCTCAGTCACAATTTTAATTTTTCCATAATTAAATCTCCATACTGAGTATCAACAATCAGTGTATCACTGTCAGAGTTCTTTAATAAACAAAACCAAAAGGATGAACCACACCATATAATGACTCAGCGTATAAATAATTATACAGATTAAAATTCTATAATTATTGGTTACACTCGTAACGAGTGGCAGAAATTACAGTCTCGTAAAATAATAAAAATGAGATTACGATAAGGTCCAAGTCTATAGTGGATCTGTCAAAGGAGCCGCCAAGAAAAATACTTTTCACGGTCAATCGATCCTGTTCACATATAACAGTCACTGCACAACAATACACCACGTTAAATATGTCACTCGATATCGTTTAAAAACATAAAAAATATCTAGTGATCGACACGTTTGAAATTATTTAATAAAACGAACAATCTTACACACTCTACGAGCGACCAGTACTGGCCGCCATTTTTCACAGCCAGTGAACTATAACTGAGCGCCTATCGTTTGACGGTTTAACGCTTTTCGCGGGCGCACAACTGTTACGTTCGAAAACCGGTTACACGGCTCCTCGACAATCAAAGCGGATGCTTTTCAATGACTCTTGTGGTTTCACAATTACGGGAAATCCGTTTCATCCTTTTCCTGAAGAAGCTAACAATTAAATGACAAAACAGTTCAGGTACGAATCGATTGGAAATCATTTAAATTGACAAACACCATGGACACAATTTTAAAAGCGCTTAGGCACTCTTGTAACACGATTTGTTATCCCACGCGTGTTTTCATTACATATACTATTCACGCAGCGCGCATTCGCTTCGCTGTAATATAAAAATGTATTCTTTAATATTCTAATATTCTATATAATCTTCCGTAAACTGGATTGGTATGACCAATGCAGCGTTGCGCAATATAAATTGCATAATTTTCTGGAAAGTTGTGACAGTGGAGACACCAGATCGTCTCGATTTGTTATGCCAGAGCGTAGAACATTCTATAATAAAGTGTAAAGAGTACTGACAGTAATCTGGATTAGCGTATCACATAATAAAGTCCAGTTACTTCAATGTCAGATGACACCAGACCTTGACTTGGATATTGAATATTTTTCGATATCTTTCAGAGGGTAGACGTTCATAATGAAATATAATTGAAAAATTATTAAAATATATAAAGAATTACCATGGAGAAGTGAATTTGTAGTTGTATTTACGTAAGTTGTTTCTTTACAAAATGGATTGTTTTTTAATAAATTTTCAATGCTTGAAAGGCAGTGTCGATTTGTTCACATACCAATGAGAATAATGATTGCCGTTATTATTAACAACAAAGATGATTTATTATTGTTAATAATTGTTCAATGTTTCCCTTGACAACCTTCAAGGTTAAGCGCGCGCGCCAAATTGCGCGCTGCTGCTAAACGGAATATTTCAATTTTATCCTGAAACTTAGGATCATCGCCGTGCTCTTCAACGCTGCGCATCAGTTCGAACGTGTCCTCGGAAGAGAGTATTACATCCTCAGCTTCGAGAAGCGGTACTGCATCCCAAAGTAATGTGGACCAAAAACTAGAATTCAGCATCATTAATTTTAAATCCATGTCCTTTTCTTTGTCAATTGAAATTAAAGGAATAATTCAAAAACGCTCACTAGTCTGGAGTTAGGTTCGACACTAGGAGCGATACCAGTAAACTTGCTGCACCCTTGAATTCACCGATGCCGTAAGTTTGATGGAATTCGCAATACTTTCCTATAACGAGAAAAAATGAAACAAATAAAAAGGATTGTTATTAAAAGTTTATGTTTCATTAAATTTGAATCTCGTATTGAATACTGACCTAAAAATGTTAGTCGGTCGCTAACAAGCATACAGTTTCCTAGATTCTCGAGCAAATCTGGGCACATGACTTCACCCTTTTCAGCATAGTGTTTCAAGAATTGATCAGCAATGTAGGTAGCGAAAGCGCCATCCTGTGCTTTTAAAGCCCAGGTCAGTGCATTACCAAGCCTCTCTTGACGTATGCATTTCATACCCTGGATCTTGCAGGTACTGTTAACTGCAAAAATGTTCTTTTCATTAAAATTCGCTGAGATGAAAATAGTTGGAAATAAAATTCAGAAACATACCAACGTTATGTAAATTGCTTTCCCTTGCTATGTCTATAATTTTATTTATTTTAGCCTCACTGCCCAATGGCAATGTTTGTAATAATATTTCTAATCTAGCCAGACCCTGTTCGGAACAATGTTCTAAGTAACTGGCGCCAACTTGCCAAAGCGAATGATGACCCATCAATGTGCTACCATAATCCAAAAGAAGAGCTTCATGCAACTGATCCGTAACACTATAAAAGCATAACACAAACTCATTGGATAATATATTCAATATTAATGTTTGGTATAGAATTAAGAAGAACCTACTTGATTTGGTGCTTGTGAATGACTTTAAGCTTTCCGCAATGATAAAGTAAATCTGTTAAATGGGCAGCAAACCATCCATTGTCACTCATGTATTGAATTTCTTTAATAACTTGATGTAACTCGTTGTCCATTAATGAAAGAATAACATTATCCTGATGTTTACTAGCTTGCCATTTAGCAGCGATGTTGTTAGCGTGACGCGACAGATCGGATTGCTTGCAACATGGAACCGAGTAAAAAAGTTTGGCCGCTAGAAGTTCGTACCAGGCATCTGTGTATTCTGAAAAATCCCAAAGAGCAGTATCGTCACCTGCCACGAGCTGTAATTGATAATTATGTCAATATTAAAATTAAACTAATTTAATAGTCATTTATTGCTTTGAAACATACTTTCATAATATCTTCCAAATTTGGTTCACTAATAAATGTCTTGCTTTCCAATCTCGATAGCAGATCTAACTGCCAATGCTTCCAGCGAGTCATAAATTCATTTATTGAATAACCACCATAAACATTGTAAATTGGCATTGTTCTCAGAGCATTCTCAGCAGCTAAAAAAGCAGGATGATCCGCTTTACTGTGTAATGATAATAGAGCGCGAACTACTTCCAGTTTGCCATGTAGAGCACAGCCAATAATTGCTTCCCAATAATTTATATTGCCCAGTTCAGAGGCAATATTTTTCTTAGTCAGAACTTTTGCAGCCATTAATTCACGTTTAGGAAAATGGAAACGTACCCATTCAAGTAATTGGGGTAATACAACTTCACCTAGAGTGAGATAAAACTGTAATCATGTTTTAACGAATAATGAGTTTCTAAATCAATTACCTGGTATAGCATCTATATAAAGAATCTCGGTTAGGTGCCAGACACATTCCACATTATAAAATATTGTTAAATATTGTTCCAATATGGATCTGTAGTCTGCGGTAGACTTTTCTGATACGTCCTGAATGTTTTCTATGCAGGCACGTAAAATAGAACGGTATTGTTTACTGTGTTTAAGAAGTTCTGGCCTAGTGTCACTACTTGCAGATGCTTTCATCTTTTGAATTGATAAAAAGACACCGTTGCTCTCATTTACAAGCTTGCGCAGTGGCGTAGAGAACAAAATAATCTCAGGCCTCAAAGAATGTACCCTAGCCTCATATGGTGCCAAGTCCTTACAGAGATCTAAAATAATACATAAAAACGTATATAAAGTACTCCAGCATTATTGCATAATATTTATTACATATTAATACAAAAAATAATGTAAACCTTCACAGTGTTTCCTTACGCTTACATGCTTGTATGCATGCACCCCAATTTTATTAGGTCCACTCCAGGTAGCTGCAATCCCTGCTTTTCTACATAAATCATCTGGAATA
Source organism: Calameuta filiformis (assembly GCA_030142265.1). Classification (NCBI taxonomy): domain Eukaryota; kingdom Metazoa; phylum Arthropoda; class Insecta; order Hymenoptera; family Cephidae; genus Calameuta; species Calameuta filiformis. Next base: position 437,317 of record JARQSU010000693.1, on the reverse strand, counting down.
CCCTGAGAAAATATTTCTCTATGAATAAACAGTTCTTCATACACATTTTATCAATACAATTTACACTTGCAATAATTTGAGCATTGTCGGCTTCGTCCATAGTGCGCGCCCTTTCGTCTTCACACCCGTTTTCTGATTATATTCAATTAATACACTACTGTAACATGAATTAATATTATTTAATTGTTGTCACGTGTAATGATCGTCTGTTTAACTAACAGTTCATAGAAGTTTTTATCTGAACTAAAGAGTTATACATGCCAAGATTCACAGCTATAAGCCCCATGTGACGACAGCACGATCACTGAAAGCGGGAAGAATTATTATGTACGATTGGCAAGGTAGGAATTTCTAATATTTGGATTACTAAAATAGTAAATCAATCAATGAATTTCTATTATAACTGATTATAATCACCAACGATATTCATTAATTATAATCACATTCAATTATCACTACTACATTTAGTGGTCGTATCCATGGCAATTGTATCACTGACCTCGCCAGGTTCAAACGTCCGGCATTGTATGAATTGCGCTTCTCTTACGACCGGCTAAATTAAATTCTAAAGAAAGAAAACAAGATCAAGGTATGTCTGCAGTGTATTTCGTTATAAGTTTAAATAATTTATGATCCATGTATTTCTATTGGTTTTTTTAATGAATTATTTTGATCTATAAAGAATAAAATGGTAGGAAAAAAAGATCCAACGTTCAATCGGTTGGAATATTTTACATGGCTGTTTTCCGTTTCTAACCGGCATAGTTATATCATTTTTAACTCTTATAATGTTTTTGCCATCAGATGCAGAACATGACAAGTTTCCGACAGAAATCAGGGGTGGATTTTTCAGAAAGAAATATCTTTGAAGCTGAATGGTTTGACAATGTAGCCTCTGTATTGAGGAAATTTTATTTATATTATTATCCAGCTGATAACACAGTTGAATTGGTAAATACATTATTCTTAATGTTACACATTTAATTATAAATACTTATGTACTATATATTTCATCTAAATTATTTTAGTTTGATGTTAAAACAAAGAAGACATTTTTAAGAAGATCAAAGTGCGAAGGCCTCGAGGCTAAGGATTTATATGTAGGGGGTGTAGTAAAAATATTCTCTCGATGTATGAAAATAACGGATTTTGGAGATAGTGCTACAAGAAGCAAGTTAGCTACAACTATGCAAAGGTAAAATCCATTAATATTGCAAGTAATATAGGTATCATAAGTGTGTTCCACGTTGAAATCAATGGTTGTAGGTGAGATTGTTCATTTATTACAATTAATATTTTATTCAATATTTGTATTATTATTGTTTTAGAACATGTGGTATTCTGAAGCCAAATGTTATTGATAAAATGGGAGAGATTCTGAAATATATTACTAACCATGACATTCACATTGGAAATATAAAAATGGTAACATTAACTAATGAAGACGCTGCAGATTTTTACAGTCATTTAAGAGGTCTTAATGAATTCCCGTAGGTTTCAGGCTTAGGACATTTTTTTTTTTTAAATAATTGATTCACCTCTTTGCTCTACTATAATATTATTAAATAGGTTTGTATTGGATTATATGACATCTGGACCAATCGTGGCTCTGGAATTGATAGGAGAAAATTGCATTCAAAAATGGCAAGCACTGCTTGGAACAGAAACAGTGTCCATTGAAAGTGGTAAAACATCTCTTAGAGCGCGTTATGGACAGGATTCTATACATAATGGTTTACATGGTTCTGATTCAGAAGAAGCAGCTGAACGGGTGAGGTCCTTTTTCAAAAAGAATATTTTTTTTTAGTTATCTAATCTTTTTATATGAATTATTATATATATTTCTACTTATAGGAAATAAACTTTTTCTTTTCTGATGCAAAATCAAAAAGGAAGGGCCCAAAAAATACAGCAGTATTTAAAAATTGCACATGCTGTGTCATAAAACCTCATGCTGTACAAGCTCGTCTGATCGGTACATGAGACAATTCTAATTTCAAAACAAAATCTAAATAATTTACAACTGTTATTTATACTATCTACTACGCATATTTTACATTTAAGGTGACATCATTAATGATATACAGCAAGAAGGATACAAGATATCAGCCATCCAACAATTTTATGTTGATCCCACCAACGCGGAAGAATTTTTAGAGGTTTACAAGGGCGTACTGCCTGATTACAACGTATGCTCAATCAAACTTTTAAAATATATAATTAAAATATGTTACTTCTTTGGTAATGTAATTGTCTATTTTTAAATTCTTCATTTTCTCAAAGGCTATGGCGGCTGAATTACAATCTGGTCCATGCGTAGCCATGGAAATAACACATGCAGACGAATCTATCAATGTCCTAACAGAATTTCGAAAATTATGCGGTCCAATGGATCCAGTAAGTAACACTCTTGAACAAAAGTATATTAGTGGATTAATAATATTTTTCATTAAATATATTACAGGAAGTTGCACGTCAATTGAGGCCGCACACACTCCGTGCAAAATATGGAAAAACGAAAGTTCAAAACGCTGTGCACTGTTCAGACATACCGGAAGACGGACTGTTAGAGGTAAATATGATTTAAATTAAGGGGTTGCAGGACTTTTTACAGTTATTGTGCATATCGTTATGAGTCTTTTGAAAGAAAAAAGTTGTTGATATATTCAAAGTCCCTGAAAATTATTAAGTGCTGAATATTGCCCTGTGCAGTTCGCAGCTTCCAATCTGTGGACATAATCTTAGGTGAACCAATCATCTGAGAGCAAAATGCTTTGAGATGAGTAATTTATATGCTCAAAACTACAGCACAGTCCTGTATCCCCTTAAGCTAGAATAACGAGCTCAGTTAAAAGATCTTATATGGTCTTTCTTTACAGGTGGAGTATTTTTTCAAAATTCTGGCGGAGGAGTAATACATATCTATAATATGAAGGAATCCTACATGTTTGATTTTTTAATATGCTTTGAGCGACAAATAACCGTCATATGTTATGAAGTAACGCACCTTTACATGCACGCAATGAATATTTTTACGTTTTAACAATACACATTGATTAGCGTTACATGTAATAAGATTACAGGGTGCGCGTAAGTATTTTTCATATTGTTGATACTAGTGGGTTCATAGTATATACTAGTATGCACTAACCGTTAAAGTATAACATATATTCTAAGGCCCAGGTCACTAAAATAGTTTAAAAAAAAAGAATGTTTCAATGCTTACGCAACTATTGATAATTAATTTTTTTGAAAAGATTTATAGTCTGTTGCACAAGACGCGAAAGTGTCTTGTAACCAATTTTTACTAAGACACAATATACGCGGTAATGTATTTCAGTTTTGCAGAAATCGCGACTAATTACATATTCAGCGCTATCCCAATTTTCCCGTTTCCTTTTGTTAACTTATATTCCATGGAAATTGTGCTTATTAAAAATATTAATAACTTCGTTGTCTGGAGTTATCTGTAGTCCGTGTCATTTCGTAGTTACACACATGGATAATAAGTAGCCATTGCTGGCACTTGCCCGAGACTGACAACGAGATAAAGTCAAAGAGAACGACGTATAAGCAAATCGCTTTGATAATGAGCAATAACAATGATATCCCGAGAGGTTTAATAATGCAATGAAATTCTTTAATGTGTACCGGTTCGTAACGAAGGCTTCTTCATGACCTATAAAAATTTCAATTCGCGCTATCACATTAGGCACATTACACCGTAAAATTGAGCAAGTTATTAAAAGAAGCGTAAAAATAAAAGTAAATCAGATTCCGATGTGAGTTTGTAAATTCATTCATATTGATTTTAACCGGTTTAATAAAATAATAGAATTTTGCTAATGAGTATATTAAAATGTAAAATAATGGAATATTAATATTCGAAAATATGTAGAATTTTTTAAATTCTTTCATAAAATTTTAATGAAGGATCGTCATTTTTATTTCTTCGTTTTGGCAAACCTCGTACTAGGCGATGTGTTATTAGCCACAACAATTAAAATAATATTGAAAACAATGAAGTGTCCAGGGCAAGGCTTTCGTGTCGCTGCATAAAATGTTTCTTACAAAGTATGCATATGCATGGTTTTGCACTAAATGTTTCATATTTCTATTTTACCGTATACTTATGTTTTTTATGGAAAACCACGTGTCGTTTGGTTAGGACTGCGCTGCTTGCAACTTGTCAAAAATCCACACCTAACTCGTTTAACGACTACAGATACTGTGATAAGAATAATAAGTACTGAAACGTGCGAAACTATAATACCTTAATAAATATACATGGCGGTGGAGGAAGAGGTTGAAACGCTTTTATAAACACCGAGTTCTATGACGGAAACAACGATAGATTTTACGAAGTAATTTTATCACCCGTGCTACCAATAAAATAAGTTCAAGTGGATAAAAATCACTAAAATTGGCGCCATTCGCGATTTCATTCATTTTCTTATAGGATAAGTAACAGCAATAGTTTTTAAACTTTTTTTTTACAAGGATCAGACTCGCGTACTTATCGGCTGAGGAAGCAGGAATCCCATTTTCCCTATCGCATAAGATTCGAAGCTCTTGCAGGTACTTGAAATGTATTATAATTAACAATTAAAAAATTAGTGTACATCGTCGCGACTATTTTTCTATAACGTATATTGCCTGTAAGGAATTCATATATGAAGGAGTTAATACATTTAGATGCCAATTGAAGCGACCTCGTTCAATGCTGTTTCGTTGTAGCGTCCTTTTTTTTTGCAAACGCACATTAAAATAGGAATTTCCCAAGTCCTTCGACTCGGCGGCAGGCCGTACCACGTGTACATGCAGCAAGCACCTTGCTCAGGACTATTCTGGCACAGCTTCCTCTGGAGGATAGATTCGTAAAGAAAAGAGAGGAAAGTTTAGTGCTGCTGCTTTTATTTTTCGCACTCTAAATTCTAACTACATAATCTGACCGTTAATCAGGGTCTTAGAGTACCTGTGAATAATTTCAAGTTTTCAAAGCTCAATCCTAATATTAATTTTTAAAGCTAATCTTCGAAATACGCTTCGGTTTAAATTCCGATTTTGTATCGTATGAATATGTATTTACTTCCATTTACATATGTAAAACGTAAAACCATATATTATATTGATAATACTGGCCGGGCCGCACATCACTTAAATAAAATGAGACAGCAAAAATTTTGAGAGAACCCAAATTGATGTATATTGTTTACTGGTTTTTATTAAAGAACGTGAAGATTATCTTTTTACACGCCGACAGGAAATACAATTATTAATCCAACATTTTCGAGCGTATCAAAGGCGTATGTCAGATTGTAAAAAAGAGAACAAAACGCAAATGAGACTGTTTTTTACTTTCGAATCACTGTGCCTCTTGCTGTTATTCCAAACAATTTTATGGGCCGTTAAGTGGATCACGGCGGCTCGTATCTGTTCACGACTGGTCGGTCCCGGATGGCCATTTACAAGTGACAATAAAAATTATTCTCACTTGAACAAAATAATATACACAATTCAAATGCTCTATTGTCGTATCGATTGAACGAAAACGTGCTGTCAAAAATTTTTTTCCCATCGTACGATTCTTACCAATTATCTTATCTCAACTAACGGACTCGTATCACCGGCTCGACGCGAGAATAAAAAAGAGCACACGAGGCTGCAGAACAAGTTTCACGATGTCCCACATCCGCACATCAGTCTTCTCATCTATGAGCTAAGTCGCATTCTTTTTTTTAATCATCAGAGAATATTCCGTCACTCAAATACAACTTTCACAGAACGCGCGTCAAACTTTTTAGTAGAGTTATCAATCCACCAAGAGAATAATGTTATTACACTAGTCTCGTCATACTTAAATATACCTGGCGACTTGATCCTGTGCAGGAAATAATAACACTGGATTGGCTATTCATAGATAAATTATACCAGGCATTATTATACCTTTAATTTTGTTAAAATGAAACAACGCGAACGTTATGTTGTTTTCCTTCAATGTAATGATACCGGACAAACGATAAATAATGTTGACGGAAGTAATAAATTCAATTCGATGCTATTTAGCATTATTTGAATTTTTGCGCATATGGACACGTGTTAAATAACTTTTATCTAAAGTATTTCTTCATGAATATACATTGCGTATTTCGTATGTTTCTGCACACAGCTGTTGTTAGATATAATGATAATAATAACAATTTATACTTGATACATAGACAAATAGATTCTGCGGATAGTTGTATTGTGGTAATAAATTATTAATTGAGCGAATGAATGATTTAATAATAATAATAATAATAATTAATAATACACGGAGAAAATTGTATGCTAAGAATTGGTGTAAAGTTCGCGGTAAGAATTACTGCGACAATAGTAACCTCGGGACATCTTGTCATATTGATATTTTTTTTTTATATAACCATAATAATCTTTCATTCGTTAAAAGTAAATTTTCGAATAATCATGTTAAAAGGTACAGTAGATAAATTTTAACGGAATATAAAATTTACCATTTTGCCATTAAGAATTCTTCATAAAATTGGTGAAAAGTTTAAAATGCTTAAACACGTTATAGGATTGATAAAGGAAGTACGTAAAGAAAATATAAAAGTTAAGAAATGCTTGTAATTGCAATAATTTTTTAATGAATTTCGCAGAATGCGATTATACATTAATTTATAATGCGGGTCGCAGCTGTTCACAGATGGACGCAAATAAATGTTTAAAAAAAAATTTGTAATGTTTCGATCTCCAGTCGGTATCCATAACGATTTATGGCAAAAGAATGCATTAGAGGATTATTATATTATATAAGCAAATAATGGTTACATAAATTAAACCATTTTCACCGTATTTTCAATGTATTGAAAAGCCGAAAGGGAGAAACCAATCGATAATCGTTCGATCGGCCTAAATGTAGGCAGCGAATCGGTATAGACGGTTCGTACAAAACGCTTATGCACGCTGATACTCTTAACCGCACTTTACAAGCCAACCGGCATATTGAAAAATAGGTTGTGGTGGCAGCCAAGTCCGACGATCGTCAAGAGCCAGTTGCGCGCTTAACATCGCGCCGTGCGGATCCGCTTTGAAAGTCTCTTGCCGATTTTTTGAAATTTTAAACGAAATTCGTTAATAGATCGATGCAATCTTATCTGTCCGTAATAATCGTGTTTCTTTTGTTAAAAGGAATATTAAATGAATCAACTTTTGTATCACGAATTCAACACTGCCGATTGAAAGAATCTTCACGATTTTTCTTGCCGTCGTAATTCAATTTTGTACGAGCTGTGCCGGTCATTTTTGTTTTCTCAACCGGTCGCAGTGATAATTCTTTTTTTTTTTCAGTATTTCGTACGATTAACACGGTTTATCTATGTGAAAATAATAATCGGCAACGCGTTAACGATTTTTGTGACTTATTTTACCAATCAGTCCTAGTTGTTTGTGACGAAAAGTTGTAGTTCCTTAAGAGTTCGGAATTACGCACAGCGGTAAGTCTGAATCGATTATACGAGGAATATACGAATTTACTGATATAATAATTCGAATATATTATTCTCTTGATTCAATCAATAACATCTTTAAATATCAGCATGATACGAGATGTACATATCGAATAATGAAAATACAGAAAAATGTATTTTTTTGTCTTTCTGATTTACATAAAAGCATCTAATCTAGGGATTACGTCAAAACTAATATTTATTCTGTCGACTTACTGATCTGCGTGTTTACACTAACAATTGCTAATTTAAATCAACAATCCACTTTTGCCAGCTTTACAGAACAAGATGCTTCTCAACTTTTACAGGCACTTGTTGCGGTTGAATGCACGAAAAAAATCAATTGTATCATATGCAGAGCATTAATTGATAGGCTTCGTAAACCTTACGCACGACTAATTAATTAATATAAAAATTTATTATTCGCACGATAAAAATAATATCTGCACACTAGACTCGTATGTCAATTAATTGTCAATTCATTGACAACGATTGAAATTATTAAAAAAATTAGCTCAAGATCAATTCTACTGATTAATAAAAACCACGACGTCAAGTGATAAACTAATAACAGGCATGAAACGAAAATTACATAATTGACAATAATTATTTTTATACCTGGAAAAAAAACAACAGTATCCTCGAGTATCGCCTCCCAACGGTGCATCCATTCCTGTAGTCTATGATACGACATAGATTAAATGTTAGATACTGTAAATTTACCGATTTCCGATGACCCAATTAACGGGATTAATATTTGCGTTGACAAAACATAAAAGGACACACCATCAGCTAATAGAGGCAGCGAACGGAAGCGAGCTCGAATGATTGTCAATCGGAAGTAAAAACAAATGAATTAGTAGCATTATAAAATTTGCATATAAATCGTGCATTGAATAGGACTATTATTTCTGGAAAGGGCTGTATGACTGTTACGTAGTTGTCAGTTGACATACGTACGTCTACGTCGGCGCGTCAAGAAGATGGCCGATTTGCACGCGAGATACGTATGCGAATAGCAATAAAGCAATTCGTGAGTTCCTTTCAATGATGCATTCTTGAGTATAGGTGTATATACATATATACACGTGGAAGCGTATCTACATGGGATATTCAGAGCTACTATGCACTTGACCCGATTTTACACGAGCATTCGGGAACAGTGAAAGCGGAATTTGAAACATATAATTCTCTGTTCGAGTTCGTAGTCGGATTATAGAAATTTTTAAAAAATTAGTGTCAAAAAATATCATTACCATACGATCGAACCGCGACAGTCAGCGAAACTATTTCGTGGTGGTTAGGAATATTTTACCTCGACGTTTCTACGCTTAAAGCTGTACCACCTATTTATCACTTTTTGTAAGTGCGCATGAATAAAAAAAAGTCGCACGTGAACTTGGCGATAAAGAAACTATTTGAGAAATGTTTTCTCGTATTTTTAAATATTTTTTTTTTTACCGATGTCAATATGATTAATGTAGTACTGTGATACTTCTTTTTCAAATTAGTAAGAAAGCGTAAGTTGTCGAGTCCCTTTTTTTAATTCGTTAAACTTTCTAATTGCCAATGCCAAATTCACCTGTGGAATGTAAGCGCTGTAAAAATTAGCATGAGAATCTCTGGCTGACCAAATCGCTAAATATTTGTTCCCCGTCACTTATGCACATACTAAATTACAGTGAAGTAATGGGTATTCTCAATTAGTATGTCCATCGGATTGTATTGATTACGTCGAACCGTTACCCAAAGTGATCTATGGTTGATTTTGCAAGACAACATAATTTCGTAAAAATATTTAAATACTTTCTCCAAAGCCAAAACGATAACGATGACGCATTTAATAATATTACAAGCTAATAGAGCATTTCGTCATAATATAAAGGACGTGCACATTAACTCCGTGACGTTTCACAAAAATATTTTCCTCTCCCAAAAATAAAATGCAAAAGCTTAAATTTTTTAAAATATTACCTTCGTAAAAAATGATCGACGGGTACGCAATGATTTATCGATAATCTTAGCAAGTGTAACGGATTCTATTTGACTCCAGAGCGTACAGTCCGGGTATGAAATCGATCACAGATCAATAATCCGATATAGTACCGTATTTTCTCTACTATAGGGTGTCCCAGAAGTAATCGATCACTAGTAGGAAGTATTGCGCAAACCGTAGATTGCAATAGAATCAGTTTACATATAACCATATACTGTCGAAATTGTATTAGTAACAAATATATCGTGTTCGAAACTTTACGAGATGTACAGACATTGTCAAAAGTTAAATATAGTCTGTTAGAAATAAAAATATGTTCTTTATTACATATTATATAAATATGTGCATACAGTGTGTATCGTGAAAAGCGATGACCTTACTGTTAATTTTATAGAAAATATTTTCATAGTAATAGCTCAATATATGCACGTGTATACGAAAAGATAATTGTAACTTATGTACATAAGGTATTATTATATAACAAATGCATATAAATATCTGTATCTGTAGATACTGTTAAAATAGTATAATACATTACCGTATTTATGATCTGAAATATATATTATATAATCAAAGTATATTATATCACAGTATACATATATATTATTTCAATATATACTTGTTATTGAAATTATAATCGATACAGTCATTCAAAGCATCAAATCGTACATTCAATTGAATAAATATCGTATCGCGCACAGTGTGAGTATCTCAAAGAAAAAAAAAAGACCAATTAACAAAAGCTATTAAACAGATTAGTATAATGCTAACTAGAAATATTTTTAATTTTCCATTGATAAAGCAACGATGCATTCTTAATATACGTATAAACTACATGGTATCTCAAGTTTTCTGTTCACTTACGATAAAAATGACGGCCGCGTAGAAATTCCAGAATAAATCATTCGACTATCGCGCGCATTCGTCTCGACGGTTTCGTCATAAAAAATCAGTGACATTGCAGAAAAAATGCAGGCAACGTAGGAACAATAAAATTTTACGAATACACAGAACCTGGTCATAAACATGATTAACTGTCAATAACAATAATTGCAATAATAAAAATGGTTCAAGGAACTGTTCAATAACATATATATATATATAATAGTGGCAACAGTGTTTTTAATACTTAAAAAATTTTCTATATTAACACGAACGAGTTTAAGTTGCATATATTTTGAAGA
>JARQSU010000693.1:415019-426529 GCA_030142265.1 Calameuta filiformis | reverse complement strand
GTGGCAACAGTGTTTTTAATACTTAAAAAATTTTCTATATTAACACGAACGAGTTTAAGTTGCATATATTTTGAAGAATTAAAAAAAAATATAGATCGAAGTCATGACAATATTAATGAGAACAATAGCAATAAGAGAAACAGCCTTAGATAATCCTTAACGATTCTTTCATTAATATATTTAAGTGGAACAATGCCGTGTCTACGAAATACCTCACGAGTCGTTGTCCGACGTGAATCTTGTAATGGCTTCTCGCTATTGGCGCAATCTGCATATAACAGTATGTATATCCTCGGCATTATTTATCATCCTGGATGTATCATTATGGTTGGCAATCATCGTGCCATGTAAATTGGCTAGAGGTTGCCACGATTAACGGCGTTACGGCATCGTCTTTATTTGGCCGCAACGACCGGCCTTTTTTATGTATCCTAAGAATAAATATTAACGGATCGTATTCGTGTGAAATAATTTGTAACGACGTGAAAGAATTTTCTGATTCGAATATCTGGTAAGATAAATTTTTTAAACAATTATTGGGGAGCTGGATGAAGAATTCCGCGAGTTTTAAATTGTCAGGGATTAGTACGGTCGGGAAACGTAATGTCTCTCCATAGGCAGCATTACCTACCGTGGGTTTTTGTTCCGCTCACGACTACTTTAGTGAGTGCTTCAAATGTAATCGAATAAAATGGATAATTGGCTGGACCTCTTTAGATTGTACTGTCCGTTATACTTCTGGATTATTATCACTGACACATGTGTAGTTACGTGTGCCCGGAATAAGTGACGCGCATGCGCGTGGCCGTACGGAGGCCATGGGTACTGAATGACTAGAAGAATTGGCGCCTCTTTTTTTGACAGGTGTTGTTAATTAAAAATTCTTTTTTTTATTTGTAAGTTATTTGACCTTTTGATATACCCAAATCTTCCACTAATTCGTCTTTCGAGTCTTGCGAACTCGCTGGACGTTCGACTCTTTGAAAATCAGTGGTGATCGGTCGTCAAATTCCAGTCGCGTGGAACGAAAATTCTTCAACGCATATGCTAAGTGGTTTGTAGGTTATACGATAAGGAACAAAAAAATGGGCAAATTAGCTTTTTTTGATTGACGATCCTTTTGCGAGGTAAAATAAAAAATTAATGAGTATATGAAAAAAAAAAAAATTATTTCGTGACTTAATATAGTCCAAAACATACATATACACGGATATAGCTAATACCGTATATATTCGTAATCCAATAAACGTTTAATTTTAATCAGGTTAAATTTCATTTAATAAACTTAAACTTGATATTAGATCAATTTATTGATTTGAAATTGATTATGCCTAATCGATTATTGATCCTGAAGAATTTATATAAAAATTTGCACTACGTACACGATTGCACGTGTAGTTTCACGTGTCGAGCCTTGAATTTAAAAAAAAAAGCAGAAAAACGTCCCATGCATGTGCTTCCTGCTTCCGCCATGCAATGTCAATTACATACCCCAACCTTCTTCTTTCAATAATGGTTGCCGCTAATACTAGGAACTTATCCAGGAATGGAATCTCAAGCACGTACTTCGACCAGTGCTTAAACTGTACGAATGTCCGTCCAATGAAAAGTTTAACCCGAAGCGACAAAATGTCACAGTGAATTTGACACAGTGCCAACGGTTATCATTCGAAATAAATGCTTGATTTTTATATTCAAGAAATATTATTATTTTATCGCTAACGTAATATCGAATTTTATTTATTTCCCGTTAACGGATGAAGCAACAATTTACGAAGGCAAATTACAATTGCCGTAATACTCGCGGAGAGAATATTGACAATCGAACGAAATAACAGAGAGATTTTACTCGAGGAATCTCAGGAAGGAGATAGTTAACGACATTCAACGGCCGCAAGGTCTGATGGCGCGCACGTTACGTAACAGTTTTATAATGGGCGATTGTAGCGCCGCCATAAACGTGGCGGTGGCATTTTCAAGTAATTACAGAAATCCGGCAATTTTCGGTTAAATCGCCAAGTTTTTTTATCGCAATTTAAAACTTTGCGTCTTGGCATTGGCACTGGACTGTCTTTCAATAATAACAATTACGATTGCGGTTTTTACTGTCGTAAAAAAAAAAAAATGGTACAACAGGATAATTTGAATTCGGAACGTCAGTTACGTGATAAATTTGACGTTGTTGAAATTTACAAACCATACGGACAGGAGATCTGCTTAACGATGATAGATTTGTTTTTTTTTATGTGTCTCCCTGCCATTTGCATCCTTCGCTTTTATGTAACTTGTTTTGGAACAACACTAACTACCATCGTGCAAATATAGAATAAAAACCTACAACTACGATTTTTAAGTTGTAATAAGCGTCCCAAATAGAAAAATTATATTCTGAGGACGTTCTCAGTGTTTAAACAGGACGTACGTATATACTGACGTACGTTCACTCGTCCGTTTCAAAAGAATGCTGAATACATTCTGAATATAAGTATCTTTTGATAGATTCAAAATGTGTGCAGAATATTCCAATTATATACTCAGTCTTCACCTAACCTATAATAATTTCAAAAATACCAGGGACCTATACATTTGTCTAAGCTAATTCTCCGTTTTTCGTAATTTTGAAAATTCTTTATTTAACTAAATATCTGATCGTACGGTGGGGTCGCAGCATCAGTTCCTCTTCGAGGGGCCATCTCTGTACGAATCGACGCGTACGTAAGTCCCCTAAAACCCAACCTGATATCACGTTCTAACTAAATTTTTGACATATGATTTAACGTTTGTTTAACATGCAGCTTCAAGCGCATTTGAAAAGGGTTTATAATTAGGTATACTTTTAAAGATATAAAATTCCAAGCACGCTATGGATACTTTGAGAAATTTTTTTATCTGCATTGTGAACATGTTTATCTCTCGTTCAATTTCATAAAAGTATAAAACAGAGAAACTACGATACTCACAGTACTGGTAGTGAATTTCTGACACTGGCTTGAGACTGACAATGAGTAATTTCAAGGTGTTGTCCACGTTGCGGATATATCAGTGAGTATTCTCAGAATATACCGACCATCTCATTTAGAACGGACACACTAATTCTCTGTATATTATCATAATCTGCTAAGATCTATTGAGAATATTGATTACCTGTTTCAAATGTTGAAATTCAAATTAGAATATTCTGAGAATGTCATACCTACGTCATCTGGAAATCCACAAATCGTGGTAAAAAAAAATATATAATTTTCTGATAACACTAGTCTCTTTGGAGGCAAATCGTAAGAGTAGTTCTCGCAAGCGAAATCCAGTAGAAGTACAATGGCACTAATGCTTACGTAAATGTCACGTTACGCACGTAGCCATATATCACTGTGTACGATCTGAGGTATTCAGTGCCATGGGCATGACCGTTCGGACGCCATTCGTTTGTAAATCATTTGAAATCGTCATCAGAAGTAATTGCGTGCTCGATTGCATTGGACATAGAGATAATTTTTATTCGTGCAATCTATATCTACTTCAATTCGATAACTAATTATCAATGATAATTGTGTGTTTTCTTCGTTAATTTTTTTAATTCTATATTTTTCCATAATTTTATAATTTTGCAGATTTTAAGCCGAGAGGCACTATGATCTAATCCAAAGGATATTCACTGTTCATAATTTTTTAATTGACGATACTCTGACGAATCTTCACAAGGAAGCCAGGACAAGAAATAATAATGATGCTGCTCAAGAGCTTCTTTCGGAGGATCATCAAGGACTTCCGGCATAAGGAGCTACTTCCTCTCAAATTAATATTCTTCGTCCAAGCCTCAAGTGCGTTAAAAATTAAATTAATCTTTGTTCTAGATCGACGAATAACATTCACTGATGGTATTATTTTATAAATTTTCAATTTACTCGTTCGCAATTAGTATTAAGAATCAAATTTCTTTTTTTCAGCTCTATACGTACTTTATCCATATTTAACAATTCACATGAGAGAGCTGGGCATAAATGTAGAGGAAACTGCCATTATGAGCGCTGTAACTCCTTTTGTAGCGATTGTGATGCCGCCATTGGCAGGTGTATTGGCGGATCGTATAGGAAATTTTAAAGTGAGTACTCTGTATCTATATTCTTCTTGAACAGTACAAGCATTACCAAATATTTTGTTCACCTTATTTTCGTTACCGTTAAAATTAATTTTATACCATTTTTTAAATTCGCTTTTAAATTTTCAGATTTTATTATCATTGTTCTCGTCACTAGGGGGAGGCGCGGCGCTTCTGCTACTGTTAGTTCCGGTTGGCAGAGTGACGGTGCAATTTCCAGAACGTGTTATCATGGACCTCAGTTGTCCCTTGAATAACGAAGGACTGATATACACCATGAACCAGAATTATCCTTGCGAAACGAAACTAAAGCCGGAAGTCAACACTAGGCTAGAGAGTTGCGGGTGAGCGGGAAGTTTGAAATATAAAATGACTGACACGAAGAGCAAAAAATATACACATATATATATTTAATGTATTAATTCTATTTAAACGAAGCTTAGCTTGATTCAAATTTTTTTAAATTTTATTTCAGATACATTTGCTACGTCGATTTGCATGATGACTCTGAGGTGGAGGCCATACTCACGTCACGGTCGTATGTGATCAAACATTACGATTTGACGACCGGCCTTAATTCTTCATACAAGTACACGATTTCGAAAACTGACTTGCCCAAGGTACATTGCAACAACGAAAATATTTCGTAGAAGGAAAGTATAGAGAATTTTTCGTAATAATTTTCTCGATTATTTTTCATGCCGATCCCTATCGATATTGCATTTTGGAAATGGTGTCCATAATATAAAGCAGTATGATAAGAATCTTATGTCGCACGATATCTGATAAGAATTTATTTTTTGCAGCACGTTACGTACACGGACGATATAAGGGAGCACAGAAAGTTGACGAACAATGAATTTTACAAAACGTCGATTCGACGACTGTCAAAGAGTACTTTTTATTTTCCCGCCGGTCAGCTTTATGAATTTTCGTGTACCGACTTCCAAAATGATATGAGCGATTTCAACAATTACACCCTCGTGTCCAATCGGGAATTGACGGAGTTGCACGATGGAAATGACATCCTCTGTACTTTCGGAAAGTCCGATGAAAATGAAAAGGTAATTTAAACAATGAAATTGTCAAAACTACCTCTATTCATCGATAATATAATTGTGCCGTGAAATCAGTGTGTTTTCGAGAGGCCACCTTCTTACGGGTTATAACGTAAAGCGAGTCCTTTGATCGCGATAACGATGTCACGGCTCAATTGTAAATCGATAAATCTCTGTGAATGATATTATGAGTTATCACGTAGTAGAGAGAAAATTAGTAAAATTACAATTATTTTGTATTGTAGTACAATCAAACGCACGAAATGAATTATCACTCATACAAATCAAAGATGACGGCGCTGGATCCAACCGACATAGATAAATTTGAAAATAAAAGAAGATACATGGTGAAGGAGATCGCCTGGAAAGATGAAAATTTTCGAAAACCAAAGTGCGACAAACCAGTTGCATTGGGACATAAAGTAGCTCTGAGCTTTTCGTTAATCAATTACACAGTTTCGCCAGAACCCTACAAGTCTTTCTACCTCGAAGGATGTAGCAAGCGTTGTATTTTAACGGCCCCACGGAAGGACGTCTGTTCGAACAAGGAGATGGAAATTGAGTATGACGTAAAACTGACGTTTTGGCTTTATCTTGCAATCAGAGTTTTCATTGGTAACTAATTTCGATTAGTAAAGAAAGAAAGAAAAAAAAAAGTTTGTTTATTAACCATAAAAAATGACCAATTCTTGTACAGAGCCTAGTATATTTTTCACATAAGAAAAATTCAAGAAAAATTGTAAAAAAATTAATTTTACTTTAAAGAATTTATTATCTTGGCATCTCTTTTAGGTATGATCAGCGGCACCGCCTTCGCCATGTTCGAAGGTGCTGTTATCGCTATTTTGCGCGAGCAAAAGGCTGATTACGGATTGCAAAGAATATATGGTAGCATCGGCGGTATGATTTCATCCCCTTTGTCAGGTTTACTGATTGACTACGCTAGTCGTGGAAAAGGATATACTGATTTTAGGTATTGAAAACACTTCATATAATATATCGATAATTGAAGTAACGACTTTAAACAAAGTTGAAATGATAAAACTTTATTTCTTCGTTGTAGGCCTGCGTTTTATCTCTATGCAGCACTGAAGTTCATTTCTGGTCTTCTTATGCTGGCGATAAACCTTGAATTTAAATCACCCGCGAATGACGTAGTCAAAGACGTAGTTAGCGTTTTGAAAAATGTGGAACTTGTCGCGCTGTTCCTCGCTTGTTTTGTTTTAGGTAATTTTTCAATTTACTCTACCAGATTATTATAATTATACGTGTATATATTATTTCACAATTTTTATTTACATATTTTTGGATAAATCGTGGAGTCAAATTCTGAAGAAAAAAAAATCATATTTCAGGTACTGCCTGGGGTTACATCGAATCCTTCCTCTTTTGGCTTCTACAAGATTTAGGAGCGTCCAGATCACTAATGGGTATTACAATAAGTGTAGGTGGAATAGCTGGTATCCCGTTGCTCGTTTTATCTGGACCAATCATCAACAGGATAGGCCATGCCAACGTTCTCTTCATTGGCTTTGTTTTTTACGCTGTTCGACTTCTGGGTAAGTTTTGAGTTTCAATTCAAAAATTTGATTTGCAGTTCGACTCACGGGTCAATCCGAATGGATACGACTGTTGTCTCTCAATGCGAAAACGTATAATTGTCAAAGTAATAAAATATATTTCCTATAATTTTAGGATATTCTTTGATTTACAATCCCTGGCTGTGCTTAATTTTTGAGGCTTTGGAATCCGTTACGTCATCTTTAAGTTTCACTGCAGCTGTGACGTATGCGGCTAAACTATCAAGCACTACCACGGACAGTTCCATACAAGGGTTACTCGGTGGGCTCTATTACGGAGTTGGTAAGTTTTTTTTTTCATTTTCAAAATTTGTTTTGCACATCTAATCTTACGTAATCGTATCATTCGACAGGCAAAGGATGCGGAAGTCTGATCGGCGGGTATTTGATGAAGGCATTTGGCACTCGACCGACTTATCAAATTTTCGCGGCAGTGTCTTTGATAACAGGACTGATTTACTACATCTTCAATGCCGCTTACCTGAAAAAGCGTCCTCAGGTAGAGGGTAACGATATAGTGAAGAAGAAGCCGAAGAAGCCAAAAAATCAGGTTGAATTAGAAGGTGGCGAAACGGTTGTTGGTAACGTTAACAAGGAGAAAATTTACGCAATCGATAATGAAGCCTTCAAGATGGAAGAGAAGTTAGATGCTGGGTCCAGGGATATTGAGACTTTGAATAACGCTAAAAATCTTGGGAAGAGGGACAAAACGGAAAATATCGAGAAATGGGGGGAATTGGATTCGATTAAATTGAGGAGTCAGCCAAATATAGATAATTCCGCGAGAAGAAGAAATTACGAGGGTGTGAGGAATTCGAATTTTGAAAATGACGTCGGCGACAAGTGCGACGTCATTATCGAGAAGGCACCTGATGACAAAAAATAGATAATTATTTTTTTATTCTTTTCATATTCTGACTCGCGAATAATGAAGCGTATGCAGAGAGTTATTCCTTTTTGATTCAAAATAAGAAAAAAAAATCGTTTTTCGACGAAAAACCAATCATAGAGTTTCCAGCGCCTGATCATGTTTTGTACAGTAAATTTTATCTATAGGCGATTTTGAAAACGTTCACAAGTGTTAAATATTTAATTATTTATGTATATTAAATAATAAATATAATTGTGCGACAATTTAGCTGTATAACGTATGTTAAATTTTTTGTTTCGTCGAAAACCATATTTACGTTTATGTTCATTCCAAAAATAAAACAAGATACCGATAATATACAATGATATTAATATATAATATATTATGATATTGATATAGTATGTTTATTATATGAAATCGTTAACGACAGGAAGCTTTTTTTTATAATTATTGTCGTCTTATGCAATTTGCATCCAGACATACTTCGCAGGGTTAGTTTTGCTTATAAAATAGTTTTCGAGTTAGAATATGATAACGAAAAGATATAAGTCTGGAAGTCCAAAATACAAAATTATTCATTATTCACAATGAGTGCTGATAATTTTAGGTTTGGTTAGGTCAACTTAGCTTTTTTTATTGTCATCTGCGAATAAATTACATGAAGTTGAGAAGAAGTTAGAAAATTTAAATACCGGCGGATACAGAATCTCAAATTTTGAGAGATCATGTGTATAGGGGATGTAGAGGCATGAGAAAAAAAAGAAGAAAAATCTTTGAGAGACAGTAAATCGCATTCGAATCAATTATTGAATTTGACTTTGTATCATTTTCTGTCGTTCTCGCATTGAACTAGAGCTTGGTAGCTGCTTCTTATATTCGGTAAAACTTATTTTGGTAGTAAAAGCGTAACATATTTTATATGTACAAAAATCCTATTTTTTACGTACCAAAATCCAAATTTTGGACTAGTTTCATTAAAGAGAACGGGTTTATACACATTTTTGGTTACTCGACTGTAATCCCACGTGAAAATGCATCTGTAACGGTCTGTTACAGTTTGTCGAAGATGTTAGAATAATTTTTGTAATTTCGAGCAATTAGCGTTTGAACGTCAACCCAGCAGATGTCTTGACACTCAATCAGATATTCGAATAGTCGAAACTTTGAATCTCAGAAAGTAGATGAACAATAGACAAAATCACCGAACCTTAATATATATATATATGACTATAAAAAAGTTAACAACTCAAAGAAAGTATAAAAATGTATTTTCCAAAAATTTCAGACAAAAAATAATTGCAACAGAAATAATAATACAGAGTATCATTAATAACAACTATTTATTTATTTCTTTTTCTAAATTAATATACCCCAATGAACTGTGAAAATAGGCAAAATAAAAAATTATTCAAAGAATACCGATGTGTCCCAAGTTCAAAATATGATAAGATAACTAGACAGATGCTTATCGGTATTGGACAATAAAATTCCCACCGACTCAATACCAGAAACAGTTACGAGTCTATATATGCGAGTAAAACACGGTGCTCTGGTCATTCGTCCGAGAGAATCATCTTGAAGATGCTGCGCAAAGCGTCGATGTACCTGCTGGTGGTAGGATTGGCATCTTCAGCAACGTTACCGGAAACAGCCTCCTACACGAAGTTATCACGAAATGGTGAAGAACCGATTAAAGCATCAAATGGTCCAATGTCATGGGTAATGAGGTAAAGTATATAGAAATTAAAAAAAAAAAAAACCTAATCAATTTCATAAATGATTAAAATCATCGTTAAAGATCATTAATTTTTTTTACAGTCTCCTTAAACCAAAAAACGGCACCACCAGTACGGACAACGAAGGCCGAAGTGGACAGGACATCAGCATAACGGTGTCACCAGTTTACGTAGCCCCGAAGACGCCACAATTGCATAACGGGGAGGCAGTTGATTATCCATCTACGAAAAAGTGAGTTATCATAAGTTTTTTTAACTTGATTATTCTGTTGGTATCGTCTTCGATGATTTCGACTTTTTTGTTTTTATTTCCTGGTCATTTCTGTGCTAGGTACTCGACCCTGGACCTGGAAATGTTGGCCAAAATGAATAGTTTGTCGGGCAAGACACGAGCACAGGAGAGATTTCATCCCCCGGCTATATTTGAACACGACGTCGCACATTCGAATAGCCTAAAGCATCAAGCGGATTCTTCGGACTCGTCGGACTCTTCGTCCTCATCTTCGTCTTCGTCTTCTTATTCGGATTCATCGGATAACTCTGGTCCGCCTAATTTTGGCAACGCGCCTGTTTTTCCGGGTTCCTACGATTACAAACCTCCGGATTATTTCGCGATGAAACCAATTTCGAATCCACCAGCTAGTTCCGTTGACAGTTACGCGCCACCGTCGGACACGATTCCAAAGGTACACAAATTTTCTGTTGTTAGATGCTGTATAGCATGTAAATAACAATATAGGTATATACGTGGTTATTATTTTTATTACAGATTCCAGATTCCTATGGATCTTCGCTTGATCCTTACACGCCGGATTCCCATGGACCACCGGACTATCATGATCATCATCCAGATGATCAAGAATTGACGCAGCAGGTGCATTCCTCGCATTTTGGTTCCCGTCCGATCTACGGTGGCGAAGTCCCACCGAAGCCAATAGAATATGCAGGACATTTTGATCATCCGAGTTTTGTCGACGATCCTTATATACACGATCATGATCAAGATTATCATCATGATGTAATATATGATCATATACCGGAAGATCATACTACTATGAAACCGGAAATGATGGATCAGCGTTTAAACAGGAGGCCGTATTCGTATTATTTTATTGGGAAAAAACTCTGGTACATTCCATTGTATTTTAGTATTTATTTTATTATTTATATTGCCGCTCTGGTTTTGAAAAGCGTTAGCAGACACAAGATCAATTTTCCTGCCAATTTGGCAGCTGCGGCTGCCGCTGCCAATTCTGGCAGGAGCATTAAGGATTCCGATAATCACAGCTGGTGGGATCTTACTGGAAAAGTTTTAGAAGGAATCGAAACCGCCGCCAAAAAGTACGAAAGGACTTCCCAGCTATGAAATATCAAACGCGATTGATACTTCGATTGAATTATCGATCTTTTGTCGAGGTCTTCGCCAGATTTTCAAAAAGATAATCGAGACAATTTGTGTCGCTCAAATTTTCTTTTTGACCGAGTGACATATTGGTAATGAACTTGAAAAATGAGTCAGACAATTTTTTAGCATGTTGGCTAAAATTTATTTTGAGTTTTGGCATTCAAAGGGAATTCGATCGAAAATTTTGGTAATTGAATTTAGATATTTTTTTATGATGATCAGGCAACTAATCCTTTTCGAAGTATTATTTGCCTTTTCACCAATTACGTCATACACTGTATAATTAAAAAAAATTTAGTCGTAGGATGAATCGAATTAAGCGAATTTACTTGAAACTGTTTGTATATAACGAAGTGTAATAACGTCTTGAGTGAAATTGAGTGAAACTTCAATTTCCATTTCAACTGTATTTGTACAAATTAATATCACGCTACTTATTAGTGTGCAAATTAGATATATCATAAATGAAAAAAGAAGCTATTGTAAAATCACCATAATTTGACATACTTTCAATAGTAATGAATAAAAAATAACATAAACCGATTACGTAACTAATATCGATTTAATTACCCATTTTAATTCTGCGAATGTATCGCGTGTGATAACACTGCTTATAGTAATGTAAGAATAATTATTAAAAATACAATCCAATTTATTAAACGCGTCTACCCTCTTTTCAACATTTTTAATTTAACGCCTTCTCAACTTTCTCGAGTATAAAAATCAAATTTAATTTAAAAACGGTAGAACGTCAAAAATAAATT
>JARQSU010000693.1:394168-409705 GCA_030142265.1 Calameuta filiformis | reverse complement strand
AGTCAAAATAAAAAGCTCGATTGTCGCTGTCAAATTGTATTTTAAATTACTATTTTTTTTTGTTCAGCGAAGCTCTGCCATTCTACAGAAAATCATTAAGTTCATAATTTTTTTTCACTTTAACTCCTCGTCATTATAAACGAATGACACATGCGTTGCTAATGGCGCAAAGTAATATTGGTAATTATGTTTCAAAGGTGAGACCAAATTTTTAAATGAATTTATTACCAATAATAATCATAAAAACTTAACCCTTCCGGCTTTGCCAATCTGGCTGGCACAGTAGTGGGAGTAATATTCGTGGGAACGAAAAGTCTTGCCGAAGCGATTTCGCAAAACTTTGCATATTCCTTCCACTTCGCAGCTGATCCACGTTAAAGCAAAGGGCCAAGAGAGAGAAAAAAAAAAAGAAATACAAGCGGCCGCTAAATATTCAACGTATTAAAACGGCCAATAAGAATCGCACAAAAAATGTCGACCGATAAATCAAGATGGAAGGAGGGATTGGTCCAGAGAGATTGGTGGAACGAGAAGAGGGTGCTAGTCTCCACCGCGTCGAACCCTTTGCAGCCTCAGAGGCAAATTTTCTTGTCGAACGGCAATGTAACGAGAAGGCCCCCGAGCATTGTAAGAATAATACAGCGGCGTAGCAGCAGCAATCGCGATTGGCACATACTTTAGGCAGTTTATTGTCTCGTGGATTCTTGACGCCATTGGAAAAATGAACCGCGGGCGTCCTGACATTCCCCCACGTTCGCGACGCCGTTTACGACGTCCAGCAGGGAGCCAACGGCGTCCTCAAGGGATGACGACGCTCCTCAGTGATTTAGCAAAATTTCAGATAAATCTAAAGTACGGCTCCGATAAGTATCCACGGGCGTCCTCGACGTCGGAACGTCCAGCGTCCCTTAATTGGTTGGAAATATTTGAATAAAAAAAAATACATGATCTAAAAACTATTACACGCTCATTGAAGAATTAATGGAATAAACGAAAGTAAATATAAATCACCTGCTTAAGGTGACGCTTATAGATCATTATAGATCTTCGTATCGGTGCCGAGGATCTACTTAAAGTATATGACGTAAATTATATAGTATCTATATGCGATTTGGTTTCTGAAATTTACTGATCGTCCTGCCAACCCCTTCGCCCTCCCAGCCTCTCGTTTCTCTTCCTACGGACGATCAATATCTTCCTTCTAAGAAGTTCATCAAAAAACCGGTTCACATTGCTCGCGAACAATACGTTGCGTTGCGTGTACGAGCAAAGCTGCCCCAAGGTCACGTACACATTTACACCTACGTGCGTGAGAACGCATTGTTCTGATTTTACGAAGGAATTCCAACTTCCGGTTACTTCCGATAACTTCCACGAAATACACTGCAGGGTATCTCCTTTCTTATCCGTGAACGTATGCTTCGCCGTGTTCGAACGAATCTCTAAATATTACACTGCGCTAGAGAAGCTGCCAAAAGTAAAATAAACAAAAAAATTTTCATATGCTCCACATGGTGGTGCCTAAAATATAATAAAGCGAATCTCCACGTTAATTGCACATTTAAAATCTTTGTTCGCACCATAACCCACAAGATGTCCTTATAAATAACGAAATTAGCGTCGATGGCTAATTACATAATATATTTATATCTAAAATTATAATGCCCTCACGAATTAAAGGTTATAAATAATGAAATAGAATATATTATACAGAATCCGTTATTCCATTCGCGTCAAATGATTATTCAAAAATTTATATTTTTAGCGGTCGATCGCAACGCCATCTGTGTTATCGCGCGTAATTCAACAACGCCTACCTGTCTAGCGATAAATTTCCAAAAGAGAAAAAGAAACGACGACAAGGAGCGAAGTATTCGTAATGTCCGCAATTACCGCTATGCGATTTGAATATATATAAGCGAGGGCGCCACCAGCGTTTCGAAAAAGATATAACAAGCACTTTTGTGTCTATGACGGCTTAGCACGTGCATTCAATTCTTCTCTGTGCTTTGTTTTCTACGTGTTGTACGAAAAAGCTAACGCGTAGATACACGAACTCCGAGACTCTTCCTCGGACAAAGAAGGCACGACTAACTTAAATAACTGCAAGATGGCGACGCGGCACGATTATCTGACGTAAAAACGTTAGAATGTCACTCACTGGATTCCGGTGCAGATGCCGCGCGTACCTCTACGAGTCGGATCGTTTATTGTTGTTAGAAATCGCACGCATTGTACACAAAACGTACTGCACTGTGTTCCGATGCACAAAAATAAAGATAAGTAAAGATAACTAAGATAAAAATACAGGAAACAGACACATAGACCCAAAAATCCATACATTATCGATTTGCGGTATCGTAAATTTAATTTACAACGAAATGACGTAATAAGAAACTCGAGTACGACCAGCATTATTATAATTATGAAATAAAATATGCGCTTATTTATCCACTGCAAGTTTAGATATTTTAATTAATACGAATCTACTTTTTTTTTTTAATTTACAGCCAGGTTCTTGTCTAGGTGGGCGCGCATTTTTTTGAATTAATTACGACCGTCGAATCAGCTCGGATTTGAATTTATTCTTTCCGCGAGCGACATCGATCCGACGCTCACGATAACAGCCGAGATTGGTCGAAGTCAGCACGAAGTCGTGTAGTTTAATCTATTAGCGCCGATTCTCGACTATGCTAATTTTAATGGAAGGGAAATACCGTAATCCGATGAATAATTGTTTTAATCGCCGTACGATCGTGTCTTTTGTACGTACCTATATACATACGTGTATCCCATGAGTCCACGTGTGGAAGCTGCGCGCGCTGCACTGTGGGAAACTCAAACTTGTGAATCGAGTCTCATTCCGTCGTGGTTCTCAAGATTGGCTGGCTGCTTTGTTTAAATTGTCTTTGTATATACTTGGCTTTGTCTGGGATGCATATGTATCCATATGTATATACATACGTATATATAAGACACTACGCATGCCTATGCACAAGTAAACTACTAATACGCCGACATATTATGCGCGACGGCGTTGGCGTCGTACGTGCCTTTACCAGTACGTGTTTCTATTAGCACTTGCTGGCTGTGCAATTACGTTACACACAATGCGATATATCACGGCAAAAGTGAAAATTCATTGTTTTACATAAAAAAAGAATAATTTCAACGAAAAAACAAAAAAAAAGTTTTAACGTTCTAGAAATTAGAATCGCGCGATACGAAAGTTTATCTGATTCAAAAAAATGTAATACATCTAGGTCATCCGGAAAATCTAGTTCGTTAAAACGAAATGACTCGAGACACCGGGAGTCACAAGGTGGCGAACGAATGTCCAGTTTCGTCGAAATAAACCGACGCGTTTAAAAATAGTTAATTCCCATAAGAGACTGAATGCCGCGTCCCCATATGTATTCGTCAGATCCATGACACACTTAATTAACATAGCGTATATTATGCTCCGACTCGAAACCATTTGAAATAGTCAAACGACACAGTGTCGAACTGCGCGCTGAAGAAGAAATCTGTATTACCTGTTTTCGTCGTGCAGCACTCGTTGGCTTATTTTTTATTTCCATTACTTTAAGATAATCATTGCCAAGTGAACCAACTATTAAACTGGAACGCATGCGAGGTCGGTGGAGCGATTTGTGTGCGCGCTGTCGTTCGCGGTCAATGGCTGCGCGCATTTACTGCCATGAGGAAGAGAAGAGAGGATCGAGGAGAGTGGGAGTGAGAAAGAGTGAGAGAGAGAGGGAGACGGAGGGAGCGACTGAGGCGCAAGAGGGAAAGAGACATTGGAAAAAATAGCTCAAGAGACACGGTACACTCGGATCAGTAAGGCACGTGAGTCTTGTGCATGCGTTGAAGTCGGTGAGAACGTCGCGCGCATCGCTTGTGCAGGTTTTGAGGAATCCATGTCTCTAAAATTGTACACAGTTATGCGAGGTTATGACGCGAGCCTGATGTAACTGAGTATCGTAGCAGTTCAATGTTGTATAGTACTATAGTTTATAAGTATAGTAATTTTTTGTAAAGTTATATATATATGTGTAAAATATAACAATGTGAAATAACCTGTCATTGAAAATAATATAAAGAATTTAGGAAAAAAATTTGTGGAAATGGAATAATTACGGTCAGTCCATAAATCCATGTAAATAAAAAAAAATTCATATACACACAGAAATGTTTACTCCCCTTTTTTCTATACAATAATTTACTTAGGAGCGCAAAACTAAATATTTTATGCTAATTTGTTGTATGCACGAGCTATGGTATCGGATGTAGTTACTAATAATATAATTTTATAAATATCTTTACATTATATTTATTATTAAACCAATTTTATTTGATATATACTTCAAATTGTCATTCTATTCTATTTTCATTCTAAAGGACGAATTTTTATTAACGCGTATGGAGAACCGTTTTCTTAAGTGTATCTCTAGGATGAAAAATCTTGTTCTTCCTTAAACATGTTCGTAACCTCTAGAAAGAAT
Organism: Calameuta filiformis; assembly: GCA_030142265.1. Classification (NCBI taxonomy): domain Eukaryota; kingdom Metazoa; phylum Arthropoda; class Insecta; order Hymenoptera; family Cephidae; genus Calameuta; species Calameuta filiformis. The sequence goes on along the minus strand of JARQSU010000693.1, from coordinate 405,200 downwards.
TATTCTTATTATTCAAAGATTGCGTCAAAGACTCCAAACAAATTTTCTTACCAAACTTTGCATCCCTACAAAATATTCATTGTGATCATTTAAACTGTATGGCAAAGGCAAAGGGAATTAATTTTTAATCTATACGTTGAATAAGAATAAGCCGGATTGTGAAGAAGGTCGGTTCAAAGCGGCGTTCGTCTAAATGGGCCTTAAGTCCTTGCTTTATTGTGTATTGCCCATTGTCGTGCATATAAATAAGGCCTGTTCATAATAAACCTTATTTCGTAAATGGCTAGGAGAGCTAGGTATAAGGTGAAGGTAGAGGATCCGCCAGTTATTCGAGTAGTAACCATGGTTATGTCAATGAGACAGGAGACAGTGAGAAAATTTCCACGCTGCTACGATTCACTGCAACGTGTAAGTGAAGAGAATTAAAACCAAGGATACAGTATTTGTACGCGGGTTTGGTTAGAAAAAAAAAATTTCTTAAAATCCTTGATATTCGTGTTCGGCGCTTCGTCGAAGCTCCGGACGATGAATTTGACTTTGTCAGAATTCTGTAATTTTTCGATAAGTGATGGAGTTAGCCGAAAGACGGTATAAGGCACGAGAGAGGGGAAGGGACGGAGGGGGGACGGAGAGGGACGGGATACACTCGACGTACCGAAGAATGAAGATGAGGAATTGTGCTTGCTGTGTGAAGATCCCAGCTTGTCAGTCGGCTCTCGACCGTCCTAGAGCGAAGACGTACACGAGCGTGTAATAAAGTAAAAATAAGATTGATAATAAAAAGAAGAACAATCAAAAGATCGATCGTAGGGAAAATAATAATTTTTTTTACATAAGTGCAGTCTGTTTTTTCTATAATTTGGAATCGAACGAATTGACATAATGAAAAAAAGTGAAATTACCTAACGAAAGTGTCACGTGGGTAAATTTGACGAAATAAAAATAACGTGTTAGCTCCTCGTTGATTTTTGTGGCGCAAAGATTGTACGGACGAGAAAAATATTGTTTACTGGGGTCCGCGAGTTGTTTTGAATATTTATTTTAAAATAGGCTGATCTTTCTCACGATCCTGAACCATATAATAAGTGTATCGATCCGTTGATCTAGAATGACTAAGGTATCATAGATCTCGTAATTACTTGACGTCGACCTTATGCGATTTCCCACGATGCATCGGTACGCGTGAGCTAAGCAGGCGTCGTGCAAGTCGCCATGACCTTGTGAGCGTGTAACCAGGTAAACGCATAAATATTATTTGTCCTGGACTCTCCTACGTAAGCCGTCGGTAATCCGCGGGAATTTGCCGCTGGGAATGTCATATTTAAATTTTTCGAAATGCCTCGAAATAACTGGCAGACAGTTTGGCGCGTGATTCAAAGTTGAAAAGAAATTTGCAGACCTGTTTGTGACTTTATTAGCGGACAGTAATTATGAGAGATCAAAGGAGTGCTTAACGTTAATTAAGCGTGCTGAGAAAAAGGGGACTGTGCAGATTTGGAGAGAAAAAAAAAAGAAGAAAAATGGCGTCCATATGCGGCAGCAGCAAGAGTCATCCCGGGTTGACGACAAGCAGTTTCTACAGGCCTGGCGCTTATCCTTATCAGGTAAGAAGCTTTATCTGCAAAATTTTCTTGGCGAAATTATTTAAGGTTAAAAATAATATTATTACTAATTAAAATTATAGGACGTTACACTTACTGTATACGATAAACGTATACAATTATTATTTTCTAATTTCATTCTCTCTTGCAGTAATAAAATAATCTCGGGGCTCGTTTGTCGCACGAGCGATTGAAATAATCGATTGCGTCCGTTTCCATAAAGTTGGTAACGAATTCGCGACACTAATCGTTATTGCCGTAACCGGAAGACGTCCTTCTCTTTCTTCGCTCTTTATCCGTCCTATACAAAATTGTATATCTGTACTTGAGCTGATCGCAGAACAAAAATCTTGTTCTGCTGCATGGAAGAAGATCAATTAAAATTAATCGTCCAGCCATCTGTCGATAGCACGTGTAATTAAAGCAAATTAGCATTGTCCTGAAATGACATTAAGGGGGCCGCACACGTTGCTTAGCAGAAGCCAAGACCTTGGCCTTGTCTTGCAATAAAAGCTGTATTACATAAGTTGAATGTAAACCTGCCCATGGCTACGCGAAGATGATGTTCTCGAATGTTTCTTTTAACTTCTTTATGATTCCTCGACCTTCTTTTCTTTTTTATCGTTCAGCCACCTCTGATCACGTGGCGGACATAGTGTGCGGGCCGATGATCTTTTTCTAACCTCGATTTAATGACCCACACTATATTTTATATATAGAACTGTACTGTATATGGTACCACGTATATTGTACGATGTGTATAATTGTGATATTAGTTTTTTTTTTCGTATGAAAATCGATTAAGCGTGATCGAAAATATAAGGATTGACAAAAAGCAGGGTATTGAAATTATTGAAATTCGATCTGCTGTTAAAAAATTGTTAATACTCATAGCTCTGACTCCGGAGCAACGGCTGATGAACATGTCGTTTTGAATTTTTTTTCTTTGAAAACCTCAATTTCTTTGGAATGGAATTCCGCTTCTTTTTTTTGGTTCCTTCAGATAAAACCCTAGTCTCACTTAACTTACCTGACAAGGATTGTTGATACTGTATGAACAAGGACTCCTTTATGACCAGGCTGAGAGTCAATATTGACTGGCAGTCGAGTATATTATCTTTCTTCTTTTACCGTTTTTTTTTCCATTCGGTAAAAATACGAAGAAACAAACTTCTTGTTCGATGTGAATTTGGAAAAAAGAAAAATTTTTCAACATGACGCGAGACTTCGTATTACGAAACAATTTACACGTGATTTTTTTTTTTATAAAGTCTGACTCAAAAATGTTGCGTTATTAACGACGCGAGACATAATGCTAATACAATTATGTAGATCAGCAAGAAATTTTACGAACGACTTAGCACCTGTAACTGTTCTATTAGAGTATGAGAAAAACAAAAAAAAATTCAACATTAAAAAAATCATAAAAAGTTATTAACACATAGAGTTATTCGGCAGAAACCCACCACCTGAACATGGCTTTACCGTAGAAATCAAATGGACGGGCCAACTTCAGGTGGTGCGTTTCTACTGTATTATAATAAATCAGTGTAAAATGATATAAAAAAAAATATAACACAGTTATCATATGGTAGCCGCTGAAAATATTAATTGGATATCATGTCCGACACGCGAAAGATCACGAATCACAATTAGCGACACACGAATTTGACCGTCGATTCAATTCACATGAAACAACCATGAAATTTAATACAAAGCGTATAAAAGACATACGAATCGAAGATCACGAATTACCTAAGAATACAAAATTTTTCACTTCTCATTTATCTACCAGAGAAATCATCAATTTCTGAGTTATTTTTTTTAGGTAATCGTCACTACTCGAACCTACAAGTTTCTTTTTCCATAATATTTTTTGGTCTTTCGATGGCGTCGATTTCTGTCGAGTTCACGAAGCTTTCCGGCGCCGTGCCGAGGATATCCGATAATACCCGATTACACCGAATAATCTGAGGTGGCACTGACCTAGCAATGGCGTATGCTTAGAATTACATGAGCTGGGCAGGACCCGTTGGTTTCACGACAGGACCGACACTCCGCGTGTTGTACTGTTATTCCACTGGCATACTTTGGCCGGAATACGAAATAACATTATAACGTATATGAAAATGCACCAGGAATACCAACCTCGAGACCAGAGCTGGCCGTTACGTCGTGACGCCGTTATATTAACATCTTCGCGGACATCCGACAAAATTCGTAGTGCCGACAGTATAATAAATGAAGTAAGAAGAAAAATATTTTATAAGCACACAAACAAGGACAAAATGAGAATAACTATCGTACATACCATAAGAGTTTTCGACAATCAAGTCCAACTTCCGGTACGAATTTTAATTCCTTATTCCAAAAACGGTTATTCAATCGTTAAAACAGTTAATGACTGTATTAATCATAGCTGATGCTGATTAGGCGATTTAATCTTACGATTAAACGTTACCGAGAGCTTATAATCGAAAAGACTGACCCGTGACGTATGAACCGGAAGTGCAACAGGTTTTTCCGGAAGTCACGAAATTTTTGAACGAAATTACTTCGGGCGAGACCAAATAAATATATATATATATATAATTCCAAATACATATAAACAAGAAGATGGATATCGCGTTAATTTATATAAGCATAAACGAAGCATGTCGCAGTCGTTACGCATAAAACTACTGTGCGTGCGTGAAGATATAAAGAGTGCATATGCATACACATATATGTATATACACGAATAAAAGTCTACGTACACATATCCACATATATCAGTGTCGTCGTAGATTCCCTGACTGGCGAAGCCTGTAGTGTGGGAACCTAGTTCTCGCTGCAGGATGCACTTTGGAAGACCCAGCTATAAGATCCATCTGAAAAAAAAAGAAAAAAATGAAAAAAGGAATTCACCTTGGATTTAAAAAATAATATAATCCATTATAAAAGCAGAACGACTGAGTTTACGTAAAATAATACACATAGCTACGACTTTTGATAACAATCAAGGTGCAGACTTCTCACGATATCAAACACTGAACTCGTTGAATTTTTTATAAATTTTTTTTCTTCTATTCGCCATAAAAAAAATGGCACGTGCGAACTCGATGTACGACAAAGCGTAACGCACGTGCGTAATACCAGCACCTTAATACCAACGTATGTGCATACGTGTAATACTTCGGGCACGAAATACTGTACGGGCTCGTGTTCGATTGGATAATAATAAGAATAATAATTGGAGTTCCCTCGCTTAATGAGACCAGAGGGCGTCGGGCGTCCAGAATAAACACAGTCGATGCTCTTCTTCCTTTTTCTGTAACAGTGGCCACTACAATACCTGACAGTTAGGTTCAACGGACCCGGAATATGCCTGTAGTGTATTATAGTGTACGGGGTATAGTATATAGTTAACTGGTAGACCTACTATATTGTACTATACTTGCATAAAGTGTGTACCTGCATATAGTTATGTATATAGCCTTTATGTATATAGAAAAAATATACATGGATCTTACTATGTAACTATGTGGCGTGGAATCTCTTGTACAGATTTTAAAATCATGTGTTTAGGTACAAAGAAGATCGAAGATGGTTATGTATACGTAGACACGAGGTCAGGTTATGGGTACCATTGTGCCCAAGCTGAACTTCGACTATTGTGAAGTTCGCATTGTTAACGTTACGACCAGTCTGAATGGCGAGTCCGAGCCGTGTGAAGTTGCTAGGGGTCGATTTTATTGGGTTTTATTTTTCATACACGAGGCTACAATAGTCGGGATACACCTGCAGCGGGTGGGATCGTTGATCTTTGTGATTTTTGATTAATCAAGGTGGCCTCGTTGTACAATTTATCGTCGAAGCGATTGCACGCGTGATCGATGAATTGAAAGATTGTATCGATGGAGAAACGTGAATCGTAGACGATGAACGAGGAATATTATTGCGAAGACGTAAATGGTTCCCGGAAGTCGGAGTGTGAATTTTTGAAAAAGTGGGAGAGGGTCAGTTTTAAAAAATCATAAGCTGTCGTTGAACGCGACGAAGTTAAATGTACTTGGCAAAGAGGAGCTACGTCATCCCGAAGAAGGGGTCAGCGGCAGCGGAGCTTCCGGTCGTGAAACAACCGGAAACTGACTTGACGCAAACTATTATTTGCTAAACAATAAAACGTGCTACTTTAAGTCCTCGAAGATGACGCTTCTGGTTACTCTTGTCTTGGGCGGCGGACTCGACATTAAATGGAGTTATAATGGTGCTTAGGCACGTAACCTTAAGAGATACCGATCTCAGTTGGTTAGACTGTAATTATTATAACTGTCGTGGCAGCAATTGTTGATTCCAGAATTTTCATAATTTTCTATTTTCATTCTTGACATTGCGCCATTTTTTTTTTAAACAAACACGTCATTGATCGTCCATAAAATTTAATACACCGGAAGTCAGGTGTCCGGCTATGACGTAAGGACGATCGATACGTGACCATATATATTTACGTTATAGAAATTAAACAATGCAAAGCTCAAGTCATATGTAGAGCTTTGATTGTAATTATAATTGGTCGATCGGTGCTAATAACGTATAATATTATTTATATGCACATACATTGTCAATGCAAATCGACTATAGCGAATCGTTATATGAATTTTTAATATTCTATTGTCAGTATCATTTCTCACGTGCTATACGCGCGACTTATGATTTGATTTATAATCGTGCAACTATAACGTATCATCTGATTGTATTACGCGGTTTAAAAGTTATTCAGCAAGTTGTAGGTTACGTTAACGAGAATGTAATTGCGCGTTGTTTTTTTATATTAAATGCACACGTTGATAAAAATGAAACAACAATGGCAAGAAACTAATTGTATGAAATTGTAAATTGAATAACTACGTTAATCGCTGTATACAAGTGGCGAGTGTTAATTCAAAAGGACTGATTGCGAGTGCAATCTAATTGCAAAGTACTAAATACACGCAATGAAGAAGGTCATGGCTTTGCATTAACGTGATAAATAAGTATCAGGCTTGACCTCACTGTTGAATTATACATTAACGAAAGAAACGATCGACTTGTCCTATTTTCATTGTTAAAAAACGCGCAAAAAATCGTTCTTACTCGACGTATCATCTGCTGCTTATCTCGATGTTGGCAACGGGTCACTTAAAACTACAGCAATGAAATTTCAAGAAATGAAATAAATTAAAATTTAAATTTCGAGACTGTACGAAATATTAAATAAATATAGGTAATGGTGAAAAGAATAATATTTGCGGGTAAATTTAAGACTACGTATCGCATCCTCTCATATGTGGAAATTGTACGAATATATAAAATTACGTATGGTATCATATGTGTACTCACGTATCCTATATGTGGACTCATACGCGATCAGAGTCTCATTACTTTGTGTGGTACATGTGAGTCTGTGGATGTTACGTCCTTGAAAGATCTTTGCACTCTGGTCGCATCTTCGCGTTTCTTGGCATTGCCGAAGGCCATACACAGCCTCCCAGGTCATGGTCCAGGTATTCCTTCGACTTCTTCTTCATCCTCTTCGTATGGGGCCTATAATAACGTACGGCTTGGTCTACGCCTACGCTTACACCTGTTACGCTACTAGTGCCACCTGTAGTAAGGTTACTTTTAAGAGGAGGAAAACTTTGAATGAAAATAAGGATCGATCATGGCCGATCGAATGGGAATAATTTATATTTAATATAAATTTTTATGTAATCGATACTCGACGACAGATCGCTATGCGACATTTAATGCCTTCCTAATTCTATATCAATTGTATATTATTGTCGACCGTATAATTCTTTTGTTCAGTGAAACGTACAGTTTAGAACCTTTTGTGCTGGCCTGTACTTACGTGAAATCGATAATGAATCGAAGCCATTGATTTTTAAATATTCGCAGAAGAAACGACGAGATTTTTCAAGGTCGATTTTTGATCGAGGCTGAATCCGAAAAAGTGACGAGACTCATCGGAAACGTGATCGATCTTCCTTTCGTAATAAGGTGTATAAATTATTTAGAAATAAAAGAGGTCAGCTTAGGTTGAGGTTAATGTTGGAGTTAAGGTCGAATTAGTCTTTGGTCAAGTTAATATAAAATTAGTTATATCCACACGTTAAATCGTACAGTGATTTACGTTTCAAGTTCAAAATATTATTTAATTATGTAGATGGCGCGCGCGCTCGTACATAACCTATAAATAACATATAGTGAGAAAAGTAAGATTAGGTTAGTCCATATTTATGATAATTTTTCACCGTCTAGCTGTTACCACGCTTTATAAGTCGCATAGTCAGACATGCTTGGTATGGCGCTTTAAGTGGCGAGGTGCCCGTAAGCGAGCTTTTGTAGGAACAACAACAAAAAAAATCAACCAGCCGAGAAAACACGAAGAAGAACGAACCGACGCCGAAGACGAGGACTCGGCAGAAGAAAAGCAAAGGAATTAAAAAGAAATACGAAAAAGGAAATTCTCGCTCCGATTCCAGTTTACGAGAAAGAACCTGCTTCGCGTCGATGTAGAAATAGCACCGGATATACGCGCATGCGCACCGTTATCGAAACAAGCGTATTAATTTTTCGTCTCGACAATAACCGCAATCGGCTCCGATTAAAGGACACGAATGACCACGAAATCACCCGAAGAACGTATATCTACGTGTGCTTTAAATAATAAAAAATTATTTTACCTTGCCAATAAAATTTCGCAATCTAATTTGCAACTGCAATTACGTCACTTTTCATTTCATCGTATTATTTGCCATGGGTATAAGTGGAATTATCCTCTAATGGCATGTCAATGACAGTTTCCGTTCCAAGGCGTTCAGGGACGCGCGATGAGCTGTCAATGGTGTCCATATGGTAACAGACGTGCATATATCTAATATCAATACCACGTACAGAATCATAAAAGCACGTTGAGTACTAAGTAAATCAGTTGACGTCCTTCGACATTAAATAACGTCGCATCGATCCGATTCAGAGATCTAACGCGTCGGAGAATAGGGACAGTGTGCGTGGGAACAAGAAATGTGCATTTTAAATGGTATTAAAAACTCCGAAAAACGATCGATCTATAAATAGCCGATTATAGAGCGAAAAAAAACCCTATGCATATCACTATACATATATATATTTTTATTATATTTATCCCTATCGAATATTTCATATCGGCAGATGAACAACGAAGAGCATTGGAAGTCACTGAGGAACCTTTCAATATTCCATGGATGATACAGGAAGAGATACAATCGATATCTCTGTCGCGACTTGGGCGGCAAATTCAAAAAGCGACCCTGAATCCTAATGAACCTTTCGCGTTATAGTCAAAGGATAGTGTATTCGACTAATGAATCGTACAATGACTTTCTAATCTTCAAATAAGATGATCGATCAAATATCATCAGTAACCTTCGATCTATCCTTCCATTTTACTTTTGTGTAATGATTACAGTGAATCCTTCGTCCTTTGCTTATAATTCGTCATTCGATTGTTTCCTGCGTTACTTAAATTTCCATTGTTATTATTATGCTAGGTATAATTATGCACTTTGTTATCTATATCATTTAGTTACACTATCACTAAAAAGTCTGTGTACGCGATAATGGATACTGTATACTTTCGTACTTTCGTGAATCCTTCGTCCTTTGCTTATAATTCGTCATTCGATTGCTTCCTGCGTTACTTAAATTTCCATTATTATTATTATTATGCTAAGTATAATTATGCACTTTGTTATGCATATCATTTAGTTACACTATCACTAAAAAGTCTGTGTAGGCGATAATGGATATCGTATATTTTCGTACAATTTGACTCAGACGGTATTGGCATACTTTTTAAGAACACTGTACCCACCTGCCGTATAAATACGACACTATAAAAGTCTCGCGCTAAATAGTTTAACAAGCTCGATTACGGGTAGTAATAAAAATTGTATACAACAAAGAACAACAAAGATCTTTGCACTCCGCGTTCTCTGCTTATGCTTTACAATCTTATTTTCATTCTCCGACCGACCACCATTACGCTTCGTTATTCGCTCGTAAACGCCAGACTCATATTCTGCATTAGACCCTTTGACAATGGCCGAAAGGATTGCATTAATATTCTGTATACAGCTCGCAGACGATTTCGTTTCGTGTTGCTTTGTTGGACTGTAGGGATAAAATTTTTGTTTAATTATCCCAATAAATTTATCAATATTTATTATCAATTCTTGCGTGGGAACTAGTATTGCGGGTTTACAGTTACCGTACATAAAATTAGCAACCGTTGCTTACGTACGCGAATCCCAACTACAGTCTCTGATGATCAGCTACAGGCGTACCTGTAGTATCTGTAACCTGCTATACCCATATGGCACAGAAGATTCTACAGCCTATGGGTGTATACGCTGTATCTACCTACTGTACTAGTACGTATCACAGCATCTTCCCGGTATGATGCAGATTCTTCCTAGTCGCCTCCTATTGGCCGAGCGTGAATGATTTGCTAACGGCAAATTCTCCCTTACATATACAAGTAACAGACGTGGAGTCAAACTTTGTCAGGAGTACAGCTGTAATGGTAGATCACGTATTGAGAGACGTATCTATATTAAAGAAAAAAAAATAATGACTTTCTGGAACGCATGTTTTTAGTTTATTATTTCGCATGGTAAATTGTATTTTAAAAATTGACCAGTGTCGCGGAATATATTTTGACTTTGCGTCACGTAAAGTTCCATTAGCGGCACATAAAAGTTTTCCATGATATTTATACGCGGTCTTTCTTGCTTGGTGTGTTCTGCACGGAAATACAGCCAAACGGTATTCACTGTTGCGAATTTTGTGCGATAGGACGCGACTCAGTGTTCGACGGATTATATTTTTGAGAACGATTCGCTTTTCTTTGTGTCTTTGTTCGTTTTTTTTTATTCTTACGCTTCTTTTATGTTAGTCGCAATAAATTGACTGACTTTACATACCAAAGGAGAGAATTGCTATGTAATCGGTTCGCATTCGCGTTTCCCGTTTCGCGACATCGTTTCGCAAATTGCTAAACTCAACATCGCGTATTCAGTTGAGACTCACGTGGTGAAAATGATGAATGATTATAGTTAGTAGTCACAGAAATATTTATGAGCAATGCCGGAAATTTTTAGTATTTCAGAACCAGTTCGGATTCTTAGCTCTGGCTTCTAATCCTCGTATCATCGTTACGATATCGCCATTGTAATCATTATCTTGCTTTCGATACTTATTCACGTGTTAATAGCATATTTTAAAGGGAGATAGTATATTCATAGGTTATCCTGCTGGCTTTTTTTTTTTTTTCAGTGTATAGGTACATACATACAGAGTGAATCAGTAGAAATGCACCAGCAGAAGTTGGCCGCAAGTGGCCGGCACGGCAGTGTGGCCTCTTCAAA
>JARQSU010000693.1:368125-394068 GCA_030142265.1 Calameuta filiformis | reverse complement strand
TAAAGAGACCACACTGCCGTGCCAGCCACTTGCGGCCAACTTCTGCTGGTGCGTTTCTACTGACTCACTCTGTATATGACGTACATACGTCACTCATGCGTGGACGTAGATGGGATTGGATTTTGATAAAATAATATAATTTGATGTAATAAATTCTTGAGCAATATTGCTAATTGGCTGCAACGATGATAAAAAATATTTCGAAAAAATTGTCATTCACGAACGATCGTTTTAAACGGGGAATTTTTTTTTATATTAACATTGTTGTTTTTTTATATTAACATATGAATTCGGTTTATTATTTTAATTGCCGTTTATAATTGAATGTGCAACAAGGTGCAATAATGTAGATAAAAATTATTTTGATTACAGAGCGAATATTATCTTCCGCCAAGATCGGCATGGTCGAGGGTGTCGCCGCAGAAAACGAGAAAGGCTAATTCAAAATGGAAAATTGGCAGTGCTATGCTAATAATATCTGCTATGCTTGTTCTGGTAGCTGTTCTTGCTATAGCGGGATTAGCATTATGGATGGGAGGTAGGTTAACCGTTGACTCTATGAATTATGGAAATTTCATACGTTTGATACGTTATCAGTCTTGCGTTGTATTGTAGATCGTTTGGATTTTCATGTGTGATCGATAGGTCGCTTTGAATTTATTGACTTTATTATAATTTGATTAGAAAATATTAATTCTCACAATGGTAACACCAGAGGTGCAATATCTATTTGTCATTGTCAATGAGTCTGTTAAACGTTGACATAATAACTGTCATTATGTTGTTCGTATGATTTACGAGTCTGTCAATTTACATTTCAGCTCTGCGTACGGATTCGAAAAATGGTGAGTAGCACTTGACAGTCAGATGACTGGCTGAATCTAAGAAATATTATTATTATGACAGATGACAATTGACCTGATCTTAAAAACGATATTGAGCACTGTCATTATCTTTTTTTAGCTGTCATTGGCTTCTCTTGCAGCTTCAGAATAGTAAGGGGGGAACGTTACAATCCAATGTTGAAGCTAAACACGAGTATGGTGTTTCGTGAAAAGGAAAGAAAATACAAAAATATTGTGAGTTTACGAAATTGGCAGCGATATTAATTTATAGAGTGAAGAGAGAAAAATTATTTATAAATTTTTGATTTGTTTACCTAGCGCGACAGTATTGCATAAATTTCATATTTTTAGTTCGAACTTCTATTTCGAAGAAGCATCATTGGCGCGTCGTACAAGCAGACGGTAATTGACAAATTTGAAAATGGTACCTTGAAAGTATTCTTCAGACTGTACTTGGACCGAAGGAAGATACCAAGATCAATTACGAATGTCGAGGACGTCATTGAAGACATAATCGTCAAGGAGACGTACTCGGCTACGTCATTATTCAAAACTATGGAGTTGGATCTGAATTCGATATCTATAAAAAGTGAGTAAAAAAAATTAATAGTCAATTAAGAATATTACGTATCTAGTGGTAAAATTGTGGATTTATATTTTTAATGGTTTATCGAATATTTTGAAATATATTATTTTCTTTTTTTGACTAAAGGAATTAATCAGGATGCTGAAAGTAGTAAAAAGGTCGGACAGCAGAAAAACACGATGATTACGAAAAATGGACTCTTGCGAACGAACAGAAACAATTCTCTGGTAACAAATTCAAAGCCAAAAATGAAGCCTGTTAAGATGGAGCCAAACGAAGCGGAAATAGATTTCACTAACATTCCGACCATTCAAGGTACTTATATGGCTACGAAAATAAACGAAACTGTTACCAAGGAGCCGAAGATTGCCGAAACTGCCCGAACGACAATTGGAAGTACTTCGACAGTCGCCATAACGGAACTGCCGATAATTGACACTACGGTACCGTATTTTTCGAAAACGAGTGAAAAATTGGCAGTCACCAAATCCAATTATCGTACAAGTACCGTTTTGGGCGAAACTACGACTGAAAAAATTGTTGACGATTTATTTAAGGACTTTGTAAATCCAGATTTTGAAACTTCACCATGGCGTCCAATTATACCGGGATATATTAATACCGAATTGAAGTTACACCCGAAAAGAACGAAACCATCTGCTCAATTGGATTCCACAATTCCTGATATACCAATTATCGAATCGGATTCCGTTAAAAAGGATGAAAAAATATCTTTGTCAAAAATTTCGAATGACACGAAAAAACTGGATGAAAAAATTGAAGAAAAGGTTACGATCAAAAGTACAGTCACTACCGACATTCCTGAATTCCACGATTTTGCTATTGCCCTACCCGATTCCGGCATAGTCAGTATCGAAGATACGGATTTTCCACAGGACAGAATCGTGCCCCAAGAGATGGTGAACTTCCGGGTGAACAGTAAATTCAAGAATAAGATACCGGAAGTTGAGGAACAGGTGACGAATTTTAATCGGCAAGAAACCGACAACGTCAAGCACAACGTAGATTTAGAGGTTGCCGGACAAATTCCCCAGGAAACGTATAACATCCATTTGAGCACGATTTCCGGTTTTGGAAAGATCGGTAGCAGTTTACTCGAATCCAAAATAAACGACCAGAAAATAACGTCCACATTTACGACAAAGACAGTTCCACGATTTACAGAGAGACCTGAAGTACAGGAGTTTGAGATAAAGCCAAAAAACGGTACTCCAGAATTTCAAACGACTTTCTCCTCACCCACCTTGGCGCTCGCAACGCCATCTACTACTGTTAAACCAATATTTCCAAATTACGAAGAGTCTTCATCCACCGTTCCCCCAAATTTCAAAATTTCCGGTGTGGGCGTAGCCGAGCCAATTCTTGATACTGAAATTGAACTCGAGGGCCGAAATCGGTTTTCGGAAACTGAGGCGATCATCGAATCAGCCGATGGCATGCAGGATCGAAAGGTTGATCAGTTTCAACCAATTTACACGAGTTACAGAACACCGGATTTAAACGGCCCTGCGAAGCCTAGCCTTATCGAAAATCCTGGAACTTTAAAACCTTTTAGACACACTATACCATTTGATAAAATTGCATCAGTTATTGATAACGGCAATGATAATTTCGAGCCTGCAGTCATGCTTCAGCCTTCCAGCAATGCTAATACGACGCAAAAAGTAATAATGGATACTGAGAAAAACAAAAGCGATAACGAAAAACCGAAAAATGATAAAAAGCCCAAAATTGAAATTCCAAAAGTAAAAATAACTTCGAGTTCCGATAATCTTCAAGAAAAACTGAATCTCATCCAATCGAACGTCACCGAAGAATTTATGGAGTTAGCATCGATAAAAGCAGAAAATACAAAAAGAATAGAAAATTTGGTAAATACTTCAACACCGTCGTACGAAAAGGTACAGATAGAGCTGAAGTACCGTGAACCGATAACAGCGGATTCTGGTGAAAGCACAGAAAGCTTTATCAGAAAAGCAGAAACGCCACTGAAAAGCGATAAGATAGAATTATCAGAACAGCACAAGCCAATCACGAACAAGCATACCGCCATGATAGATGACGAAAAGATGTTGAAATTAACGACAACGGAATTGTACTCGGAGATACTTCATCCGCATCAGAACAACATTGAAAAGTTGACAGCTACCGAGCCAAGCATCGATCTTCAGCCTGCGAAGCTGACTGCGACATCGTTGAGAAATTTGACTTTTGTCGAAATCGATACAGTCAAACATACACCGGGCGAAGTGAAGGAATCTCTTTACGAGTTACCGGAAGTCAATGACACTGGTTCAGTTTCGGCGAATGAAACTTCAAAGAAGATTTACAACGACACTCTGAAGGCTAATGTCGTCCAGGATCTGGTGACGTTGGCACCCGCGAAAAGTAACACTGGAGTAGGTAGACCCGTAAGACCAAGACCGAAACCTGACGAACTGAAGGATTTGAGGAAAAATATAAAAAATAATGATACTGTGCATCATCAGAGTTCATCGATGAAGAATGCAGATAGCGTGCTGCTTGAGCAGCTTTTCTCTCTGCAGAATAACAGAAAGGATCCAGTGAGGCGTGACTCTAGCGATCAGGAAAAAGAATTATTGAAGGAACAAATTCCAGTTTCTAATTTTGAACAAATAGTCGAGGTCGTCACGTCTATAAGTACTAAAATTTCATCGAATGTCGGTAACAAAGTTCTGATGAAGTTGGTCGTTAGTAACACAACGTCTATACCAGTTATTAACACTGTGTCGCATTCGAATGTTAACAAGTTTGAATTTCCCGCCGTAAATCGAGGATCAGAAATTGATCGTGGTTCGGATGAAATTGATGATTTATCTCGGGAGGATGGTGTTGCCGCTGTCGATAAAGAAGAAATAATTGACAGCGACGTGGAGGAAATTGTCAATACGACAAAGAACATTGTTCGGACCGAACAAAAAGCTCCACTCATATCGGCTGATCTTAGAAAGACAACACAGAATTCGGATAGAAGAATTTCAAATTCGGAACGAGATCAGATGCTTTTGGAAAAATTGAAAGAACTGGCGGAAGTCAGAACGGACGATGATATAGGTATGGTAAATACGAAAAATAATAATGGCAACAGTGGCGTCAATTTTGAAAATATATCCGACACTCAGATTCGTAATCAAAGTACGGACTCTTATGAGACTTTACCGAATTTTGAGGATTTGAAAAAAATTGCCGATATTTCGACTGGAAATGAAACAGCTCTTAAAAATACTACTTCGAATTTTACATTGAGTCGTGACGGTGTGCAAATTTTTACAAAAGTCTTCAACAAAGCAGACGAACGGGCTGATAAGATGATATCAACTACCGAAGAAAATCGTTTGAAGAATAGCCGTAAGTTGAAATTTCGTAATGACAATATTTTTCCATATTCCAGCTGAAAATGAATTTGAGACACTTTTTTTCAATTTTCGTTCGATTTATGTCATTTTCATTATTTTTAGAAAAATGCATCGGTTTTCAATGCAACGACGGTCTGTGCTTACCGTCGGGTGCACGATGCAATATGCTCCGAGAATGTCAAAATTCGGAAGACGAGCTCAATTGCAGTTGTGCAGATTTCTTAAAAGCCCAACTGCTTAATCACAAAATATGCGACGGAATTGCCGATTGTTGGGATTACTCTGACGAGACTGACTGCGGTAAATACATCACTCGTTATATTAATAAAAAATAATAAAATTCTTTTCGATAAAAAGAAAAATAATACAAATAACTATAAAAGAAATACTATATTTCTAATGTACGACCAGAGTAATCAAATATCTTGTTCTCAGATTGGTGTCAACATGGACATTTTGTTTGCGGCAACAGCAGATCGTGCATCGAGCACAGTAAAGTTTGCGATGGATTCCGTGATTGTCCTGGTGGCGAAGATGAAAAGAAATGTGCAGCCTTGATAGAAGATAACGAGCAAGAATCCTACGAAGGCTACGATCCTAGTATGAAAAAAAACGATACAGATTTATCGTCGAAAGATACGTTCAACGATGACAAAATAGCAGTTAAAGAACCAAACGCAAATTCTGACATAGATCAGAGTGAAATTGATCAAGAAGCAGTTGAGTCATCGATTTTGGAAACTACGACATTTCGAATAATTGTAAATGACGGTACTAGGGATCACGTATCGGCAGAAATTTCCGAGCAAAAACCGGAAGTTGATAGTTCGAGACCAAAGGAATTGGCTCCTTATACCCAACAAATCGAAACTAAAAAGAATCCTGAAATAGCGCTCGTTTCCGGTCGAGAAATTTCATCTGGTTCAAAGGATAACGTGGTCCATGAGAATGCGTATATCGCATCCGATCTTAATATCCATTTTGCAAACCGGAAGGAAGTGAACAGTTATAGGGATCGAGGATTTTTAAGTGTTCGTAAAAATGGTCAATGGGGTAAACTTTGTTTAGGCGGTATGAACAATTTACTTCAGGAACGTCAAGCAATCTGGACCATCGAAGATTTGGGACGTGCTGTATGCAAAGCCATTACTTATCAGTACGTATTAAATTAATACAATGGAAAAAACAATTAACGTATTAAATTAAAGGAAGTATGTGAAAATGTGGTATAAGCAATACATAATTTTAAATAATTTTAAAAAGAAAAACGTCTTTCAGGGATTACGAGAGAGTCGAACGGGTGACCGAAGAAAATCCAAAGCCAAATCGACTTTACTATAGTCTCTCTTACAGTGAAAAATTCACTGATAAAACCAGCTTAACATTTAAAACTTCAGATTGTCCTAGTGGCGAAGTCTTGCGAGTCAAGTGCAAGAATCTTGAGTGTGGAATCAGAACCCAAGTCCCGACTCAGGCCAGGCAAGTGCAATAATGCTAGCATTAAATGGAAAAACGTAAACCAAAGATACAAATATTTTTTTGAATAATTAATTTTTATAATTTAAAACGCCAAAATGCAATACTATGAGAAAATCAAAAAAAATATCATATATATATTTTTAAGATGGCCTTTTTCGCGACGTTCCAGGATTGTCGGTGGCGGAAGTTCATCAGCCGGTAGTTGGCCTTGGCAGGTGGCACTTTACAAGGAAGGCGATTATCAGTGCGGAGGTGCATTAATTAATGATAAATGGATCGTGTCGGCTGCTCATTGTTTCTATCAGTAAGTCATTCCAATACCCAGAATCAATTGCACTGCGTTAACAAAAAAAAAAGAAGATATTAATTGTTCACGATTAGAAAAAATTTTCTAAGAAATAGCAAGAATTTCAAATACATTAATCCTAACGAAGATTTCAAGAATAAAGTTTTACGTAAAATAAGTTTATACACGAAAAGATATCGGTTCGGAAATTCCATAAGAATTTTTAACTCTAACAAAATGTCATTTCAGTGCACAAAGCGAATATTGGGTGGCGAGAATAGGCACAACGCGCAGAGGCAGTTTTCCAAGTCCACACGAACAGCTTATCAAACTGGACCACATTGCGCTTCATCCGGATTACGTAGATAACGGTTTCATAAATGATATTGCGTTACTCAGACTTGAGAAGTCCGCGACGTTCGGCGATTACGTAAGGCCAATTTGCCTGCCGGATGCGGAGCCGAAAAGCGGAACGACGTGCACTGTGACAGGATGGGGTCAGCTTTTTGAAATTGGACGAATATTTCGTGAGCAACAAAATTAATACTTAAACAATGAATAATTGATAAAAATAACTATTGATTAATCATAATAATAAAAGTGATATCGCGCATCATTCATTTGAATGCATAATATAAATTTTTTTTCCATACAGCCGATACACTGCAAGAAGCAGAACTTCCTGTTATTTCGACGGAAGATTGTCGCAGGAAAACACTCTTTTTGCCTCTCTACAAGATCACATCCGGTATGCTTTGTGCAGGTTTAAAAGATGGCGGAAGGGACGCCTGTCTAGGTGACAGCGGTGGTCCACTTGTTTGTGCAGAATCTGACAATAAATATAAGCTTCAAGGTGAGCTTTCGCGAAATGACTTGCTGTAACGATCGACTGTAAAGATTTAAATTGACATCGTGCTTTCAAAAATTAACAAATTTTTTCAAAAATAGGTATCACGTCGAACGGTTACGGTTGCGCAAGACCAGGAAGACCAGGCGTCTACACGAAAGTACATCATTATCTGCCATGGATTGAACGTATCATATCAAAAAATGATATTCAAAGTTCAGTATCGTCTTGCAAGGGACACCGTTGCCCTTTGGGCGAGTGTCTACCAAGATCCCGTATATGCAATGGATTTTTAGAATGTTCGGACGGAAGTGACGAAAGTGGATGCATCGGAAGTTAGATCGTGTAAAGAGAATTTCAAAGATTTCTCAAGAAATCGAGAGATAAATTCTACGTGACTAACGTCTAAGGAAGTATTACCCTTGGACGTTTAAAGAAAGAAAGAGAATAAAAGATATTTATGAAAAAAAAAAGAAAAAGTAGTGCTGGACAAGTGTACAGGCATTCTTACAGCTGAGTTCGTCTCGGATAAAGATTAAAGAGAAATAATTTACTATGAAAAGGTCAGTGGTGCTCAAACGCTGTTTAACTATAGTATTAATTATCAGTGATGTAATCTACAACGAATTAACTTTAAAGTCCGCTAGATGTAAATTTGATTTTATCGAATGCCAGCGATTCGATTAAATTCAAGTTAAGATTATTGGAGAAAAAGTGCGAAACTATGTAGGAAAGACTGTGGTAACGGAGGATCGAAGTAACAATTGGGAAGTAACAATTAAGGCGGGAAAGTTTAAAATTTTTTCAAAATTATAAACCGCCCTTACGCTCATGCATTTATCATTATGAATTCGATCGTCGTTTACGTTATCGTTAAATTATAAAAATAACTACTTCGTTATGTTAATTGTAGTAGAAATCAATTGTAAGATTCTCTCTTACAATATTTAATACCCAAACGATTTCTTCGTCTTAGGTTATGCATGAAAAATCAATCTTCCTTGTGATATATTATAGATTCGTGTGGATCTAACAATTCTGACATTTCCATCCGAACGGGTTGCTAATAATACGGAAGATTGTAGAATTGTTGGATGAAACAAATGAAACCTGGCATTTTGGTTTTTAGTTTTGGGAAAAAAAAAAAGAAGTGACAATCGGGGAAAAAGAAAACCTTAAGGCCATGTAATACACGAAATCACTTTTAAGTCTCTCTACGTCCTTTTTCCATTATATCTTCATACGGCTATTTGTATATATATATATTATATGTAATAGTAATACTAATACGTAAATAAATAAAGTCTTTTTACGTAAAACATCCTTCCCTGAATATCGTCGCAAGAATATAACCGAAGTCAAATTAATGAAATAAGGGATCTCGAAGATCATATTTAAGGTATACAATTTTTTTTTTTTTTTTATTAAGAGACTGAGTTACGTAGACACATCATCACTGAAAATAATTTTCATTTAGACTTTTCTTAAGGGCTGATTAGTTGCCAGGTTAATCGTCACATGTGTATCGATCTTAATATACTGACTGTTTAGAGACTATCCTCTTGAGGCCATTGACCCCTGAGCAAAGAGTACGCGTAATCGAGAGCGCGTAGAGTCGATGGAATTAAAAAAGGAACAAATTAGGAATAATACGTGTACCGATATTCATTTTGAAAAAAAAAAACACATGCTAGAAAAGTGGCATTCCTACCAAACAGTGTTTTCGAGCTTGTCGATAATCAGGTCGGTCCTCCGTGCGTTATTTTAAAATATTTTTTGTCCTGCCAAATTTCAGTGACGTCAGCGTCAATTTACGCTCTTTGCCTTCTCTTACTATTTCGAAATTTTGTTTTAGGTAACTTTGCTAGCTTACGACTAATGGTTAGCATATACTGAAGAATCAAAAAAATCACATAATTAGTGTCACGATTAGACGAATTTGAATTGAAAGTTCAGGCGTCATATACTCATTCACTCTCATTAGATTAGTTTATAATCAGTGATCAGCGATGAGACTTTCTTGAGGATGTCTTAAGTATTTGTGATAACAATTAAAAAACGAAGCTTCAATGCGAATTGAAGTTCCAGTATCGATTGAAGTTAAAGTCTACTGTTATATCATGAATGACGTATGATTAGGAAGCCCGAAAATGTACACAATACATTTTTAGTCCAGTGAATCCTGAAAACTGACGTTTCATGAAAGTGATAGAAAATCAATAAATATAATTCACGTAATATTTGTTATAAATCTTCCAGCTGACATATCCGGTTATAGAACGTAAATCACCTGAATTAGCATGTTCGCCACACCTGCCAGAGAATTAAATATAAATAATTACGGATTAAATGCTGCGTTCGTGTAATCCAAAAATTGATACGAGACCCTTACAGGAATATTTTCAATTTTCCTGCCTGTACGAAAATCCAGGACGACCGCGTGACTCGAAGAATGCGGAGACAAACTGCGACCTGCCGTCAACGTGCAATCTCCCTTCTTACTTCCGGGCAGCTACTAGCGCGAATCTATCGGCGCGAAGAGAAAAGAAAGCACGACAAACTGAAAGGGCAAAAGGAAAAAGCAATTCCACGGCTTACAGTATACATAGAATCGGTTATTAGCGCTTGGACAAAAGTTTCGTTCACGGTATAAAATCGTGTAAACGTATAAAAGTGGGTGGGTCGGCATGCGCGCGCACGTGAAACATTTGTCCAAACGTTTCGATCGTAGTCGCATCCTAAAGAACACACAGAAACCCGACAATAAGGTCGAGCGAATTTGTTAATTTTCGGTAACCCGTTGATAAGAGAAAAAGAAAAATCTATGCAGCAGATTTATAACGAATGAACGAGTCCGCGATCCATTCGCGCGAGGATCCTCGCGACTCGCAGTGCGACAAACGTATGGAGAGAATTGCGCATTTTGGAAAAACTACGGTCGATTAAAAAATCTTTTTTTTTTTTTCTTTTCGTTACGGATGGCGAGCTCAAGATTCCCGCTACAATTATAATTTTTCGTTTTGCGCGTTATCGTGGAAGAGACGATAATAAATAATAATAAATTGCTGATTTCCATTACGCAAGTAATATCGCTAGTGAGTCGTATATTACGGTTCGTTATTTTTTTTTCTTGTTTTCTTTTCTTAGGCTATTATTCGGTGCGTTTCTCTTCTTCTGGACTTAGCCCAAGGAATCGACGGCGGTTGTGATCAAGCCCTTGGGACTCACGAGCGTCTTGAATTGTTCCGGCAGTGGATACTCGGCCTAAGATAATAATAAAGATTGGTAAATTTTTCTAAATTATTCGTAAAAATTATAAATTTTATACTAACGTAATCGCCGTTTCCCTTGGGGACCATCACGTTCATTTCACTTGATTTGCTGGTGATCAATTCCACGTCCAATGATTCCGGACTCAGATACATCTGGCAGCCGTCGCTTTTGTCAATGGAGATAGTTGGCACTTTTCCGAGCACCTGTACACGGAGAAAAAAAGGCTTGTTTTCTGTCTGTTTAAATTGACATTACCTGTGCGGATAAGTCTTAAATGGAAATTTGACAATTTATTATTTATCGCACGATTTTGATTTCCAACCGATTGAAGTAAAATATTGATTTCCTGAATGAACAGCTGACAACTATTTTTTCTTTTTTTTTTCCCTGTCACAGCCGATTTCAAAAGCGCTCGCGCATCCCCGACAACATCAATTACGAATAAAAATATAATTACCATCGAGATCAGCGTCGATATCAAGAAAAAGAATCAATTTTGTCATAAATGCTGACGGTTTACTTCCGGTTCTCGCGATGTGTCATGGGGATGGGAAGATGCGCTGGCAAATCGGTGAGTTAACCTAAGCGTAACGAATTTTCCGATAATTCAATAAATTTCGCGAAATTTCAATTCCGAAGGTGGCAACGTAGAGCCTGTAAAGACGATTTGCGACTTGAACTGGCACGAATGCCCAGGGGCCATCTTGAATTACATCTGGTCAGAAATCGTAACTGACGTCGTCGAATGCCTGTCGAGCGAAACGGTCCTCTGGCGGGTGAGAAATAAATTTTCAAAATGAACAAAATTTGCGTCCCCATAATAATCGAAATTTTTTTTTTTTTCAATTTCCACAGGTCCTGGCAACGTTCGTCGTGTGCACTCTGGTGGCACATACAGTGTACTACAAAATAAGATGGATGGACGAGACAGCATTGAACCGCGAGAATTTAAACAGAGTAGGTTTTAAGGTTCAAGATCTTGAGCTAAAGGTGAATATTCTAACCTATAAAATGCAATACGGCGCATGGCCGCTGCCACGTGACTTTCACGGCACAGAATTCGAAGAGAACGAACTGCACAAGCTAAAACTTACATTGTCCAATTCGAAGCAACGAAACGGCTGGATAAAGCATCTTCTGCTAAGGTATCGATTGTACAGAAAAATAAGCTTTCCCCGCGTCTTTCGCGTGACCGTAAGTTTATCAGTGTACTTTTAATTTTAGTCCTAAACAAAATGGACGAAGCTTTATGCCTCATTCAAATAGTGGCGCGAAGTCGGTGGAGTGTTTGGCCAGGTTAATCGACCGAGAAACGAAATACGTGCCATCACAGTTTTACCAAGACACGTCACCTGGAGGATCAAACATGGCGAGAACATCCTCGAGTGCGATACTGAGTGAAAAATTAACAAGGTAAAAGACAACCGTTTAATCAAAGGATTAGACTCAGTCAGATGAAATTTGAATTGATTTTTAATGATATAAGAATTCACGCCTTATCTTTACTCAGGCATACCAGAGTGAGTAGTGTTGAATCAAAAAATAAATTACTGAGCTATCACGATGCCTCGAAGGATGAGAATGTCGTAGTTCGACGTCGAGACACTGAGAAGACCAAATTAACGACTAAAAAGTGGCCCGCAAATGACGGTGACGTAAATAATGAAGCATACGCTAAGAATCTTCAAAGAGTCTCGCATGGGAAACCAAAAAAATCGTTCGAGAAGCTCATCCGAGTTGCCGATGAATGCCGGAAGTTTATGAAAGACGTTAAGACCGGTGACAAAAGTTCTAGACCGATTGACAATTTATCGAGCGAGGTTAGTAAGATCGACAAAGAAATTCATACGAACGAAACAATCTCTGAACTAAAAATTTGATTTAATAAGCGTACTGTTTATCGTTCCAGTCGAAAAATCAAAATCGTCCGATTGGTCAAACTGCAAGAATTAGTGGAACCATTGAAAGAGAAGCTGCCGGTGATCGTCACAAGATAACGAATCAAAGAGAACGAGAAGGCGATACTCGAACGGAAGAAGAAAAACTTCATGAAGAATCTTATGAAAATTATTCGAATCCTTCAAACTTCGCTACGCTGATAAGAAGCCATGAAGCACTTGTCTCCAAATCGGACGCTGGAGACGATCTAAAAAATACAGTAGACACGAACAAATCGAAGCTACTTCCTCCCAACTTGAGCATCACTCTTAAAATGATGTCTGATCCTAAACCGTTGTCGGAGACAAAGACTGAAAAAGTTCTTGAGATTGATAAGGATCTAAAGAAGAAAATCATTCAAAGTCCATGTGAACCTAAGAACACCAATGCTATTCTGCATTGTGTAAAAGACAAGCTTGAAGATCTTCATAAAGCCCTGAGGTCGTACGATGCGCAAAATGATTCTAAGGCGGCGCACAAAAGTAAGATTGAACGTTTGCAGGTAATATCGAAAGGGAACGATGTGATGGAATCGAAAGTCGCTGTGGATTTACTTGACGGCCAAAAAAATGAAAATATGAAAAAGACTTCTAGTAAGGATACTAATAAGTTTAGTGGAAAAGACGAGACGAGCAGTAGCAATGAAAAGTATGATACTAATGAAACAGCACGTAGTTCCGACAGTTCGATTCATAATGAGCGTCGCCTGAATATATTCAATATAGATATAACGAGTGCTGATGAGAATAGTCAAAAAGTGGAAAATAATATCTCGAATGAAGGTTGGACGTATGAAAATGCCAAAACTGCAGAAATGAAAAATGACTGTGACGATAACGAAAATAATGAGAATAAAAACATTGGGAATGACAGAATGATGAATGAGTCCGAAAGAAAAATTCAAAATTTTTATTGTTTAACAAGTATCTCAAATAACGCCAGTAGCGCGAGCAGTCGGGAAAGCATCAGCGGTTCAGCCGGAAATGAAATTGAAGTGTCGGAAAAATTTTCCGTCAATAGGAGCGAATACGAAAATCAAGTGGACTGCAGTTCAAATATCGAAGAAGACATTAATTCAAAACGTAAAGTGACACTGCAAAGTAAAGATGAAATGTATTCCATAAAAATGGAAACGGAGGAAGACACGACTATGATTTCGCAGACGTCGAGTCAGACAGAAATTTCAAACAGTAGCGACCTTGAACTCGAAAGCAAGACCACGGTCCAGCTACTTCAAGAGGCGTTGGTATTTAAAAAGGTCCTAATTTCCCAAATGGAAATGAAGAAGAGTACTGAAAATTTTGAAGACGAAAAACAAATGAATAACGAAGAGAATGATAAACCAAGTGCCAGCGACGATTTATCGTGGAAGAAAAACGAAAGTCACTTCCAGTTGAAATTGCTGGACATCATTTCGGAAGAGCATTCGGCTAGTAGCTCGACAGAAAAGACTGGTAAGAATAGTAATAAATATTGCATAAAGGATCGTTCTCAAAATGACTCGAACATTTTGACAACATGTCCAAGCAATGACGATCGTTGCAAAAAGTCGAAGGACGCATTGGCCACGGGTTCCTGCGAATACTTTAGCTTGACTGATATGCGGAATAGTGGAAATAATTTAGAGAAGTCCATAAAAAACGAGGACAGTGTGTTCAGTTCCAAAGTAGGAATAAAGTCAAGAGTGGAGATAAAAAAAATTAACGATACAGAAAATACAGATGGTTCTCCAAAGAAAACTACGTATACCACAAGTACTTCACCGGTTAAAACTTTAAGCAACATAAAAAGTGAATCTCAAGACAACAATGACGCTGCTTTGAATGAAAATGAAATAAGCGACGAAGTACACAGAAACGAAGAGAAAAGTTCACTTATAAAAAACGTAAATCAATTGTACGTACAAAATAAGCGACATGCCCAAAACCATAATAAAGTGTCGTTGCAAAGTCGAAACGAAGGGATCGAAGCGACAGAAGAAGCAATGCGGCAACAGGAAGAAGATGAAAATTTGAATATGATCGAAGCACCATTTGAACGTACGTGCTGGAATCCTACTGCAGAATCTTCGAGTCACGAAAGTGTGAAGCAACTTGTAAACCCATTGACAGACACTGAAATCAAAAGCTCAGGCATGTTTAACACAAGTGGCGCCAGGAATTTGAAATGCCCAAAAAGCAGCGGTCGAAATTTCAACAAAAATTTGAATATCTCGTCTCCGCGGAGGCAACCTGGGATTTTTTCATTTCCAGATTCCGAAACGTTAAAAATTGAGGATAACCTTGTATCGTTTGACAACGATGAAAGATCAATAGACGCATTCAATTTGCAACAATACATTTCTACCCAGGAGAATAATTTGGATACCATATGTGATAACCAATCGTATTCGTTAAATGAAACCTTGGATGAAAATACAATGAATTTAATTACATTAGATAAACGGAATGAGAATGATGAAAATAGTTTAGCCACGAATGAGGCGCAAGATAACAGTAGTCCATTAACGGGTCGAACCGTTATCCTACCTATGAATAATATGTTTATCGATGAACGCGAAGATACCGTGGAAAGAGATATAGAAATTATGCCACGAATAGATGTGACGCAGGATTTGATTTTGCTGGAAAATACGGCACCAGACTTACGCAGCGTTAAAGACGAGCTGGGCATAGTTGGAAGCGAAGCAAAAAGGTACACAGATTGTTCGGCCCTGGATTTATCAATAAATGAAAACTGCAGCGAACGCGAGGAAGAAGGATTTGACGATGCACGTCCCACTGTAAATCAAGAGCAAATTTCGAAAAATTCAATGTCCAATGTAAATTCACAACCAAGCAGCTTGTACTTTACGGACGAAGCTTCGCTTTCTGAAATCAAATTAAACTCTGCGTGTTTGCTGAATCTCGATGTGGAATCGGCTCGAGGTTTAAAAATTAAAAAAAATGTTGCGAACGATAATACGCTAGACATAAAAAATCAAACGACGGCAATAAATAAATCAACCTGTATCATTGATAAGTTGCATGACACGGAAATACTGCACGTCAAGCCTGTTGCAGATGACGTAAACAACGTAGAGTCATTAAATTTAGAAAACAATGAAATTACACAAGAAACGGATGCTCGAGTATCGTTAAAGCCAAACGCTCTTACTGAGAATAAGGAAGGCAACGAGCACAAGATTCATGAGTTGAATATGAAAATGAATACTTCCTTGAAAAATAAATCAAACGCGGATGACGTGGTACGGACTACTGAGGTCAGTAAGGAAAATGAAAATGAACATATGTACACCGCAGATAGCAATACTGAAAAATTGATACTGGAGCCACTAATCAGTACTGGAAACTTAAACAGCGACACGTCAAATTCCTTTGCCAGTACCAGCAATCAAGGTATCGTCAGATCTAACAGCGTCGATATTACACTTGACAGACCAATACTAAACAGTGCAATTAATAAAAGCGAAATATCACCTGTAAATAAGTCAACACGTTGCTCGAGCGCATCGCAGCTCTCGCGGCTTCCTTGGAGCACGAGGACAACACCGTTGAGCAGTGCTAGTTCGTTGAAATCGAAAATATTGGAAAAGCCATTATTATCGAAACCGGAAGTTATCCACAGTCGACACAAGATCAAGTGTAAGTCGATGGATTTAAAAATCCCACGAAACGAGAACCAGCAGCTGTCTGCAAAGAGTCATTTAAGTTTAAGATTGGATGGTCCGCCTGCCAAGTACTTGTCGAGTCAAAGTGGAATGGAAATTCCACAGAGAAGATCAAGATCTAGCGTTACCCCACGTAAGTGTCAAATATCGCCGCGTGACGATAACGTTGATAATTTTGATAACAGAGGTAATCAAACTAGTCGATCAAGAGACTACACGCCACGAATGGCTAAGAAAAATCTTGAAAGGAATGCGACAACTCCAAAGTCGAAATTGAATACGACGACAAAGACAATTTCAAAGTCTTGTATACCGATTTTAAAAAGTAGATTAGAAAGTGAAAAAAAATTAGAGCCTGAATTGCGGTCGAAGAGTCCAGCAAGAGGACCAATGACGATAACCAATTCCCAACTGGGTGGACCACCCTGCTGTACTCTAACGCAGATTGAAGTCATGTCCGATTTGTTGGAAGGTAACACTTGCCAATCACAATGTCTGACAGAAAAAGAACTAGAGGATCATAATGAATCTGGAGACATTATGAATGTTCTAGAGTTACAAGACATATCGGAACAGTATGATCATCCGAATCAAATCAATATTCCTAATAACAGTTCTGTAGGAGATAGTGATCGATCAATTATTTATACGAACATAGTAGCTGATCATGATCATGATCATATCGCTACTGCAGTAGTAGATCCAAAGAGATTTATAGAATGCGCCCAGGGTAATGAATTGAAAGTCGAAAATATCGATAAGGATAAAACTTATGAAGATCATGGATCTGAGAAGCCGACATCTATTAACATGGATGAACACGGTTCTCCTATCTTAACAACAGCACTAACCGTCATGGATGATAATTTATTGAACGACGCACGTGAGGGAAACTCAACCAAAATTGTGATCACTGACGAGACAAAGGTCTCGTGCTGCATTCAAATAGATCACAAAGAAATAGAAGTTTCGGTGAAACCGTCAGTAACGGATACGAGTACTTCGATTTCCGATTTGCCCAATATTTCGCGAGAACCGAGGAATTTAATGGAGGCATTCAAGATATTCGAAGTGCCCAAAGAATTGACTAAGGAGGAATATATTATTCTGCTCGAGACACTAAATCAAGATCCCAATTTGGTACAGTTCCGAAGAATGCAGAAGCTCTGCAGCAAACTCGGTTTAGGTTTCCGAGAGTAACCGAAGACTTCCGAAATCAAGCGACGGAGGCTCGGTGTGTTGCTAAGTAAAGAAATTTGTCGGTGCTCGAGATTGTTAGAATTTTTACATCGCGACAATTTATAAAACTTTTTTGACTCCTGTATCTTGTTACGCAACGTTAATGTGCACGATGTTATTTTGATAATCATTAAATTGTCATTTGACAATGATTAATAGCAGCGGAAATATTTCTTTCGCGATTGCTCCCGAGAGCCAATTAAATTTAATTCATTAATCTAAGGGATCCAGTGTTTCACGAAATTGTCACCTACCTGCATCTGCACACTCTGACAGTTGACAAACTCGATTCCCGAGACCAACGAGTCAAAGACGATCGATGATTTACGACAGGAATCCATCACGATTGAGTTAACTTTTCCTTTAATAATCAGCGTACTGTCCTGACAGCGGTACATGTACACGACGTTGTTCATCTCAGCACTGTCAATGAGCAAATCCTTGTTACCCTTTTGATATTCCTGAAACAGAACAAAATAAGATATTTGGATCACGGACCACCTGGTTTGTACCGAGAATTAGTATTTAAAAAAAAAAACAAGCTAATATGACGTTGAATACGAGGATATTTGCAAACCGCAGTAACCGAATTGACTGTCAAGTTTCATTACAATTATTTTCTAAAAATCGAATTAATCATCGTCTGACGCTTACCACAAGCCACTTCTTTCCGTCGCGAGTGAATACTGGTGGCTTGTCGATCGGGGCATTAGCCGGAAGTACTGTTTTCACTGGTGAATTGGTATCAGCATTATTGGCAAATGGTGCCTTAAAAGGTGCCGGTCCGGTTCTCAATGAAGGATTCTTATGCGTTTGCATGTCAGAAGTAACTTTCTTCAAGCCTGTAAATTTCATTAATCACATTTATCACAGTGATTAATACCACATTGCATCATAATCTGTTCACGTGAGAACTTTTCTAGTTCTTCCTTGTTTTTTCGACACCCTTGTTACACTCTCTGCTTGTAACAGATATAATTAATGACAGGAAGCACTATACTCACTTCTAGTGATACCTTCGCCCTGATTAATTTGGGCGAATAGAGCGCTTCTATCATCGGCGACGTTTAATGCTACGTCACCAACAGGCATCGAGGGTGGCGGCGGTGGTGGTCCTGCAGCAGGCGGTGGTGGAATTCCACGCGGACCAGCAGACTTCGCCCAAACTAAACCTGTAGTATGATGCTTACGTACATATTGCTGAAGATCCGTCAACGTTTGAACCCAGGCCTTGCACCACTCCACGTGCGTTTTGTCTCTGAAAGTAATACACAGCAAAGCCGCATGTTAAACAGTAATAAATACCGACAGAAAAGTAATTCCCAAAGTATCGTCAGTGAGGCTTACTTCTCTTTCCAGTCCTTCAAGACGCGGTTAGTGTAAAACTGGCCAGCGTCGTTCATCTCCTTGACGTAAGGGGCTGGTGTGGGTGACACCGCAACCCATCCTAAAGCCGCAATACTCTCGCTGATGGCCGACAGATGATTGAAGAATGGCGAACCACGATTCTTCTCACGATATTCCTGGATTGCTTGAATTTGCTTCGAAGTGGGGCCCAGGAGCGACACTTGTTCAGTCTGATTCGTGGGCGCCGGTCGACTCGCGGCTGTTTTCACGAACTGCAGTTGAATTCTAGAAGAAGAAAAAAAATAACAATAACTGTAACTCTTGTAAATCAAAATTATTACAAAATATCAAGAAAGGAAACTCGACTCACTGAAATGCCTCTTCCACGAGTTTACCGTGGGAGGCGACATCGCCACCGATTTTTTGGCTAAGCTGCAGGTACTGTTGAACCGGCCCAGCAATGATATCCTCGTACCCGGCGACGGACATGCTGTTGCTGATTGTTTGCTGTGTAAGATTGTAAGACGGTGTCACCGGTGGGGTCGACGTCGACGTAGGCGTCGCCGGTGGTGTCGACGGCACTGGATCGCTCAGTGACGTTGAATTTTCTCCAATAAAATTAGAAGATGGCTTCTTGGGCGACGGCGTCTTCGTCTGGACGGCGATCTCCTGCGTTTCAGCGACCTTCGTCGGTACCTTCTCAAGACGCCTTGTTACGTTCTCCAACCGAGTAACCAACTCCTCAAGCTGCTCCTCTTTGTCGTCTGGTTCGCAACCTTTGTAGGAAAAAAAAATACTCGTTAATATATCTTTATCATTTGAAAAAAACTCTTTCGAAAGCATTATTAATTTAAACCACGATAAGTGCAAACGAAATTTACCTACGCAAACTCAATACGCTTAAGGATTTACTTGAAATTTATATAAGATTCTGTGCAGACACGAGCGACGATAAAAGAATTTTTCATTTATTCGACAAAACGAAATTTTCAGAACGCCAATCGATTTATGCTTTCCGCATTTGCAAAATTATACGAAGAAAAATATTTTGAAGATTTCGGAAATAACGGCATAAAATTAATAACGAAAAGTATACTTTATCCCACGTTTCAAGTAACAATTTCCGCTACATAAATCGAGCACTCGCCGGGAATAAATTATATTGGGATATTTAAATGGTTCGATATTGCAAATGAAAGCGCGAGGGCGAAGTGTACGAGTTTTGTGGCTTAGGTGAGAAAAGAAGAAGAAAAAAAATCGAGCAACAGTACAAGAAGAAGGACAGACACTAGGAAAACTTGGATTAGTTCGTGAAAACCCGACGCGTTTCGGATTTATAAATAGATACGGACATCGCGCACAAATAGTCGTGTCAACATCCACAGCCACTAGGTCAGTATTATGTTGCAAGCAGCGCATAGCAGAAATAATACATAGTCGTGTAATTTTAACGGATATAAAATTCTGATCCGACCTACAGTATAGTATTGAAAATACTTGAGATCGATTACCATGCTCGATCCAAACATTTACTTAAAGCTATAAGTATTAATATGTATGACGTATACGATATATATATATACTTATATTCACGTTACACAAAAGGAGGAACATAGAAAATCGATTAGAACGTAAATATTAAATAGAAAACTGAAGCACGTAATTTTGAGGTATTAGATGAGAATAAAATATAATATATTAAAAATATATTATATATTCAATCTTAAGAATCAACCGGTAAATAAAAACGCGCTCGTTGGACATGCGGCGTCGTTGATGAATTCTTAAGAAATTTTCCAGGTTAATAAGTGCATACTGAGTCTGATAGGAAGAACGACTTATGTTAGTAATTTCAATGTTCCCATAATGCAGACGTTGAGTGGCAATGCAGCGGACGTTAGAGAAAATGATAAAAATTTTTTTTTATTTACGAGATAACGATCTTCGACTCGATCGAAAAATACCTTTGCGCTACGCGAGATATAATATAAAGGATCTAGAATTCTCGAAAATTAGATAATTAGAAATTTGCAATATTTCGCAGTATACGGGAATCACGAATTCACGAATCTGCGATACTTGTAAATTCACGAACGCGACTGAGTTTTCCAGAAAACTGGGCAAGACACTCGCGGACGATACGGAACGCCAGAATATGCTTGACTATTATTAGACGACTGGCAAAAACTGTTACGTTACCGTTAACGCAAAAGCGCGTAGGCGTAATACATTAAATTCGCACGCGTAATAATAATAACAGTTATGTGCCAACGTGCTGTTACGATTACCCCTCTCAAATAACAATGTTGACCCATTCAATCGTTTTATATCCTCACTTGCGCCATTGAGATTTTGGATTCGGTCAAAAAAAAAAATAACTCGATTGGATCACCGAATTTTTCAAAAAAATTATTTCTCGAAAATACTCAAATTTAAATACAAGACAAAACCATTGTCAGACATATTCCTTCCACCATTGTATGAACATTGAAGACCCGTTCGTCACGTGTGGATGTGGCATTACGTTAGAATGAATTTGATCCACGAATCACAGAGATCATGCAGATAGTGACACAATGATCGATAAGGTAGATAAAGGTGTGCGTAGATAGTAATCCCTAACCGGTGTGCACTGTAGGTCCCAGAGGGTCGAATCTCACTCTGTGCTCCTGCGTATTGCGTGTTGCCTCAAGTAAATCCGAGAAAAATCGGTGCCGCCTTAAGGCGAGTTCATCGCGCGCGACCGGAGTCGCCGGCGGTTCCTGCATCCCGCCGCATCCACCCTCGTTTACGTTCTCGACGTCCTCGGAATCGTCCTCTTGCGACAGCCACCGCGGAATTGGCGCCACTGTTTGTGCTTTATATATCACCAAATTACGTGTAAGTTTACAACCTGTGGCCGAGTTACATTTTTATTTTATCTGTATCAGACATCTTTTAATCATGCTCTGTTATTCTTTGATTTTTCTTATTTTTATCGATCGATATAATTCTGACAAGAGGAATTGTCCAGTGCCAATGTTAATTAGTCACAATAATGATAAATTGGCGCGAAGAATGAAAAAATTTGAAAATGGGATTTGGCATCTCGTGAGTTTAGCAGATTTACAATTGCGACTTGCGCATGCGCAAGAATGAGACTTTATAGACGTTCATTCATGTTTCACGTGGATTGAATTAGTTACACATTTACTCTCCGGAGTAAAGGAAGATGGCAGCACAATCGATTTCGTATATACCTCCCCCCCCTGTCATTGCTCCCTGAGGAGGGTAGCTTTCCTTGATTCGTATATAAGGATATTAATTAAACCCACTGTAAAATTTAATGACTGAGGAAGTTCGATTTGATAATACGAATAAGGAATTGAGTCGCAAGCTTAATAACGAGGCCATTTAAAAGATATACCGATAACGAAATGTATTTGTCGAGAAATGTAATACAGTGAAACAAACTGAAAGACGCAATCAGCGCTGATTATTTAATTATTCCCTTAAAAGTTTTATGACCTCGTCCAATCATGAACTTTCGATTAGGCTTCAACTGATATACGGTTAGTGAATGTTTAATCGGAGGAAGTAAGCCGAATTTGTCGTTTCGAATCATTAACAATCACGATGACACGTTAGGCATAGTGACTTCCGGTTTCGATCGCTGTGCTGAATTTTGCGATCTTTAAAACATTGTATATAAAACACACGTATATTCTTAGAGAGGAATCGTTAAACACGGGAGAAATGTAAATTTTTTTTCATCGAAAAGACTAATCGATCTGCTAAACTCAAATTAAACGTCAATTTCCTCTTACGCAACGGTATCCAAATTAGAGTGTATAAAAAGTTCGTAAAATCCAAATTTAAATAAAAACAGCCTAACCATCGGTGATGAAAGCCTTTTATATACCTGGTGGGGTTTTTTTGTCATTATCAATCTCGATGTACGGCGGACCAGCTTCGAAAACAGAATCATCACCCTCCTCGTCAGGTCCGTCGTCGATCGTCCTTTCAATGTATGCAGACGCGCCGTACAGAAATGATTTAGCGGGACTCGCGCTCTCAACATTACAATGAGTTAGGCCATCTTGATTCGCATGTTTCGTGTCCGATGCGGTAGAATCAATTGTTGGGATGAAAATGCGCTCTTCGATCTTCTCATTTCCGTCAGCTGCCTCGGTGCAATCATTGTCGACTGGCATCGATTTCTCTTCGGACTTTTGTAAATCGCCGTTCAACTTTTCCGCCGCGCCATTTTCGTCAGCACGATTTTTCCCCACACTTTCGACATTAGCGTTTTGCGCGTCCCTCGAGTCGTCGAGCGTCGGGACGCCTTTGATCCTTTCCTTTTTCGATTTCTTGTTACACACACAGCACTTGAACATCCTGGACGACTTGAATGTTCTGCGCGATCAACAGTCCAAAAACAGTATCTCAGTTTGACGATTATATTTTGTCGCGTTCCTATGTTCTGATTATAACGATCGAGAGACTCGCAGAAATAATTCTTACTCCCGATAGATTCTAAAAGCAAAATGAAAACTGGTGTAACGAGTCACAGATAACAATAAAATATTTACAAACAATATCGTAATCCAAAACGCACAGCGTCTCCTTAAAACAGTTTCCTAACTGGTGCTTAGTTCTAACCTATATTATGAGGAAACAA
This sequence comes from Calameuta filiformis, assembly GCA_030142265.1. Taxonomy (NCBI): domain Eukaryota; kingdom Metazoa; phylum Arthropoda; class Insecta; order Hymenoptera; family Cephidae; genus Calameuta; species Calameuta filiformis. The sequence continues at coordinate 370,500 of JARQSU010000693.1, read as the reverse complement.
CGATATCTATATAACCCAAGAAGATCATCGTATAACAATAAAAAATATCACGTATAATTTTATCTCAAACAATAAAAACACTTCGTTAAAAACGCATCCTCCTTCTACCGCACATCGTGCAACCACTGGATCTTATCTTCTGTAATCACAATCGAGACATTTCAACGATTAACGAATATCGCGAGGTCGTCCGTCAAAGAAACAAAGCCAAAATCCAATTTGCGTTCGAAGACCCAGCCTGTAACCGACACTTTCACAATCGTCAATACCAATTTCGCGGCGAATCCGCTTCACGCCTATCGATATGGGTCTTCCCTCTCCTCTCAATGGATTCACGCAATAACACATGGACAGCCAAGCAGCCGTAACGAAGCAATGTAAATCAGAACACAAGATAAGCGCACTTGTCGAGCTGCTCTCCTCCTTTTCTTTCCCAATGTTATCTTCCTTATTGAATGTCCTATCTGCTTGGCAGCAAATACGAGCGAGTCGGGCAAAGGTTCTTCCCACGAGCAAATCGAAAATCCAATTCGTTGACCGGACGTAACTGCTACGTGCGCGCCAGGAGCTCCCAGGTCGACCTGGAGGGAGGATCCTGCGTCTGCGTCTGCGTTCACTTGCCTATCCCATTCGCTTCCGATGCTGCTGATGCTGGCGCTTCTCCGGCTTCCAGAACCCAAAACGTTCCTCTGCTGCTTGAGCTTATATTAGTTAACGTTTTTTTCCTCCCACCGCGTAAAGTTTCGTCCTTATTCACACGCACCTAGAGACACGCCCAGCGCATCATTCGCAGTACAATTAAAGGACCCGACTCCTTACGTCGCTGATGTCAATGATTTCCTTCACTCGGGACGAAGTTCACCGTCGTGAGTTATTTTCATTTTTCGATATGCACCGGCTTGCGCTTGGTCTGTTCGAAATACGAATAAATAACGTGCTAATTGATGTACATTTTTTATTCTCACAGAATAAAAAATAGAGGATCTTGTTTTTTCAAGAGATAAAATTTTTTTTTTACTGATAATTCGTATCTTGGCAAATACTCGCGGGAAAGTGTTTCGAAATGAATTTTTTTTTAACGATGGAAAATTATTGTACCGAGACCAGGAGTATGATAGTCGACAGCAATGCATTACGCTGAGACAAGTAATTCAATCGCGTAACTTAGATACACGTACGCCTTAACTATGGTAACTGATAGGAGAACGTTCTAAATAGAAATTCTTCGAGCCACTTGATAAACTGATCTCATCAAGAGGATATCCCATTATACTTGAATAACGTAGCGGTTTATTTGAGTAGGCAAAGACGAACTTCAGACCCTTCTTTCGCCCACCAGAAACCCCACTCTCTGCCAATAGCAATGAAGCGGCAAACTATTTCCAGGAAAAAATCATTCGCAACGTACAGCGATCAACTATTGCTAACAGGCTATATTACGTTGTAAGTGTATACTCGAACTACGTGCACAATTGTTTTCTAAAAAAAAACATACTGTATTGCTACTCGCGTCATGCCTTTGACATAATTTTAATTTTCAACCACGCGACACGTTCACTGCGCATCGCGACTTCGCAAAATATTCGAAGGTGCGATACTGTGGTTTCGACCGCGCGCCATGTGCTGCCACTACGAAAAAAGACGGCCAAGACCCGAAGTAGAAGCATCGCCACCTTCCTGCTTGTCGTTTCTTTCTCGTTCCGGCCTCTTGTATTATTTTCCTCGGGATTTAAAAGTGCGTCGGGACGCGACACGTGGTTGATCAAAACGCAACAGCTCGCGCGACAATTTTACGAGACAAGAGCAGCAGCTCGTATTGTGTAATTGTAACGCCTAGCGGCAAAAGCTTGAACTACGGAATTTTGTTACCCTTTTAATTTTGTATTCTCAGTAATTATACCATTACGATCATTCATTCTAATGACTCTTGACAATGATCTTGTTTAATTAAGAAATATTCAATGATATCATCTGCCCGTGTATTCACGACGACGTGACATTTTACGGATGACGTAGATCAAGATAAATCGATATCGCGTGTCATTGTTCATGAGTTAAAATAGGAAGGCGTCGTTCTCGATAAAAAAAATACATGGCAAAAAAGATTTTGGATTCCAATAGATTATCATAGCGGCGATTTAAGAGTAGAATTTTGTGATCATCGTCTCCGTCGATAAAGCGTATCCCGTGGTAGCCGAGTTACCCAAAAATCGAAAAGATTTGAAAATTGAAATTTATACCACGATATATTTTTACAATGAATAAAGAACAGTTTCCAAAGCAATTGAACTTGAAAAACATTCGACAGCCTTTAAAAAGTCCAAAAATATGGCCTATAATATGTTGAGGTTATCATTGCAGGTTCGTGAGAACGA
>JARQSU010000693.1:347330-362301 GCA_030142265.1 Calameuta filiformis | reverse complement strand
AAAAATTGGTTTTGATCAGTATAAATTAGTTCCATTTATTTAATGACAATATATTAGCCATCAGTCTGCGTTCAGTATTTATATTCTTAATATGATACTAATAGTACTTTTTGAAATCCCATCGAGCAGAAGAAATACGTATAGTTCCTGACCTACATAATATTTGTGTAAGCTAGTAAAAATCCTAAAAATGGGTATAATTTTGTATTACTACGCCAATGGCTTATTTTCATTCCTACCGTATTGGAACCGCTCTTTTGTAGGAGGAAATGGCTAAGAACAGCAAGCTTGATAATGAGAAAACTTATGCACATTAGGAATGAAATGTTGCTTACTATTCAAGTATGTATGTATTCATTTATTACAGAAATTTATCATATTATGTGAATACAATATATTTTATAAATGAAAAATCGGTTTTAACGAGAGACGAGAGAGACTATTGAATAGCGTAGTATACAGTTACTAACGTCAAGTGCATTGCGCATGCGCGAAACGCGACATCACTTCGGAAATATCCGCTTTCTCTTCCATTGCGCCCATTTATCTCACCGAGGTATGATGTGTTTCATTTTGTTAATTTGATTATATTTATCTAGATATAAATTTTATATTAAAATAATAACCCTAAGAATCGCTGAGAGGTGGTTGTTATTATAGTAAAATAATAAAAAGTAAAATAATCATATATTTATAGAAAATTGATAAAATTGATGTACCAGGTTAACACGCCATGTGGCGTGATCAATTCAATATTGTAGAATACTTATTTTAAAGCATGAACATGAACTACATGGAAAATTATCGTTTTAACGTCAAAACATTTTGCGCAATTCTCGAATAATAGAATTCAGAATTTAGATTTTTTGTTACATAGCTCAAAATTTTGCTCTGAAAAGTGTTGATATACATAAAAGAGTTTGGAATAATTCTGCCAATCTGTGCTTGAGAATATGTGTTGAGTAACATTTGATTGCTTCAAACAGGTAATCTTTTTTAAGATTAATAACAGATATTGAAATAAATATTTTGTTTTATTACAGTCCTTAAATCTCCGCAAGGTATCCCTACACACACTTTAAGATGGGTAGGGAGGACAAGGTAACATGGAAGTCAAGCTACTTCACCAAACTGATTGTAAGTATCAATACCTAATCCAAAAAACTAGTTAAATATTTCATCTTATGTGACATCAAATATAACAGTTAATTTTTTTTTAGCAACTTTTGGATGATTATCCCAAGTGCTTCATTGTGGGCGCGGACAATGTCGGCTCGAAGCAGATGCAGCAGATTCGTATGTCATTGCGTGGAACAGCTGTAGTATTGATGGGTAAGAACACCATGATGCGCAAGGCAATTCGTGGTCACATTGAACGTAACGGAGCTTTGGAGAAACTGTTGCCACACATTCGTGGCAACGTTGGCTTTGTCTTCACGCGTGGTGATCTGGTTGAGGTCAGAGACAAGCTCCTGGAGAACAAAGTTCGGGCACCAGCCAGAGCAGGAGCTATTGCTCCATTGAGCGTCATCATTCCAGCCCAGAACACTGGATTGGGACCCGATAAGACTTCTTTCTTCCAGGCTTTGAGCATCCCTACCAAGATCTCAAAGGGTACCATTGAAATTGTCGTACGTATGCTACCTAAGCTCAATATTGTTATAAAAAATGAATACGAACAAATCCAACAGTGTCTATGATCTTTCAATTACTCTTCCAGAACGATGTGCACATCTTGAAGACTGGTGACAAAGTCGGTGCTTCCGAAGCCACGCTTCTCAACATGTTGAACATCTCGCCGTTTTCGTACGGTCTGGTTGTCGAGCAGGTCTACGATTCCGGTACCATCTTCGCTCCAGAAATTCTGGATATCAAGCCTGAAGATCTTCGCGCGAAGTTCCTAGCTGGAGTTGCCAATCTTGCTTCAGTGTCACTCGCCATTGGCTACCCGACTATTGCCAGTGTTCCTCACAGCATCGCCAACGGTTTCAAGAATCTTCTTGCCATTGCTGCTACAACTGAGGTGGAGTTCGCTGAGGCCACCACCATCAAGGAGTTCATCAAGGTAAGATAAGAAACATCCTTTAAGATTCATACGTATTTATTTTAACCTTCATAATGATGAAAACTTAACGCGTCTGAAGGATTCGATCAACGTGTCTGAGCTAGAAATAGCTGAACCCACAGGCACGTCGGTTTCGCAGTTGAAAAATTGCGTGATAACGCAGTCTGATAAACACCTATACGAATTACTACTGTATCCTTTCTTTGTGACTATTCGCTAACATAAAGTTCAATTGATTTCTGCAGGATCCAAGCAAGTTCGTAGTTGCTGCCACGGCTGTAACCGCCGTTGCTGCTGCACCGGCTGCCGAGAAGAAAGAGGAGGAGAAGAAGGAAGAATCGGAATCTGAGGATGACGATATGGGATTCGGTCTTTTCGATTAAGATCCATATGAAATGCGCATCCCAATCCCTTTTCTATGGACGTGGATACACCCGAAAGACCTCTGACTGTATAATTTCTGCTGCCTGTTTTGTACCGGCGTCCGAATAAAGTCGAGAAAAAACGAAAATCCACGAGCTACTTTTTAATGATTCAAAAACTAGTCAGATAAAGATTACTCTATTATAGTTTCAATGGTTGGCGGCATCTCGCGTAGTAGATGATAGGATGAGCATTAGGACTAGGGTTGGCGATATTGAACTCGTTAAGCGTTACGTTAGTTCATGAGCGTAAAGTTTGCAAGTTTACAAAAGAATGACTGGAGATTTAGGTATTCGGTAAACATTACGATTTATTTATAAAAAATAATTCTATCTTCCAGTAATCAATTCGCATTTTCCATATATTTCGCTATTTATTTTATGAAATTTAACAAATTATATACAGCCATTCGTTTGACTTCAGCCAAACTTTACCATATTAACTCGAGCGCGACACGAAATGTCTTCAAATTTTTTAGAAAGATATTTTCCGGTCTTTTTAAGCCTAAGGTCGATTCGACTCCCGCCTCCCCCTCCCTCCCGCCACCCACCACCATCCTCGAACGTTGCAAAAAAAAAAGAACCACACTGATCGGATTATTATATTATTATACTCAATGATTGAAACCGCTATACGAAACCGGTACATAGATAAGCATAAATAATATTTGCATGATTAATGGTACCGAGGATTTGAGTGACTTGGCAAATTCAATGACGACTGTAATATGTTAAACGAGTTTGTGCCTCTCCGACTGTACATATTTTGCAGCTAGTATTTTTCACACAAATTTCCAAGAATCATGACTCTGAAGACCGGTCTGCGCTCGTTAACCAAATTACATGTTATGACGAAAACGATTAGAGAAACCGTACACAAAGATTTTACTTGAATATTATCTATCACATATCTTTCATTGCTATGAGGTTGATGACGAAAATATTTGCGAACTTTTAATACACCCATATATCTATAGATGAAAAAGATTAGATTACATTAAACGCTACAGCGTTCGACCCAGAAGTTAGAATACTTATATTGATGTGCGAGTCAGTTTCGAATTGAGACGCATTTTGTGAACTTTATTGCGACACGGTGACGTCATTGTCATTACGTCATTCCTCATTCGATATGGAAGTCGAAGCCTCGTACTCAGAATTTGCTCTTTTATCATATTCAATGGAGAAAATTTTCCTAACGCGTACACATCGGGGGGTTACGAAAATTCAGATATTTTCTTCAAACGTATCCCGTCCCGTGCGATACGTTTTTGTAACTTCAGTAACACTTCGAAGAATGGACGTGTTCCCTGCACCCGCCATCTTAGCCTTTCGTAGAATTGCAACACCCGGCGCATTCCAAATGTTTTTATCTGTCTTGCTTCTGATTTTATTCTCGGTTGAGAAATCGTAACAGGCTCGGACACGACACTCATTATACATTACGTTCGTACGAAATCCTTAATTACGAAAGAACATTTATCTCGCGTCTCTTCCTTCTTAGAACGAGATCTTCACCTTGGCTAGAGGAAAATTTAATAGAAATGCATGGAGTCTTAAAAGTTCGTAATTCTTCTTTCCGCATGGTAAAAGAAATATTTATCTCTCGGATAAGATTACTCCGGTCCAATTTGAAGCAACCATAGATATGATTCCGCGTGTATCCTTGACACGTCGCAAATGCATCACAAAAGTCTGTCGAACATTTCTGGATCCCTGTAAGAGGTACGAAGTGACAGCTAAGTACGTGGAAATAGAATAGTCACGTATATCGGGTGTCTCGCGATATTAAATACTTCGAGCAGAAGCTGATACGTTACTTAGCACTTGCTAGGATGTTCGAAATCCTATTACACGTCATACAGAGATTAATTATTTTTGCTAATTGAGGCAGAGAATAACTTTAAGGTACATTATCGTTAAATGGAAAAACTATCGAATTTTTTAAAGATATTTTTTATTTTTATACATCGAGTAAACAGCCGACGCGATCTGACCACAACAATGGTTAACAGTGTCTTGTATAAGAAACATATACGTCTAGTGCAAAGCTAATGCATTGTTCAAGGTAGAGCGTAGCAAGAAGGAATAGGAGGAGAAGAAGTAGACAGCAAGAAGGCTATTATTCCCGACGTTTCACCTGAATTCCAATAAGATTTTCTTGCGGTGAGTTGCGAAATTTTTAAAAGTGAAGCAATAGCACGTATCGGTATGACGATATAGCTTTAAAGTTTTGTCTGACAGTGTATGTTGTATTGTTGTATCAAAGAGATAATTTAAATTGCCTTTGATCATTGGCGATGACCTTGAAAACAAAGTATACTAATTTACATACCATCTTAAACTGGACACAATCGTTTTTAATTCCGTGAATTAACGTCAATTAGAAATTTTAATGAAAATTATACGCTAAACGAGCAACTGCTGAGGGTATAATATAAAAAAATGTAATTTGATTCCAATGCGCGAGAACGAAGTTAAACCGGTACAAATTTGAATTCCCACGAAACGAGCAAACGAATAAATATCGTTTAAAGTAATTGATTTTTTAATAATTATTTTAATATCTATCGTTTGATGTAAACAGCCACACGTGGTACGAAGAGTCAATGAGATTTTTGCATAATTTCTACGCGTCTATAGGATGTCCGAGTGACGTCATAAGGATGTTCGCGGTATGGAAATATCGAAGAAACGTACAATATGGACATACGTGGAAATTTTCTAATTCGAGGATGGCAAGAAAGACAAATAATTAGCCAGGAAATTAGCATTCGAATATTAGCAATGTTAAAATCCTTTAATAGGACATTTTGATATTGATGTCGTGAAACCGTTACTTCGCGTTTGCTTAGGTATATCACAAGTTCGTAATAATTTTTTACTATACTGGAAAGTACTGCGAGTAAAAAAAAAACCAAAGCAAAGTCAATATTCTAGAGCGATTGTGTAATATTTTTAATTTGATCGATCGTGATCGCGATAATACATTCGTCGAGTTTCAGGCGTTTGTCGTCCAGTGTGACGATCGTAGTTAGTATATTAACGTTATCTTTCACGCAATCAGATAAAAATATTTTTTAAATCAACACATCGATTCCATGAAGCTTCACTTATCGTTATGACGATTGTAGAACTTCGGGAGACAGGTTAGGTAAGTCGAGCATATTATAAAAATTATTGAGCAACGGTTAAGACGATATCGGCAATGTTATAATTTTCCACTCAAGGACGTGACAGTTTGAAATCACCTGGTAACTGATAAATTGCAGCACCGTTACTACTTTCCGTTTACTGGGGTGGATTTCATACGGCAAAAAGGTTGTACAGGTGTCTGATAAGAGGTGTAGCGCGGATATCGTAAGTCATATAAATATCCTAGTAACGGTTGACATTTTTGCGCTATGTATATTATTCATAGACGTATTAGTCATGATTTTATAATATTAGGTAAGTCTAACGTTACACGCAGATTTTGAGAGATAATCGTAAATCAAAATTCCACGAGATTAAATCGCGTGTCAACGACCTGTCAAAACGTAAAGCTTATCAGATTAAGGATATTGCTTCGACACCCTAATATAAGACTATATCCGTTACGAAAAATATTCAATAGAATTTAATTATCTGTATTATCGGCAAATTCCTTTATGATTTTGAAAGTGGACAATTGTGTTCTCGGCTAGGATTTGCTAAAAGTTGAAGTATTTATTTTCTGATAATTGAACGTTAACTTGAAATAATATATTTAAATTTGTAAGTAAATGTTTAAGAAATGAGTACGTTATTCACTCTGATCGTGTTCTGTCCTTTACAATTTATAATTGTGTGTAGGCTTGCATCTCTTTTATCTCATTGCGATACATTCGTATTTAGCAGCGCGCAAGCTATTCAATTCAGTCAATAGCTCGTGAGTTGCCGTACTGGTTGGATCGTGTACGTATCCGACTCGAGTCTAGTTTGATCGTATTGGTTTAGCTTTGCGCGAGTAAAACGTACGGGTGTCATCGAGATTAACGTTCTCAGATTTGGAAGTTCTTGAACGCGATGGGCCTGCTCTCAGAAGGCAGTCCCCTCGGTTGGGAGGAAACGAAAAAGTTGTCGGACCACGTGCGAAAACACGGAGTCATTCAATTTATTAACCTGTACAAGAGACTTCGTGATCGACAGGGTGATGTGCTTAAATGGGGGGACGAGGTATGTTTTAATATGTTTTCATTTGTTCTGTATTTTTTTTTTTTTTTTCTTTGGTGTATTGAAACTGTTTTCTATTTCTAACATTGTTCTGTGGATATATGAATTTTAGACTTGTTCGTATAACTGGCTCTGTGGCCATTCGGAGTAGTGTCAGCTAAGAGTTATTAGATAATTTTGATTCGATGGATTTCTTTGACTTCAAAGTTTCTGGGTTATATATTTTCTTTGAATAAGTTGTTTTTTTTTTTTCTTTTAGGTGGAATATATTCTTGTCAAATTTGATGACGATAAGAAAACTGGGAAGGTCAGCTTGAGAGCAGAGGAAATTTTAGGTGTGCTCAATGCGAAAGAACATGAAAATCCAACGTAAGATATTTTAATCCATGTTTTACAGGTTGAGAATGTGTTGTATGATTAATCATTTACTTTAAAGTGGTGTCAAGTCACTTTGGAGACCAGAGTATGGTGCATACATGATTGAAGGAACACCAGGAAAGCCTTATGGTGGACTACTTGCTCATTTCAATGTTGTAGAAGCAAACATGAAATACAGAAGGCAAGAAGCCATGGAACTTCTTCATCCAGGAGAAGCACTCATGTCAATAACTAATTTTCCTAGGTACATTGTTGTTTTTCTGCTAAGTATTGATATAAGTAAAATTGGCATGTCGTCAATGAAAATAAATACTATTATGAAAACAATTTTATAGATTGGGAGCTCCGGACTTTACTGATCCACCTGCTAAACCAACACCAAAGTCTGGTGCTTCAAGAAGCTTATTTTTTCCAGATGAAGCTATTTACCCAGGACATCCACGTTTCAAAACATTGACCAGAAATATAAGAGAGCGCAGAGGAGAAAAAGTAGCTATAAACATTCCTAGTAAGTACGTGTAAAGCATCACATTCTCTACAGAATAGTATTCTAATTTAATGCATCAAAAAAAAATTAAATAATAAATTGTATACAACGGTGAACTTCTCATTACAGTTTATAAGGATGAAAATGTTCCACGGCCATTTAAAGAAGATTTATTTGCGCTCGGTGATGATGGTTCCAGTACAAAAGCAGCAAAGGAAGATCACGTTTACATGGACGCAATGGGTTTTGGTATGGGTTGTTGCTGCTTACAACTGACATTTCAAGCTTGTAATATACAGGAAGCAAGAACGCTATATGATCAACTGACACCTCTGTGTCCAATTATGGTAAGCCTATGACTGTCTTTCTAATAACTTTAATAAATCCTAAAACTATAAGCTAGAATATCCGTTACAAAATTCTTAATCCAGAATCTTTTTATTTCTCTTTCAACAGCTAGCTTTGACAGCAGCTAGTCCATTTTTTCGTGGCTACGTGACGGATGTCGACTGTCGCTGGAACGTGATATCGTGTTCAGTCGACTGTCGCACTGAAGAGGAACGTGGCATAAAGCCACTGAAGGAAAATAAGTTTCGAATCAATAAATCTCGATACGATTCTATTGATTCATACTTGAGTGAACAAGGTGACAAGTACAACGACGTGCCATTGATTTATGACAAAGAGATATACGAACAATTGTTGGATAATGGAATCGATAGGCTCCTCGCCCAACACGTCGCCCATTTGTTCATCAGAGATTCGGTGTCTTTATTTTCTGAAAAAATTCATCAAAATGATTCGGAGGATACCGATCACTTTGAGGTGAGAAATCGCCTTGAAATTTTTATTTTTATTTCTATGAGCTTTTCATAACAATTTTTCTTCACAACTTGGTGCGTCCTGACTGTTTTAGAACATCCAATCAACCAATTGGCAAACAATGCGTTTCAAACCGCCACCGCCAAATTCGTCGATTGGTTGGCGCGTCGAATTCCGACCTTGCGAAGTTCAAATTACAGATTTCGAAAACGCTGCCATCGTCTGTTTCGTCGTTCTCGTCACCAGAGTCATACTCAGCTATAAATTGAATCTTCTCATACCGATTAGCAAGGTAGATGAGAACATGGCAAAAGCCCAGAAGAGAGGCGCTGTAAAAGTTGAAAAATTCTGGTTCCGCAATGACGTCACATCCGATGCGAAACAAGGCGATAGTGGTGAACCCGAATACACGGAATTCACTATCAACGAGATTATTAACGGAAAGGTATATATAGTAAGGAATACGAAAAAAGTTGTTTTCTCAAAAAATATAATAAATTATAATAATTGGAACCTCAGGATGGCGTATTTCCTGGCCTGATACCGCTAGTCAATTCGTACTTGGCCAGCATGGACGTTGACGCAGATACTCATTGTACCGTACAACGATATTTGAAGCTGATTCAGCGGCGAGCAGCTGGAGAATTGTTAACAACTGCTGCCTGGTTGAGGAAAGAGGTGACCACTCATCCAGAATACAAGTAAGTTTTTAATCCATTGTTAAATTATATATTCATTGCCACAGCGTTATTGTCGTCGAATTTACCTCATTTGAATCTCAGTAAAAATTTTGATTATATCAAAATATCACTGAATACAATGTTTATTACAAAGTACGCGTATGGAGAGTTTTGCATTAGATATATTATACTTTTATAATTTCTCTTTGGCGCGTTGTTAGAATTAATAAAAATATTTTCAGACAGTCTGAAATTTATTAAGTATTTCTTAAAATTTAATTTGTTTCACCAAAAAAAAATCTAGGAAGGACTCGGTAATCACTCAAAGAATCAATTACGATCTCTTGAAGAAGATTCATCACATCGAAATCGGCGAACAATCCTGTCCCGATTTACTGGGACCGTGCACTACGTCTAAGACGACGGAGACGATACCAGCAGCTGTCGCCAAAGCAGAAAAATTATTAACACCCGATTGTTGATAAGTGATAATTCCGCCAGAGGCGCCTTAGCTCAATTGTCTATTCTTATCATTAATATGGTCACCGTTATCGATTACTCGACTTAATTTAATTATTTAACCGACTACCTTAACTACCGTATATTCTTTTTGAACGCAAGGGTTACTTATCGTCGAGTTGCACTTATTGGTTACATCGATTACGTAGAATTTAACGCGGAGCTTAATGCGTAGCATTGCGCATCGCGGACACGTGTTAACGTACAGATTTCATTTAATTGCATCTATAATCCGTCATTCTTGTGTCACTGCGACGATCGCAATTCAGTTTCCAATTTTTTAACTGGTAGAGGATTAAAAAAAAAACGATCGTGATGTAATATTTCGTGCGAAATAATTTGCCACTGCTAATTTGTCTTCGTTATTCGCTTCCAATGAATATTAAATCGGAATCACTTTTTTTTCGTATTATCTGTTGTTTTCGTACGTGGAACAGTATGAATTATCCTGACACGGCAGCTGGTATTTTATGCGAACGATGAAGTAATGCTTCATCTATGTATACTTCGTATTTTATTTACATTTGTTTCGCCCATCTTTTACTAGATGGCATTTAAGAAATTTTCGAACAAATTTTGATATTATACGACCATTGGAGGTTGCGTTGCAACGATACATTGTACTTCCTGAGAACAATTTTTCGATTTTGCCTAATACGATTTTTTTTATTGGAATCCTAGAAGTTCAAAAGCAATGCGATAACGTTACGCGAAACAAAACTCGAGTTGACTCTTTGATCTGCTTTGCGTTACGTATTCGGCAAATTGATTAGGATGTCTTTGACTGTAAAACTGTAAATCCAATTGAATATCAATAATATCGTTAAATTATCGTTACTGTTTAGAAGATCATCGTGATTCTTTGAAAATTCTCCAACTGAGAGTACACCGTACAAATTGTACGTCAATATTGAAGATAATATTTAGGGTCAGCAGAATTCGTGAATTCAATTGTTTCCTTATTATTTTAGTATGCGATGTTACAGATATATATATATATAATGAACTAGTATTATTTCGCACACGTTAAATTGTAACGTTCGAACTGTAATATTACTTCGAGTGTCATCCCTTTTATTTGGTGCGACGTAACGCGAAAAGAAACCTAGTCATTCCACGCGCAATTGGCAATAGATGGAAACGATTAATGTCATTTCCCGAGAGAGGATGAGCGAGAACAGAACCATTGTGCAAACTGTGACTCCCTCGAAATTGGTTATTGTACTTTCTAGTGCCTAGTACGCACAGGGCGTTTCAAAAGGATCGCGCGGATAAAGGATATGTATATGTAATATTTCCCGCGAAAGAGATCAATCTTCGATCTGATCGATTCTAACGCGATTTTATTCTCAGACGTCCTGTCGTACTCTTTTTAATATACACGATTGTTATGTTTACGAATATTATTTTGTATTTAGATATAGAACACACGAGAACTTAAGAGATAATCACAATAAAAGTAAATATTTATAAACGCACTGGACGAAGTTTTGGATTTTAAGTGCATTATGGCGGATAATTATTCTTATCCTTGGAAAATGATTAGCGATAATTTAATCTGGTGTGTACTGAGAGAGCGGGGTGTGTCAAGGGTTTCGCGTAACTTGATGCATTTGCATGTATGCAATGAAATGCATAATTAATTTAGAGCAATCGGTTTATTGAATTAATTTTGTACAGTACTCTTTTTAGGCAGTTATACTTTAAATGTACAGTTTTCTACAAATACATGCATATTACTATACTGGTGCATGGCTAGGAATGGCTTTCAATTTATAGGATGATACGTAATCATTTATTGTTTATCAATATGCATCCATTGTAATAGTTCATATAAATATTGTAGGGTTTGGCATTACATTTTTTTTTTCAAGTTGGAAATGGTTCTGACAAATGTTTTGGAGTTGTATTTGTTTTTGGGAATCGTATTATACACATATTACTGCGCATGTCAAAGTAATATTTAGCTTTTGTATCATGGTAGTATATTTAAGTTAATTAAAATAATTTTTTACTGCAGTGGTAGCGTATCTCTGTTAGTTCTGTAAGAAATATAGGTATTCCATAATACAGCAATCGATTGTACCACTAACACCTGATAGTGTAAAGGGACAAGAGCAAAATTCACTAGTTGGACTATTGGCCATAGCTGCAACAATGAAAGTTATGGTTTAAAAAACATTATAGTACTTAAAATCATATTGTTTATCTATTTGCGTTTTGCATTTCTAATTAAATAAAGAAGTAACATTTTTAATTACCTTATAATTATTTTTAAGTATATCGACATAGTCCTTTTTCAATCTACTTTTAATGTCTTCGATATTTCCTCCTTGTAAAGCACTAATGGTGCTTAATAAGATGACTATAAAACTTGGTGCAAAGAGAAGTTGATCACATGCAACTTTTTTCAAAGCTACTGTTCCACCTTTAGATCCAAAATGCCTGTCTAATATTCCATACCACGTCCTAGTAGCAGGTCCCTAAAAAATATAAATTTAATTTTCCAATAATAATGTCCTATTTTGATTTTTAATATAGAAAATTATTTGTTTAACGCATACGAAACTCACCCCGATGAAAAATCCAATACCAACAAATTGAGCTGTACGGACAAAGTCTAAATTTTCAAATTTTCTACGCTCAACAACATTCTGAGCAAGTTGATCTCCTAAGCCCATCAAAGTTCCTAAACACATTTTATTTTAATAAATGAATCAATTATCAATAACCGGTCAAATATGCTATGTAACGTAGCACTGTGCTTTTTTTTATTTACCAGCTTGAATGGCTTGCATCCCAAGTGGGAATTTTCTTAACAAATTTTGATACCCTCTAAATATGAAACTCATATTTCCAAAAAATTATGAATGCAAGACCAGCGTTAAAACCTTATTTATATACATGGACTCAGATAAAATATAGGTTAGACGTCTTAGCAATATTCACATTTTATATTGATTACATGACACTGACAGTCGTTACTAATAATACTGATAGTTTGCAAAATCTGTGATACAGATTTAGGCGTTTAGTTCAAGTTTGAAACATTTAAATATTATTCAGCTATTGAAATTATATTTGTATACTTATTGAACAACCCCATTCAAACACGTTAACAACGCGTCACTTTGGAAAGATTCTGGAAATGGTTATAGCCTCAAAGCGTAACGTGCGTTTTGCTACTTACCGGCTGTTAGTATAAAAAAACAGATGCTTCAATGTCTCTAATAAGATTGAACGTAGAATAAGCCGTTCGATACTTTCAAAAAGCAATAATTACGTGATCGATAGATAGCTATACAATAATACTAATTAGGAAATATAATTTACAAGTCAGTATATTCATAGCATCGTTAGATAAGGTGAATCATGTGGTATATTTTTCTAGAAAGGTTGATCAAGTCTCGAATGTTCTATTTATAGAAATAAACGTATCTGATTATGACATAGAATGAAGTTAATGAAAATATTATAGGTATAACAGGATAGGCTTAATTACTCGCCGTTTATTATAGTTTATGTAACGCGTACATTACCGGAAATATGTACATACTTGTTTAACTGTTATTTTTACATACCTTCATTCTAAGAATTTCACCTATCGCATAACACATAACACGTGTTAAGTAATAATCGTCAGTGTCAAGATTTGCATACTAAAATGTCGGAAAATCCTGGTTTGTAAAAAGACGCTAATACATGCAGATTACAGACGAAGATGCAGAGACGAAAAAAAGAAAATATAATAGTTATTCTAACAATAAAATGACCACAGATCAGATTATCTTAATCGATGGAGCTCGATCGATTATTTTTATCGTGGATCTATGGTCGCGATCAACGATTTTGAAAAATCAAGCAATAAACTATGGAATAGCATTTCTAATCATATTTCTCAGCATTAATTTCCAGCGTTTAAAGCGTCACTCCCGATACCGTCTGCCCGTACTTTACCCATTTCAGAGTGTAAAAACATGTGAAATTAAAAAAAATAAATGCATCAAAAAGACAACAATGTACTTACCGTTAGTTAATATATTTTTTTTAATTGTGTTACATATTAATTCTAAAAAATTTTCAAAGAATTATCATAGCTGACATCAATCGATCAGCTGACGAATTAAAAAATTTTTCGAAATCGTTTCACCAATTATCAAGTCAACCGTTCAAAGAAGCTTGATAAGATAAGATAATAAAGCAGACTTTAACCAGGTAAAGATATCATACAAGAATCATTTTATACTTCCCAGTTTCGTTAACAGTACACATCGTCGTCATAATGCCACGTAAGTGTATCGTTAATTTTTAATTATATTTTCGATATCTTCAACCGCCATTGTTTCTCTTCCGCTTCACGAAAATTTATCAGTTCCTCCATATCCCGAATATTCTTATCAGATTAGTAAGGAAAAAATATGATGATTCTCGTGCAAAGAGGTCTAAGTAAAATGTAAAACCGAACTAATAATTCGACGCATAATGAGGTGCAGCGTTAAGGAAAAAAAAAGCGCTAGATGAAAATTGAAATCCTTGAGAAGTCAATCAAGCCGTATTTTAATTGCTGGCATTTAATGGGTCATGATTTTTTTCCCCCTACGCTTCAAAGTCACTTTATAAAAACTTATCCTGATAAGAGACGTGTAATTGAGGTAGTACAGCCTGCTTCTTGTTTCGTTGATTTCGTTCGTATTTAAAATGAACCTGTAAATTGTCAGAACGAAATTAAACAATGGTTACAAGACAATTATATTATTTCAATTGAAATTCACTACCTTCGAACTACGCGTTACATAGTGCAAATTACGAGTCTGCGAAAAAAAAAGGAAAGCTGTACCAGCAGAGGCTTCTGAGAGAACCTCGAGACTTCAAATCGCGCGTCAATATACTTGAAAACTTGAAATAAATAGTTTTTTGGTAATTCCCCGAAAGAGAATTAAAAAATTTACATTGTCTTCGCTTCATCCGTCCGGGAGATATTAAAACAGAATGAAAGAACTCAGGCTATTCTTAGGACTTACTGCGCAAATGAGATTTTATTTATTAAACTTTCGTATATCTATATTTGGTATTACAAAAGCAGATACCAGCAGGACTTTTGAATTCTTCTACGTAATAGAATTGGGAAGTACGTATCTTGGTATTTGTAATTATTAAGGTCAAATTTCGAATATTACGAATTATATAACAACGATACGATGCAAATCCACGTTTCACAAAAAATTTGCTTGCAAGTGGCAAAAAATATTGATATTAACATATTTTAGCATCTGCTTGCCTTGCATATGCCAAACTTTTTGTAAGAATTGCAAATCATCCGACTGACGATGATGATGAGCGTGATTCAAAACATAATTCGAAAATTGGCACAAGACCAACAATTTCTGAAAATATTGCTCTTATT
>JARQSU010000693.1:290504-322622 GCA_030142265.1 Calameuta filiformis | reverse complement strand
TCATGACCCGCGCGCTACAGCAAAATCTGCAACGTCGACAGAGGCGATGATCACGAAATCCTACTCCCGGACTCGCCACTACGATTTAGCGCCATGTTTTTGGTATCGCCTAAAACCGGAGCGTTGTGCATCTCCCTACTCATCTCTGCTGGCACATGTCCCCCATTGGAGATACAGCCATAAGGAAAGGAAGGAAGGAAGACCAAGAGCACGTGGGATATATATGTCGTAGTTCACAGTTTAACCGTAGTCTACCACAGAGTGCGCCACAAGACGGAAGTGACAACCGTGACAGCTGTCGATAATGATACATGCCTAGCCATTATTCTTGACTGAAGAGATAAATAGCCTGAGAGAGAAACGGACTTTACCCCATTGAAATAATGTATAAAAATTATATGCCACATGTCACATCGGCGAGGCACAGAATACATGGATATGTCTAGTCTATTTATATTATTACAAAGCCATTACCCTTTAAAATGTTCCAAGTTTCCTCACCAACATATAAATACCAATCAGTAAGATATTTATTGAGTAAAATTGATCTTAAAAGCTGCTCCATTGTGGGATTCTATATAATAGTACATATATCAATTACAAGCGGCGCCACTAGACACAGATAGGACTCCTAAAAGCACATGAAACTGACCCTACTTTATCGACAGAGCCAACATTAGCTTTTGAAATATTTTCAACGCCATTGTTTTCTCTGCTCTCTCAATGATCAATGGTTAATATTCGGTAAAGCAGAACATGCACACGAGTACGTCATACACACACTGTCAGAGTGTGTCAGGTACAAGTGGCGTGATACTCTGGAATTCGGATCGATCGAACTTTGAACAAGTAGTCACAGTGAACGCGCGAGGCACGCCGGACATCTGATAAGGTAAATAGATGCGTCGTCTGTTTTCTCTTGATGTTCTGTGGATCGGCGCATCGATGTATCTACTAGTTCGCGAGGGACTTTGATTAATATCGTAACGTAACGTTATTTTTTTTTGTTCTCTCTTCACTTCTCTCATTCAGCTTAGCTCTCTCGCGAAGCGTGAAGGAGAAAATCAAGGCGAACAGTGTGTTGGACTTTTTTTAATTTTCTTTAGAAAAAGACGCATCGGCAGGAGATACAATTTTGAGGTTAGTCCAGCAATTGATTTTATTTCGGGACTTGGTCCTTTTACCGTGTAATTGACAATGAATATCGATTGTCGGACGTTATCATCTTGGTTCACGATAACAAGTCTCGATTAGGTTAACTGTCACTTAATCCTTTGATTATCCTGGGTATTGTTTGCTGGCTCCTTCCTTTGAGACAATAGGACCCACTGAATACACTGAATACAGTATAATTCTTTGTTTATTGGAACCACAGTTAATCGTTCAAAATTAAATTCAAAAATTATCACTCGTTTGCTTCTGGAGTCATCGTCGTTTGTTTTATCTTGCCGGATGAGTATCGTTTCCGGGAATTATAGTGATTCACTCTTTCCAGCGTACAATCTTGTCAGAATTACGTGTCTCTTTTGTAAAATAGTACAGAGCGTCAATAATTCAATTGTGCATTCGTACAATTGTCTATACAATTTTATGTAGCGTCGTACCGTTCTAAGCGAAGCTGTTAATTCCAAAAGGCAAATAGTATGCATGTATTTATTTCTTTTTGAAAAATTTAAGGCAATCTTGCTTCCTTTCTGATGGATATTTTCAAGGAAACTCTCATTACGATACTACCGGTAGTACGAAACGTATGTTGTCGCATTTACTTGAACGGATTTACTAATTGGTAAATGTTTTTTTCCTATAACCGTCCTAGGAGTTTAAATTTCCACAATAAAAAAAAATGACGACATAGGTAAATAATTTATTTAATTCTATCGAAACTCGTGCGCGTTCCGCAAAATCTGTCAAGGAAAAGAATAAATTTAGTATTTAAAAATATGTCTAAACTACACAATAAAACATGGCCGTAAGAATTCAATAGTTTTTCAATTTTTCGAACGGGAACTGGGAGTCCGCCAAATCCCCATACAACTCAACGTTCAAATCTTAACTAACGATAACGACTACATCAGCTTTTCGATAAAGATTTCAACGAATCCTTCCGGACGTCCCAGAGACCCAAGATTTAAATATTAGCGAAACAGTCTGTAGTTTGTTTCGAATGATCCTCGTGTATCCCAGCGTGTCGTTCTAGGATTAAACAGCACAGAGTTTTGTCGTTTTTCAAAAACTAATTTTCAATTAATTGATCTTTTAAGGTACCGCTTATCGTTGCGAATAGAAATTTTCAATTAGCAGGTGTGCACAATCGTACGTTCAACGTCAAAAGTTCGTTAGACTCGCGCAAGTGACGTTTCAAATGTCACGTGTCTCTCTCATACACACATGCTCCTACATTTATCAGTCATTTTTTACAAACCGAAAAATATGCTAAGGCATACCAAACTATTTGTTATTTCGAGACCCACATATGTACTCCGATTTTCCCAGCAAACAAAGACAATTTTTTTTCTTTTTTCTTCCTTTAACCGCATTGCCAAAATTGCATCCACTACGATAACAATCGAATTCGTTTTATGCCAAGTTGGTACTGACGTTTCGTGACGTCCGTATCGGGTTTCCGTTTGGTTTCTTATTTTATTCCTCCTCTCGCTTTATTACCGTTATTTTTCAGCGGAACGAATGCGCGTATATAATTGACACTACGCATGACCCCAGTGACCTTCGGCTCCCTGGCATCCGGGCACCAACATGCTTTACGTGTCCGAGGACATCCGTTGAATGTCTTCTTTTTATTTTTTCTGAAGCAATCAAGTTTTCTTCCAAGTCATGTCACGATAATCAAGTTCAATAAAATAAACAGGATGGCTTGACTGCTTTCGGTGTGGTCGTGAGTAATCTTTATGACTAATGCGGTAGGAGCTCTAGATAGCATAGTAATCAGATCACAAATACATATTTTTTTGGTCGGAGCACGACCTAAGGATTGTTTTAATAATATTAAAAAGCAAATACCAAAAAGAGAAATACACATACTAGAAAGAACCGATGCGCCTAAAGCCTATAAATCCTTGCAGTCATAATACTTCTTGGCTTGGATATTCCGTCGGGAATGTCCCGGACTTCGAACCGTAAACAGTTTAAGAAGGCCTGCGATTTTCTTTAATAAATTAATATATTAAGTACGATTGATGCAGCTTGTTAGTGCGTAATACAAATTTAAATAATAAAAGGTAATGTATTGTTTCACGATTAATGAAAACGTAATTTTTTAATAATGTCGTCAGAGAATTCGCCCATTAAACAAAAGACGGCACTCGTGTCCCGGTTCAGTTATCAGTATCTTTTCTCAAATTTTGCAATTGCAAAAAGTTGACGAAATATGCATTCCTGGATGCTCAATTGTAATATAACCAGTGGAATTTCTAGTTTCGGCGGAAATTTCATTTTCGGTTCTGTTAAGAATGTGTTTCTAAAAACTAGCGAGAGTCACTTGAAACCATTGTTGGGAAAGTTAAGATATTTCGAAATCGGGAAAGTTTTCAAGTAATAAACACTTGTTCATACTTAATGTATACGCTAGTTCGGTATGTTATATGTCATACTAAACCAAAGTATCTGCTTATCATATAATTTAATTATCTTTGCATATTTATATGTATAACTTTTGCGAATGATTTTCCACGAAAGGAGTCGATTTTCGCGACCTGAAACTCGCATTGTGTAACGTATTATGCTATCGTAATTAATAAATATATATATATATTTTTCATATGTATGTATTACATTATTCATTATGAGGATTATCCTCCAATTGGTCCCACTTAAATATCTCGATTGGAAATATGCGAAACTGGGAAAACAGCCCTTGAGGAGCCCGACTTTAGGGGTTAATTTCACCCCCCCTAAAACCGTTTTTCCGCAGACAAAAATGAGCACGTGGCTCATATATTCCGATGGAAAATAACATATATAAAAAAGAACGAAGTCGGAGGGAAACACCTGAGGAAGCTTCCTTGTAAATTAGCTACACTGTCGTCCATCCGCGAGGTGGTGCAGCGATCGCGCATTGGAGACACCGACCTAACGTATAGTTTCTATGATAATTGTGTAAGGATACGTTGTCTAAAGACCAATTTAATCAATGAGGTTTCAGTGCAGAATTGCATAACACGTAAGTTTCGGAAAAAACACGTTTTTGATATTTCGTCCCAGGACTGTAAGATGGCGCCACCGACGATGCCAACTACGTTTTAACTACGCGAAGACAAATTTTTCCTTATCTATTCAGGGTTGAAGGCAGATCTTCGTTTCACATGATAAATATTTTTCAGGCTCCATTATCGATCAAATCCGATAACAGAAATTTAAAAGTAGATCGTTATCATGAAACAAGGGTTATAGCTTCGTGGAATTTCGAATATAAATACGCCCGCGGCTCCTGCATAATAGGCGAAAGTAACATTTATTTTTAGTCTCACTGCTTAGCCGTTAGTGTGCAAGTGCTAAGTGTCTCTTAGTTGTTAAACAAAATGGTTGGCGCACAAATTACTTCCGATTTGATGTTTCGGATTTGCACGTCAAAGTAAAAATAAAAAATGATAAACCACTATAGGTGAGCCATCATGAATAATTAATTTTTTATCAGTCAATTAAGCATATCAACCGTTTGTTTTGTAAATTATTTGAATGACAGAAATTAATTTTTTTTTTTCAAGACTCCTGCAGACTTCGCTGCCACTCAGTGTACACGAGAAGTGTCCTTAATGATTTCATTATATTGATTATTCATTGATTCACGAGCAAATGATCAAATGAGATTTAAAATTTTGGGCGCCTATATTGTATTGGTTTTATCGATATTCCCAATAGGGAATAGAAATGAATTGATAACAATGGTGAATATAGTTGAGACTTTAGCTTTATTCAGCTCACGAGGATGGACCTTCGGTAAACTCTCGCTATCTCTGGGAGATTGAAAGATGATCTCATAGACCAAGACAAAAATCATAATTTCAAGACTGAGATCTCTCTGTTCTCTCTCCGTCTCTAGTTATTTATGTTCACGTCTACTCGCTACTTAGATTAGATTTCGAACTTAAGATATTGAAAATGACTTCTTAGTATTGAAATCTAAGTAATCGAACAGTTTATTTAAGGGCGTCAATGCAGATACGGCAATTCAAGCATTATCTGTGAAATGTGAAACGCTAACGCGACTTTAAATGACGAAATACTAGTGTGAACTGTAATAGTTACTATTAATAGTTATGAAAATTATTCATAATTTATTATATAATTATTATTCGATTAATGCGCCATTGACGGAAAGTTGTAACGAAAATACGTGTATATATTTGTTAAATACGTAAATTTCTTTTTTATAAAGTTGTCAATACCTACGACGGGTCATTTAAATAGACTTTTGTTCTTTTTGTGTTACAGGAATGCGGCTGCAATGGATATACGTAATTTTTGGTACGGTCGTCTGTGCATCGGCCTTATCCGAAGAGGAAATTGGCGTGTTTATAGAATTAACTGAACTCGCCTACGAAGAGAAATGTTTCGAGACGGCACAGTCTGAATGGAAATTCATTAACGAGCCTAATAATCAGACCTTTGCAGATTGGGTAAGTTAAATTTGCAAAAAACATTACACCACTTGAACGTACTATTTTCGAAACGCATTTAGCATGCCTTTACTTAACATATATTACTAGAAAGTGGGTTAACGATAAATAATGCGACTGACTCGAAAAGTAAATCAATAGTCATATCTTCTCTGTATATCATTATCTACGAATCTTATCAGTATGATTAAAGATTGCAATATCTGTGTCATTAGATCTGGTTCAATTTAGTATAATTACCAATCAATTTGCTCACAGTAATTATTGACATTAGAAATGTAGCTTTTATCATTGTCGTCGTTTTTTTCACCACCCGGTATATGTTTTCTTGCGTAATGTGACCAACCATCAGTGCGTTATATGCACTTGTATTTATTGTATCCTCAGTTAGCTCTAATCAGGTACAATTTTGTGTTGCATTTAAAATTTTACTGATGCTACCAATAACGTCGTCTTAACGTTCTAGGGTTAAAAGACGCGCACTGCACGCTGAAGGTTATATAAATTATTTAGATTCACTTGCGTCATGGGATGTCCGTCTTAAATTGTTTTTTCGCCTTGTCCAATGTATGCACGAAGAAAAGAGAAGAGAAATGGTTACTAGTCTGGTTTTACAGTGATTCCCAGCAGTGAATCCTACGTCGGAGCAAAATGTTTGTCACCGATTAGCCCAGTAAGGATTAGCCTCCGGTACAGTAATGGTTTTCGTCTTTTAAAATAATCAGTAGGATTCCACGCTGTTTGTTACTCATTTTCTATGCTGCCTGGGATTGGCTGCTAACCGAACTAGTAACTAGTTTTCTTTTTTTTTTTTTTTTCGGTACAGGCTTACGCGTTTCGTGGGCGTGAATGGCATTTAGGCATATTAAATTTTTTTACGCACTCTGCGAGCAACGATATACGCAATTTGCATGGGAAACGAAGAACCATTTTGCACGAATAAATTTTCATACACTCGATACCGCATTTTCGTTGGAAATTATTTGACAAGATTATTTATCGGTCTGTTTCTCTTTTTTTTTTGTTTTTAGGCAAGTGCGCAGTACGAATACAGTATATTCAAGAAAAAGCAGCGGGATGAAATTTTGAATGCAACTGACAATTTTGAACTTTCGTCGAAGTTGTCGTACAAGAGTGACGCTGCAACAAAGCTGGGAGATGCACTGCTGGATGAAGAAAATTGGAAACAGGTATAGTGTTTATGCGTAGTGTAATATATATCTTTTCTTTTGGCCATTTGTATTATCTGTACAATACATGGTTTTTTTACGCGTTGCAGTTGGTAACGTTTGCTGGTCAAGCTGAAGTATTACGGGCGTCGGCAAAGTACACTGACAAAACGAATAAGTTATCGCAGCAAGGTATAGTCAACGTATAGAACGAGTTGGAAATACTTTAAGACGTACTTTATGGAAATATTCGATTGAAAATTGAGATATATTGGCAAGTGATTCACGTTGTTTTTATATTTTAATCACTTTATTTTTTCAGATGTGGAACGTTTGTTGTCGCAGAGCGGAGACGTCGATGAGAAACGCGACGCCTGGGCGTCTTGGCATCAAGAGTTGGCGCCTCTATTGCCAAAATTTTCCCAGCAGATTCAATTGATTCACGAAGCAGCCAAAGCGAATGGTTTGTATAGAAGTAGAATAAGATCTCGAGATTTTCTATCGATTTTGTATAAGAAGAGAAAGAAATACGAAAGAGAAATGATAGGCGACACTTTTGTTACTTTTAGGGGAGAAAAACGTTTCGCATTATTGGGAATTGTTATCTGCTTATCCAAACGGATATGAGAAGCTAGAGTACACGTGGAACGAAATTTCTAATCTTCACAAAAAAATTCGAAATTTTGTTCATGCTCGTCTGGTACAAAAATATAAAATCGTCAGTGAAAACGAAACCATTCCAGCTTATCTACTTGGTACGTGAAAATATGAGAAAGTACCATGTTACGTGAATTTTTATAAGAAATATTATTTTTCCTGCTCCTGAAGGTTCCTTGCAAGGCAACGATTGGATCGCAATAGCCGGTGACGTGACGCCCAATTCTAATTTGACATTTGAAATTAGGAAAAATCTTTGGAAAAAGGTAAATAAATTTTCTTTTGCTCAGGCGTTAAAATTCCTCATACATGGTTTCTATCCAAATGAATCTTGAATGCATTAATGAAAATATTTTAAATAGTCTTTGCCTGACGTGTGTACTGACACTTACTCTCACTTTATGCCTGAATACGATCGTGCCTCGACGCAATTAGATTTGCTCCTTCTTGTCGAGATGAAAATTAATTCTTTTTATTTAAGAACCTCATAGGACCTTCCTTGTACAAGACAGCTTCGACTTTAGGAAAGATCACGTTGAATACAGGTTTGGGTGCTGAATTTTTGAAAAACAGCCAATTCGATAAAAAGTGCCCCGCCAAACTGATAAATTTTTGCAAACTTGGTGAAATGGGGTGAGTTTCTACAATCATTCAGTTATCCGTAATTTTTGATTATTTTTTCTGTCTAACAATTTAACATTTTATTCAGTGTTTCTACGTGTTTCGATGCATCCTTGAGCAACTATTTGACCGCGCATAAAATGGTCGCTAAGGTTGTGGTCAATCACCTAATGGCCGGAAGCTCACCCATGCTAAACATTGCCAATCGATATTCCGGTAATAATTAACAAAGACAATTTATTATGATTCGGGGGGTCAATTTGGCTGATCGAAAAATCATTAATATCTCTTTGTTACTGCGAAGTAGCTTTGGAAGAAGGAATTGCGGAATTGTTCGCTATTCTATCGGTAAGTCCAGTAAGACTTCGCTCGCTGGGTTTGGTAGAGAATTCCAAGGATACGGAACAACTGGAAATCGAATCTCTGATGATCACAGCACTGGACGTTCTTCCTCGTCTTGCTTATTACATGACTGCAGATTTATGGAGGATAAACGCCCTTCGAAATGGAATCACCGATTCGAAGGATTTAGTAGCCTCTTGGTGGAAATACAGGTAACTTTAGTAACTGTGTATCCACACATTTCGACATGCTCGATACTATGTTCCTTTCGTGACTTTACATACGAGTATAGTGTATTTTTTTTTTTTTGTTACGTTTAAAACAGTATTAACATTTTTTTCATTTTAGATTGGAGTACGAAGGCGTCCTGGGAAACGCTGCTTCGGATGTACCTACTTTCTTGGCTGACAGTTATATTACAGGAAATAAGCCTTATCTGTCGTGAGTAGAACAAGTCGATATTAACGAAAACGGTTGACTCTGCAAACAAGAATATCCAATATGATTAATTACAATTTTTTAATACCCGTAGGAAATTCGTTGGAACGATACTCGCGTTTCAGTTTTACGAATACCTCATGTCATCGACCGAAGTTCGTTATGATTCAATCGAAAGTTATCCGGCTAATCAGATGTTAGTGTAAGTGTCACAGAGAATACAATTTCTTTGGAAAGTATAAAAGCAAATATATATGCTTGAAGCCATTTATGCTTTTTTACATAAAAAATATTAGTTTCATTATCAATTCTTTTTCGAGTTACGCAAGGACAATGATATTTATTTTTTTTCTGTTCTTCTCTAATAATATGCACTTTTTATCCAGAAAAATGTTCCAACACGGTGGCGCCAACGATTGGACCACAGTAATAAGCGAGTACCTAAAAATAGAAGCAGTTGAGTCCAACTCATTGCTCTCCTTCTTCTCGCGTTTGGAGGATTACATTGATGAAAAGATAGATAAAGACGAGGATAAGTACAGAAGTGCAGACGTACAAGAAGCTGAGCTCGAACAGCTGGAAGAATACTATCGGGTTCAATTTAGATCGCCAACTACAACAACAACGACGACGACGACGACGACGACGACAACGACAACAACAACAACGACAGCAGCGCCATCTGTAAAAGAAATAGATTCAAAAGACACTCACAGCGAATCCACGGAGTCTAAAATCTCACCGAGCAAATCATTAGAATCCGCTAATAATCCATCCAATATCCAAGCAGACACTTCGGAAGCCAAAGATACGTCCTCGTCTGTAAAAGTTAATAAAAGTGTTTCTGAGACGTCAGAAATCAAGGAACTGGAATCGGAACCGGACGCGAAGAACGATCCTAAGATCAACACAAGTAAAGCTGTGTGGGCGGTGCTTGCAGTCCTCGTAGCCACTGTGACGATCTGCTTGATTGCCATTTTTGGCAGAAGACGGTGCCGTAAGACACCAAAGAATAGACGTTACGTTTAATTTTTACGTGCCAATCGAACTGGGCGTTTATTTATTGTTACTATGTTTCTCTGCTAATCGCCACGATCAGCAAGAAATGCAGACAATTCCACGAGACTCAATTTGAGCCACGCATCTTATTGGTTGCTTGCGCCAAAATGACTGTTCCAAGTTTCCAATTCAGTGAATCGTATTGGATGCTCGTATTCAAATAAGGGTTGCACAATTCTCCCGATCTGCTTTATCAAAAAGCTCGAATGCATTGGGGAATCCCTATTGCACGCCTATGACTTTTCCCGTACCGATTCTCCGTTAAGGTAGTGGCAGTTGCGCGCTAATGTGTGAGAATGAACTGTAATAATTGAATGAAAGTTTATTAGCGGCCTTATAAATTAAATATAATTTAAGGAAAGAACGTGATCACTACTTAGCGGAGTGATATTAAGTTTTTTTCTTTTTTTTTTTCTGTATAAAGCATTTATGCTTGGAATTGCGCACAGTGCAAACGGAAGTACACGCACACGATTTATCGTTCGTTAGTGGGATTATGTATTCTTATTCGCCTCATGCAAATTATTTATACTTTATCGTTCAATGCAGTGATTGAGCAATTTTATTTGTCCATTTTGTTCCTACGCGATGAATGCAAAAGGGCCAATATTTTGAAAAGTAATTATAGGCAAAGGAAAGTAAGGGTACTAAAAGTTTGCTCACCAGAAAGCTATTGATAAATAACCGTGATGAATTTTGTAATCTGTTGGGCAGTGTATTGCTTAAAATTGCACACGAGATACACGAGTGTAGTGTCGTATTTCGTTGTTGGCAGCTGTGACAAAAACGACAAAGATTACAGATCGCATTGAGGAGAAGTGTATTTTTATGCGTGTTAAGTATTTTTGTAAATATTATAATGCTAAACAGTGGAATCGTCAAGTTTAAAGATACGTACTTGTTCAAGGTCTAGTATGTCGAAAATATTTTTCTAACGTATTAAATTGTAACCCTTTAAGCAGCTGTATTACATAAACACACGATCCATTAGTATGTGTAATGTCGCTTTCGAAAGATTTATATTTTTTATAAGAGTATTTATTTTGTACCTGTCAGAAGAAAAAAACATAATAGAAAATAAAATTGTCTAAAGGTACAAATGTTAAGAGTTTACACGAATGCAAATTTTTGTCGTTTTTTTTTTTATTTAAATTCGTTTCATCGGTCGGGATAGGATTCGATCATCTTATCCTGTAAAAATCCTAAACACAAGTATTTTCCACAATTTTAAAAAATCGCTCTCGATGCTTCGACCTCTCTTTCGTCGCCACTCCGAATCACCAAAATAGAATTTCTTCCCTCCTAAGACTGTTATTCGTACCACGTGACAGTGTCGCCACAAAGAAAATCTCTGATCATGAATAAAGCATAAAATTCAACTATGGAGCCCATCACGTAACATCCTGAATAACGTTTTCAAAATAATCAACAAATAAATTTCAAAAACAAATAAAATATCTTATGTATACTATACACTGACAATTCATCCAAATAGTATTTATATACATATAAATATATATATATTTCTCATTTTCAACGCCTCAACACCGTTACCCCACGTTTATTATGAGAAACAACTTCCGGTAGTCAAGAACAAAAATATGGTACATTTTTATTCGTTGACCTAAACGATCGGTTACTTTTCGAAAAATGAATTGCGTACTGCACTTTGTGTTTAGTAACTCTGACTAGTTTGTGCAGAATGAAACCTTTTGAAATTGATATTGAGTGAAAATTTACCAGACTTCGTCCGCTGTAAAAGAGGGAAAGGAAAATCGATAACCTCGGAAGTGCGTAAGAAGCGATAAGAGAAAAAAAAATGTCGTGAGATTGTGCCGAGTGACGTAATACCATTTCTACATTATACATCTACTCCCGCAGGAGGGTTCAGAAAATCAATATTATAAGACCCTCCCGACACAAGCCAATATCGGAAAGCTCCGTTATACATTTCGAAAATAATCGCTGTACAGGATTCAATGAAATTTTTACTTTTGATTCTCCAGACGTAATGTACTTTTTTTAAAAAAAAACTAAAGCTGCGTAACGCCAAAAAGTACTTTTACCAAAACAGGAGAGTGGGTTTGACAGTCACGGCAAAGAATGACAGAAAAAGGGAAATACTCAGCAAAATATAAATGGCACACATTGTTGTACCAGTGCATCCATATCATAAATGCATAAGCACACGTACTGGAAGCAGAAAAGGTAGGCCGAAACGTGTATCGTCGAGGACGCGCGTACACGTTTGTCAGTTGAAAGCAGAGCGGAAAATCAATATGTGCTTGGACTCTTAAAATGCACTCCGCGCTGCTACCCCACGATACGAACGCCATTTCTCTTATAGCATTTTGCAAGACCACAAAATCGGAAAGACGTGCTTCACGTACTCGTCCGTAGGTTGCGTGAACGTAATTCTTTGACGAAACTCCGAGAATCTTGAACGTCCCGTGAATTTGCGATTATATGATTGTTGGATGCACCGAGGGAAAGAAAAAAAATGGAAAAATCGAATGGAAGCTTAGAGGAAATTCGTAGAATCAAATAAAAGGTTCATCAGCCTTAATCACGAAGAACAGGAAGTGGCCTTTGTGTACAATTGCGCATGCGCACTCAACGAATTAGAATAATTCCATGACCATCAGCAACCCTTTGACAATTCTCTGTGACGAGGTTGTACCTGACAGAAGGTAGCGACAGCGAGGACTCGTGAGGGTGCTTGAAAATTTAACTGATAAAAAAAAAGTGACTTCAACCCTTACGAAATCAACCCCTTCCCGTAGGGTGATGCTAAGGGTGTCGGAAGGCGACGAAGCATGCGCGCTACTTTAATGTCAAAAGTGTCCAGGAGGCGCTTCCATAGGGGTTGTTGCAGCAGTAGGGAGGAGCCTCTCGTTGTGTGACTCAGGATGCATCCCTGAAGGCGCACTAGGAAATTTCTCAGGACGTCGCGGCGCCGGGCGCGCCCCTATGGATTATTTTAATAGACGTTTCTACGTGTAGTTCCTAAATCGGAGTTATGACGTGATCGTGCAATTAATAAAGTGGGTGCTCCATGGATTAATCGGGTAGACATCTGCAGAATGAACGTGAGTTACTGTGCTGAAGAGTATCTTTAAAATTATTGACTAACTTTTGATAAGTGACGTAGGGGAGACTGCTATAATGTCAAATGATATTTTTGTAAATACAGAAAATTATCAAGAGGGGTAAAATTTATTATTTATTGTACCTGTATGATGGAACTGGACCGTAATGACTAATTGTAAGAGCACCATGAATCACTCAGAGATTATATACCTAGGTGGACTTAAAATCCCAAATTTATGACGTAACAGTATTTTTGTCCTAAATAGCAATCTGTCAAAGATACTTCTAGATATCAGTGTCTATGTTTCAAAAAAAAAAAAAAACATAGACCTGCAAACTTTAGAGATATTCAGTATGTAACGTTAGATTGTTAGACAGATGTTAGATTGTTAGATAGATGTTCACAAAATTAATAAGATTTGTAAAATATATTTTTACCGACATTGACCTACTTAGAATTTAAGTATTTTAATAGCTAATCATTAATCAGCAATTTATTGAACAAATGTTTACTGTCACAACTGGTATAAAAATGTATATACAAATTTTGTATACAATATCAATAATTTACGTAACTCGCTATACCGCGTTGAATATCAATCCTCAACGATATGGATTTGAATTTGAACATCGTAGTACGATGAAATGAAACGGTTGATAGAAAATGTCTATTGTTGGATTGAAGTGGAAAAAAAATCTCATAAAAAAACCAGTAGACAACCTTTTTAAGACATAAAAATAAAATATTGTTTTTTTTTTTTTTTAAACAGTCGACAATGTGTACGCGTTTTTCTCTGTCATCGTAAATTAACGTGACGAAGTCACATAAATTAAACTGGGGTCGGTTTGTATTTAGGTACCTAAATACCGTAGTACACAATTTTTTTTCGTAGCAGGGAACATAGTTGGCTATTGGGAAATTTGAAAAATTTATGTCGTTCTCTGAATAGGGAAATAATCGACGCGCAAAGGAATTAGAAACTTTGTTCAAAAATATTGCAGCAATTAATGCGATTGCATTTGGCTTAGAAAGAAACAATGAAAATACCAAACAAAAAATTTCGGATCAAATAAAACAGGAAATCGCGTCTTAGAACCTCGAGGATTCACGGACACCAACCGTCGTCCGAGAATAGTCAATTTTACGCATCTGGACACTGAAAGAGAAAGATTAGCGTCTCGAGCAAACACGGCAAAGTCTTGAGCTTCGAATGAATTAACATGATTCAAATACGCGACCCTATATATTATTAATTATAAACCCTTGAACAAACGGCTTATATTTTATTAATACATTTACGAATCCTATATAGACGTTTCTTTTTGTCCAGTTGTTCTTTTTTTAAATTCTTTTTCCCAATAGGATTTTAACCTTTTTTCTTAGCACCCACATGTTATCCGACTTCATATATAAATGCATGGGTTGACGCACGTTGACGTAAAAGGGATGGAATTGTTATTTTAAACGCCACATCCCTCGTGTTCGTCCCTTAAATACACAGGAGTAAACACGTGCTGACTAACTTACGGAAAACGTGGCAAATGCTCTGTCGGATACGAATAACACTGACAAATAGAGAATCGGAGTATATTTTCTATATGACGAGAACTAAATTTTAATTAATGCGATTAAATTAAAAAAAAATGAGCATAGACTAAATTGAAAATAATGTCATAGAACATTACCCTGCAAATACATCTTCCAACAGTCACGTCTTAAGTGCATAAATTCTGCAGGTATGTCCGGAAAAGTACTGCAAGCATCGTCGTACTTATCACTGCTTATCGGCATGCAACTGAGTAAGATGACGTTCCCTATGTCGTTATACAGGGGGACAAATAGCAAAAGGGCATAAGACAGTGAAAGAATTAGGACAGTATTCTTTTAATTCAAACACTTCGCAGACGTCGCGACGCTTTCTTAACGCGGTCTCGCACTGCTGAAAGGTTAAGGGTTAAAGAGGTTAGCCTCTAAGGGTGGTGCGCATGCGCGTCGCAGTACGATCGCGAACGTTTATACGCCTGGGTATAAAGCTTTTATTCTCGAGTTGATTTCCGTCGCGAAAAGCTTTACTGTTCGATAGAAGAGAAATGAAATCGACGCAGAAACGATTCCTGTTAAAATGATAACCTTTGCGGGAACAGTGGCGCCATCATTCAATTACTGAAAGCTTTTCCTGGCTTCAACGTTCACTTGACTCGTTGCACACAGGGTATAGTTGGTCACCTAACGACCGACTCTCCCTTAAAGCTAAGACAAAAGCGTTCGATAGTCTCACCAGTGCTAGGGTTAACTACAGGGGTGTATCGTCTATATATGTTTATGTAATAAGTGCCTGCAGACGTTCGATCAGTAAATTTTCTCATTTACTTCCTGTAATAAGGAGAACAGCTGATTACTATCGATACTAGCTTAATAGGTACTATGATCAAAGCATGATTATTTTCTCCGATCATCTCTCTTATCCTGTGTCCACTTGGCGAAAGGCGTAACGTATGACGTCATCTTTTTCAGGGTTTGGCGACGGATATGGTCCGTGGCGGCGGGGAGAGGATTGGTAAGCAATTTCCATTTTATTTATTAATTAAGCCTCGTTAACACATGGATAGAATATATACGGTTTCATTTTATATCCTCTCGCATAAATTGGGACACCCCGTGTAGTCTCTAGTTAATGAGACTTCTCGCTGCGTGGGCGCAAATTCGTGAAACTATATTTATTTTCAAGAACTCAAACGTGCTGGAGCCATTTTTATCTGTTCGGTGCATCCAAGTACGAGATAGTTTATTTTTTTATAATATTTTTAATGCTGTATTTTTTTATACAATGATACCTATAATTCAACCCATGCACGAAGAAGCACAAAATCCTAGACCTTGGGTCGGGTTTGACATTTTTCTGAAATATAATAACGTATCCGAATTCTTGTGGAATTAAATATGAAAATTAAAACGCATCTCAAAACGTGGATAAAACCGATAGGTAAGAATGTTTTCGGAGTATAGAAATTGCAGTATCTGTTAGATTCCGTAGCGAAAGATTTTAGCTCAGATCGGATACGAGATGCTGCACAGATGAAGATCACCGGGTGGATTGAACGAATGTGAACACTGAATACTCTGCCAGTGCGTGTACGCAGTGTGTTTCCGTATGCGTGTATCTGTATAGGGCTGCTCTATTCTGGCTGAGCACTCGGTATTATTAATAGAGATTAAACTACGCGTCGTGTAGTGTCGTGTGCAAGCGCTCTCCCGCGCAGGGCTGGTACAGTGAGCAGTCTGACTCAGAGAGCGGTGCATAAGATACACTCTTTGGTATCAGTAAACACAAAGTTATCGTGAATCTCAAATTCGCGTGCGATTCCTTGTTACCGCGATTTTACCTATCGAGTATTAATCGTTCGATAATAATTAACGGAGGACAAGAGAGAGGAGTCACCGGAAATAACGCGTTTCGTATAACGAATAGACAATAATTTGTTGTGCTTCTGTGACGTACTCTCGAACTTTAACGAGTGTTAAGAGAAAAAAAAAACATGGCGTCGCATCAGGTTCACGATTCGTTATCGTGAACTGGCGAAGAGGTATACTTACGGAAATTTGAAAATTTGCCCAAATCTTATTTTACTTTGGTGAAACGAAAGCGGGCTGGTATAACGTTGCGGGATTTTCCTAGTCGGACGGATGATGCTTTTCCTAGAAAACCATTATAGAATGGCGTAATGGGATTGGAGGAGGAGGATGTAAATAGGGGCGGAGTCTCGTGTTCTCGGTTCTTTAGCTTTAGATACTTTTAATTGTCTGCCGTTACAAGATCTGTTACCACTATGGTTTCGGGGTGTAGTTTGAACTCTCATTAGCGGAGAATTTGAAGATAAAAGCTTGGTGGTTTTTATGCTTAAGTATTAATTAGTCAAGGTTATTGAGGAAACATCATTTTATTGGCTCACTTAATTGATTCGAGTTCGATCAGTTTGCGCCACTTGCTAAACGCTTGTTGGGTGTAACGATGTCAGTATTATATGTGGCTTTTTTGTTGAGATTATAAAAAATGACATTCTACAAAGTATGAAACAATCACAATTTTTGAAATATATATAGTACCACGATTTTTGACAATAGAGATTATGCGGATTTAATGCAACATTGTCAACGTCGTATTTACTTTTGACAGTTGAAACAATATTGTTACGCCTTATTGGTGATAAGCCACAAGAGTTTCTTTTATTGAATTGGAATCTGACAGACTATACGACGCCATATTGGCGATAACTTCAATGTAGCGTCTATTAAAAGATAGTTGATAATAAAATTAGATAAGAATAAAGAAAAATTATCAGAATTTCTTACGTTTGTAGGTCGTTTCAGACGTCTCGATCGTTATATCCTTCAGCTACTCCTCGTTGCAACGTTTTATTCCAATCAATGTCAATTCAATCAATCAGTAACTTTCAACTTCCCAGTGTTGGATTTCATCTGGCTCGTAGAACGATATTGACTTTATCAGTCTGCTTACAAGTATTGAATTGTCCGCGCACATACTAACCGAACTTCTTTTACTCCGCTGACAGGATAGAATTTCCTAACACAAGCACTTCTTACGGCTACTTTAATCAATCCGCGCCATAGAATATCCACTTTGCTTATAGATAACATACTAGAGTGTTAGACTATATTAACATAAAAAGTGTACATGTGTAGATAACTCAAGTACATCCATGCTGAACTAACTTTGATAGTATAGTATATGAACACGAGCATACGATAACCTAAACATAGCGATTGACACTCGACAACGATGGCTGCCCCTCCATTCTCAAGATATTCTTGACGTTACACACTTTAGCTTTGGTAATTCATTTGTTTTCTATTCTAGTGAAAAATCTGGTGTATCACATTAACGGAAAGCCGGAAAGCTTCTAGTAGAATATAACCTTAAAAGCTTTTGAAGTGAAAGACGGTTAATGCGGATGCATCAGAAATGCTACAGTTAATGGTTGTGGCAAAGTCCGCTAGGTGGATTTGAAAATAAATATAATGCTACGCAACGTATAGCGGGACGTGGTTTAACTTTGAACAGTGTAATACTCGACTGACGTACTGCTTTAGCGTAACAGTACAGAGAAACCGGAAGTTAGTAAATCGTATGAAGTGAAGTGACAGAGAGAACGCAGCAAGTGACTATGCTGTAATGTGAAAGAAAAGATTGTCGATATTTCTTTGACAAATGATGCTGGTGCTTTTATTGTGCGTCATCATGAAGATTGCTGAGTTTTCAGTGGGCCGTCCAAATTCGGCTCTTTCGACGCCGAAGCGGCCGCCATCGCCATGCTGCAACAAACGGAAACGACGCGAGCGCCATTATAATCAGAAGGCGAATAACGTCAGATGCAAATACATCTTTCGAAAACGTAAGGTTCGACGAGTACCGTCGATGACGAAGCACTGATGAAATCTTTATGCTTTTAAAGTTTAAATTGTTAATTATTATTGATGATATTGAAACAATTTTTTGTTGCTAACAAGAATATTTTTAAGATCAAAATTTACTGACAGCGAGTAAGAGGTCGTTTGTTGTTGTACATACGTGGTACATGTAACTTTGGAACTTTCAGATATCGCAGATAAATAATTATGGAATTGGTTGACTTATTTATTGTTGTTGTAAACGTCATTCGCCAAACGAATGATCGTTAAAAAAAGAAATGATGACACAATATTACAGGCATTTAAATCCAATGACTAATATTCCTGTTAAAGTATTTAGCAGAAATGTAGGTGGGGATAATTCTTACTGCAAGACGCTACGCTTATTTATCTGGAAATGCGATATGAGAGACTGGTTGTTAAATAAAATTTCTACAGTTCTCGGATGTCAATTGTAACACATATGTGTGTATTTCCGGTTACTAAGCGCAATGTATAAATCTTCCTTACAACGTGAAACTGAGTAAATGCTTATAGGAAACTTATACTTATTCATA
This sequence comes from Calameuta filiformis, assembly GCA_030142265.1. Taxonomy (NCBI): domain Eukaryota; kingdom Metazoa; phylum Arthropoda; class Insecta; order Hymenoptera; family Cephidae; genus Calameuta; species Calameuta filiformis. Next base: position 303,628 of record JARQSU010000693.1, on the reverse strand, counting down.
ACCGACCGGGACATATTTTTCGTATATTTTGACGTACTTTGCATTTAATCTGCCAATAATAAAATTGCATTGCTCTGCGTCTCTTTTAACTGCACGCTGTGACATCTATAAATATCTATGATTCAGAGTGCACGTTAAATTAGGAAATTGGGCGACAGTAGAGACTCATCCTCCTAGCGTACATTGTACAATTAAACACACGACAATATAAAATATCATTATTAAACATTACGTAATTTAAAAAAATATTAATAGGGAATTTACAATTTTCTTATCGCCTGATATATATGATAATGATTTCTTACGGAGGTAATTTGAATAGTAGAAACGTTATGAAACGTCTCTCTTTGGTTAAACAGAAGCTTCTTATGAATATTTTTACTTCGAGAACTACCCGTGTTATGTCAATGCCAGTAATGCTTCGAAAATAAAAACTGTAAACTGAAAAGTTCGATAACGCGCTGTCGGTGCCATATTCCGTAAAATTTGACGTGTAAAGTTTCGCAAGTGTGCAGAAATAAAATTCGCGTCGCGTCGGGACGTCTGAATTTATACTCTCAGGCGATGCCGACGCTAATGCCACGGTTACTAAAATTATCCATCGTCCTGAACGCTCCTTTATGCGTTACGAGTCTTACATTTTCACTTTGGTCAAGTTTTATTGTTGTCAGTCATAAGAAGTCCACGTTCCGGTTAAAACCGCACGTATCGCAGTGGCGCTGCAGTCGCACCAAGTTGGGAGGATGCATAATATAATACTTTTTTTTTGCATAATCCTATTATTCGTTACAAGCATAACTCGGTTCACACGTGGGTGCTATCGGATCGCATGTTGGCAAAGTCCTGTGTGGGAAACGCGTGGGTGCAAAAAATTGGCAAGCAACGTGTTGCCATTTTAGCATTGAGCTATGTATGTACGTGACCAAGGCCAGGTACTTATTAGATGCCATCATTAATCAAGATTGAGTAGTACCTTGCAGTTTCTGACAAACAGATAAAATGACGGTTTTCCTCAATTAATCTCAGCAAACTGTCATTTAATTTTATGAAATTGATTATCCGCACTTTGTTATTCTTGTTGTCTTAATCTTTTATGAGAATATTTAATTTTTATATAATACCTCTGTAAATATATAAATATGCTTCATGCAATATACTGTATTCCTTCTCTGTACTGACAAACAGACCAAAATCTCTTGGACTAACTTCGCTGTACAGCTATGGAATGTTTATGTATATATAGATACGTACATCTATATATTGAGTTCTTCATACCGCGCAAGTTTCAAGACATACCTCTAATTTTATACCGTGAGTTCGCTCTCGTAGGCTTCGAGTCTTGTGCTTCTTGCACATATTTCTTTTCTTCTATTTTACTCTTTTTCACGTCCAGACTGCACTCATCTTCGTTTCATTGACAGGTTATCTTACGGCGTACTGAAAATGGCCTGAGATATTTTTAAGTGCTCTCCATAAGCCCTTATCTACGGGGTGTTCGAGAGACAGCCACTTCAAAGCACAAAAGATAGATAATCGACTGGGAAATTATTGAAATATTTGTCTTGCATTTCTTACTTTTCAAGTATCTTACATAAGTAGCACCGGACATTTTTGAGTGGGTTGTGGGAATGATAATTTAGATTCGAGTGAATGATAAAGTTTCATTTAAAGTAGACCTTCGCATTTGCCACGGACAAGATTTAATGTCATATTTAAGAAAAATGTTAATGTTAACTATTTTTCGTAGATTTGAAAAAAGGTCGAAATATGTTTATGGCTTTGGTGATCTTTTGTGATAGCCTTATGTGTGGGATATGGGTCCATGTTTCTTTGTTACATAAATATTGAAATACGTACCAAATATTTGAATAGTCGGAATGGAATTCTATTTGTACGGACCATTTATTTTTATTTCCTACTTGACCTCTCTTGATTGAAAAATCAATTAATTAATTTCACTCGTTCGCTTCAGTGCTTTTTCTTCTTTTCGACTGTCTCTTACTATTTCTTTGTTTTGCTATTGATTGATTATAGCAAAAGATTTCAAAATCATCTGCTGACTCGAATTAAAATATTTATGTATTAGATCTTTTATGCTAATCAATATTAACGATCAGTCGAACTCATAGAACTACCATAATTGTGTATGGACGGTGAAGCCATACGTTGCTTGCAAAGTTGCATGTCCGTCCTCTGTTACATTGATGTGTCTCATTTGACCTAGATCTAGATTCTTAGTTATGATCTTAAAAGAAAATTAAATAATTATTATAATTCAAGTAGCAGGTAATCATACTTATCTAATGTCCATACTGTCACGGAGTAAAGACGAAAGTTCAGTCATTGGTTGGAATTTTCCATATATGGTCATTAATTGAAAAGATTTTCTATTTCTTCCATTAAATTTCTACATCCGAGCCATTAGATAAACACAATGAAAATAAAATGCTCGTATATTTGAAATATAATCTGTAGATTGAATTTTATTCGAAGAACAATGTCGTAGCTCAAAATGAAATCGTATACTCTTAATAGCGTACTGCGCATGCGTAAACTATACGATCCACCATGGGCGTAGCTATAGGAAATTTCTATCAGTCGTGCAGTGCGTAACGCGCCGTCACCATATGGACGCAGCGATGTGCGGTTTCGGGTAGTTTTTTTTTGTGCTTCGCGTAAAACTACTGTTCACGATAAGCCAATATCACATCCACAGCAATGCGATGGAAGGCTGTTCGTCGAGGTAGACTAAATTTTCTTGGAAAAATTCATTAGATAATTGAAAATTAATCATCTTGATCATCACAATAATTCGTACTCCATACTCGTGTACATTCGCTTGACTTTTCTTCTGTACCAAATATACACTTAGGTATTAACATATACACTTGCGTAGAAGCTTTGGGAACAATAAAAAAATTAAAAAATTGAAGTAAATTAACGTAATAATAGGATTGTAATATATTATTCAAATAAACCGTGCCATTTATGGCTTCTTTTATAGTATAAAGATATATTCAGCGAGTGAAACTGCGGGAGGTGTCAACAGATCACGAGATTTGACGTAGACAGATTGAATACAGGAGCCAGTGACAGCTCTAAACTATTTACCGTTACATCTGCTCCGACAAATTTTAAGATCCAGTGGATCTTACAGCGAGTATTTAAAAATCATAGACTGTTCAATTAATATGACAGAAATAAATCTTTTCCGCATCTGCACGTGACATCTAGTTTAACTGGAAGTGTCCAAGTGCAATTCATATGACAAAAAAGAATGCCGTGAATGGAGATTGAATTCCGCGGGTTAAATTGAGTCTTCAGATTTGGAGCTGGTACTCGTGAATCGCAAAATATATAATACGAATATAATAATCGTATAAAATTAATTCACTACATAATTATTATATCCATTGTTACGTCTGTATAAAGGAATTTTCAGTAATTCCTAATCGGCAGTCACAATACATACAGTACATAATGAACAAATACAATATTGTTTTCAGAGCAGAATTTTTGTTCTAGTCTGTTGCGTACTACTATGTTATGTTTGTTCGGTAACGTAAAGAGCGCGAGCGCAACTTTTTCGAGTATCCGCCATAGCAATTCCGTGACGTCGTTAACTGACAATTCCCTTTGATCGAACCCCGTGAATTCCACACGAGGATACACGAGAATACACGAGAGCGCACGAATCTATTCGCCCTGTCTCGGCGGGTTCAGGTTTGTGTTTAATAAGCAATTCCGTTGTACTGTATTGTTACTCCAATTGTTATCCAACAGTGCTCAAACAAATGTTACAAAGGTACAGTACATAGATTATTCTACGTCCGTTGAGGCGATTGTTGTTCAAATGGTGATGGTTAGGTTAGGTTGGGTTTACACAGTGCCCACCGTGCTGATCGATCGACCCTTTATCATGTGAGAAGGTTAGTAAAAACGTATTACGCGAGTATCTTCTATTCTTTTATATCTATTTTATTTGGATTAATAGAAAGAAGTGTTCGAAAGTGTTTATTACGGTTGTTTGACAATGTGTCATTGTTGAGCCTTATCATGGATTTTATACCTATATTGTATATGAATAGACAGGGTTGAAGTAGCTACAGCTGCAGGGGTTGCTTTTGGGTCAAGGAGAACAATTGTGGGCTTTGGATTGTTTCTTGTACCTGAGATTTAGAAAGTTGTCCTAGCTTTATTTTCTTAAGGAGAAAGCATTATTCTGATTGTGTCATTGTGGTCAATTTGTGACTCATGATTAGCAAACAATACGAAATTTTTGTATTGGTATTGACGAGTGTCAGCTGGAGTCACGTGATATGTCATTTGAATTATTTTTACTTTAAGGAAAAAATAGCGGGAGGCACATATTTTGAAAATATATGTACATATTTGATATTCGTCGTCATGATGTGATATCGAGCAAGAGTTGCGAGAGAATCGGATGCTAATTAAATTGACGTCGCTCAGATCAATTTCATCGGATGTCATTTCGAAATTTATTTATAAATTTTAAAGAATTGTTCTTTCGTTTTTTTATTATCAAGAGAAACGTTTATCTGTTTTCAAATATTTGTTTACCAAATTGCTCCGTTCTATAACGAGAAATGCAATGAATTAATGTTCAGAGCTGCTTGATTAAATATAATACCATTTATGCTGTTAAAAAATTTTTTATTTTTTTTTATGAATATGTATTTATTAACTATATTTTATTTGAAAACATTGAATCATTTTTATTAATAAAAGATCAATATAATTGTTAGTAAATGTTTAAGTCTTTGTCTTTGACTTGCCTTTCATTATCTTATCAATAATTGGAAGATTATATTCCCAATTATGAATCAGTGCAATTAGAAGTTAGCTTAGCCTCAGTGTTCATTATATGAATTTAAATCCAATCTGGTAGGAACAATTAAAGGAATCAATGTAAAGCATTCTAATTGAATCATGTGTAGACCACACCTTGTAAGAAATGGTGAGAGGTGTATTTATATCAAAACTATTTCAAATTTCATTAGCTATACGTGTTTATTGTATTTGTAGTCTTATAAAAATGTGTCGTACACTTTTACAGTCCAATAGAGATGTGTTTTTTTAATAAGCTCCAGAAAATTTTCACATTCTACAAGACTACTCGTAGATCCATAGTACACACCTAGTTCATAAACCAGTTTACAGTTTCGAGTCCAAATATAGAATAAGCCATGTCGAAGGGTTATTGACGACAAGTTGGATCAAGACTACTGCAATCCTTACCATCTTGAGAATGTTGATAAACTTTTAATGAAATTATACAAGAGTTTAGCTGCGAATCAAGTTACCATAAAATTGTCTGAGTTTTATAATTATGTACTAAAGTGAAAATATTTTTCATAAAGATGTCTATATGACAACCAACAGTTATGAAAAATGAAATAATAATTTCTTTAAGTTCCACAATTATAGAGTGTCAACTCGGGTTGAAGTAAGGGTTGTGAGGAATTATGTTTATGTTAATGAAACAAATTTTTTAAATTTAAAGGTGCCGGTGGCGGAGCCGCAGGAATGGAGGATCCGCAGACACCAGGATCCGATTGCAACTCCAATCCTGCTATGGATCACATATCCCAGGACCTGGTGAATTCGGATTTTGTCCAGGATAATGTTGAGTACCAGTGGGTCATTGATTACGGGTGAGTTGTGTAAACAAAAAACTTGTTAATCACAAATCTGCTCTAAAAGAAGAGGAAAAACGGATATATATTTTTTTTTTCTAGTTATAGAGATGGAGGATTGCACGTACATCCCAGTGTGTTATCCTCGCTCTCGGCGTCTTATACCCGCGATGACCTTGGCTATTACGATGACCTTGCGCGGAATTTGGACGCAAATTTGGCGGAAGTTGATATGGAGAGCTTCCGCACCGCTGACATTCACACTTTGCTCACAGCGCTACCAGTCATGTGCACCGAACCAGTTCAGCATTCGGAGGTAACAATGCACAACAACCACCAATTACTTTTGCGAAGATTCAAATCTTCAGCAAAATATTGTCTTAGGAAATATTAATTTCGTTCTTGTAGATCGCTCAGGATTATTTAACTAGAATTTTCTTTACATCAGTGGTACATGTTTCGATACTCTCTTTGATTCCTTTCTTTTTGACTGTCAGATAGAACTGCATATCACGTAATCACGCTCGTGACTGTAGAGAATAGATTCATTTATCTTTTAGAAAACTGATTAGCGATTGGCTAGTTTAGCTGCACATTTAAACGATATTAAATATATTAAATGGCGCCATATCAAGGTGAGAATCCTTCGTGCGTAGTCAAAGTTGATCTGGCTGTACTCGAGGTCGTGTCTGTTGTCAATCGTATATTACATTCGATATAACTGACTTGACTGATTGTTCCAATACGCCAATACCTAATTGATTTATTATATTATTCTCGCGACAGTCTAACTATCAGAGGGAACGGTACGCCAGTATATCTGGCTCCGTCATGGAAAAGCTTGACTTTGATTCGTCGATCAGTCCTCATACAAGTAGCCAGGTATGAGTCCCTTGGCTAGCAAAAGAAAATAAAACATGCATGAGCATTTGTTATGCTTGATCTTCGAGCTTTCACGAGCATTCTTTATTTCTTTGACTTTTTTAACTTATAATTATCCAGAAGACTTGCCATTGTTATTATATCATATTCTTTAAGTAATATTAATACAAAGCATAAACCACGCTCATTTTGTATGCACGAAACCGACTTATGACTAAGCATCGATTCGTTGAGTAAAAATAAACTAAAACTTGCGTCAACGTTTGGCAAGTGCATCTCGCCTTCACCAATAGGAGTTCATTTTTTACTGACACAGGAAATAATTTTGGAACAGACGAATCTCAGGAATGGTGTAAGAAGGTGTAAAGTGGCTCCAATACTATACGTTTCAATATGGTGATTTGGGACCTTAGAACAAGGACCTTTTGATAAGCAATCATTGGCAAATTAGCTCTGATATTAAACACACAGAAGTTTTTGTTCTAATATTAAATTATTGAACCCACAGTGAACATGAGTTTTACAGGTAACAGCTGATAGTCCCAGGTCATTGATCCTTCTTACACCCTGATCATAATTATCGAGTGATCTAATGATACTACAATAATGATGAATTATGGTAACAAAGACAAGTAGTGCATGGCACTGTTGATCATATTTTTTCAAAGGCGCATGGCTTTAAAATGTCAAATGTAGGCTGCCTATAATGAATATAATTTTATTTATAATTCATTGCGTTTTATGAAGGGAGAAGACTCGGCATGCTCGACTACAGACACAATGTCGATATGCAAGTCCTCTTTGCTGTTTTCACCTGTGAAGGAGACACCTGTCCTGCCACCGGGTGGCAGCTACAGTGTCGACTCCCTGGACTGCGAGGATATGTTGCTCACGTGCCAAGCAAACAACAAAAACAATTATACTATTGCATTCGAAGGCAGTATCACCATGTATTCGGATGGGTCACAAGATTTTGAAAATCAAGGTTAGAGTCTTCGCAATTTATCTATTTCTTTATGCACAGATCAATGTTTATCTTAATCAAGCCTTTATTAATCTGGGGTAGCAAAGGCTTTTATTATTATAGTTTACTTATCGGGCAATATGTAAAAACTGAACGAAGTAGGAACTCGCTTTTTCTTTTGCAGAAAAGCCAAAAATGTACGAAGTTCCAGAGTCGTACTATGATGAGCGAAAGTTGGAGCTAAGGAACATACTGGATCTATCAATGGCGCGTTCAGATTCAAAAATCTACACAACTTGGAGTAATTTGAAGCGTTCGTCTATGAACAATGCAATGATGACTCGTCATCCTTCCGGAAATAATAATACGATTCCAAATTTCTTACAAGCAACCGGAAACGTGACACACAACCTCAGCAAAAAGAGTCAGAGCTTACCGGATTTGACGAAAACGGGTGAACTCCAACACGTTGCCGTGCCGCTCAATTTTTCTGTGAGCAAATTTTACATGTTGTACTTAACGATCGGATATTAAGGTAGATATCGCAAAAGATTTTCCATGTATTTAATAAATGTCTTCTCAGGTGGATTCGGCGGAATCTAACAATCATGCTACGCATCTCCAAAGTTCCGGTTCCGCCATGAGCAGATCTATAAACGAGGAAAGTTCAGACAGTATGGGTAATACTTCGACAGGAAAAAAGTTACAGAACCTGAGTCTTGTGAGATTATTTATGAAACAAAAAAGCATGAGTGCCGAAGGAATGAGTCTGACATTGGATCAATCGGGATCAGTAAGCGATGGTGGATGGGCAACTAGCGGAAGCGGCAGTGGTACAAATACAAATACACAGATACAACGTCACAATATTAACAATACCTGCAGTCATCAGCTTCCGGAAAATGATTTTTCTATCAATTGGGTGAAAGGTGATCATCTCGGTCATGCGAATACGGAAAGCTTGGCAGAAGTATACGAAGACCTTCCTAAGCGTTCGGCGCCGATACTGGAATACGAAGAAGAGAGCGAGTCATCTGCTTCCGTCGAGGAACTCTCCGAGAGTGTATCGAGATCGGAATCTGGGCCGGACGATGAGAGTGGCAAAAATGTACCACAGAAATGTGTTAACGCGTGGAACGGTCTGTTGGAACTGAAACGTCCAATGTCCAAGACAACGGGTATCCAAGCAATGACGGAAGTGGAAGACAACGCTGTTCAAACGTCTCTAGTTTATCCCGCACCACCTGTCCAAGAAGCAGATCATCCGCCACTACGGGAAACCCTGGTTGAGAAAAAACCAGTCTACGTTGTATATCCAAATTACACATTACCGGATTTATCTTTCCTGAATTCTAAGGATGGTAAATTTGAAAACGTGGCTCTGAAGCCCCAGAGCTTCGACAGATCTAGACCCAGTTGGAAGCGTCCTGGCAAATCGGGCAGACCGTTCTCATGTAATGATATCGACGCTCTAAAGCAACGTGGCTTTTCTCACGTTAAAGATTGGGAATCGTTGACGTTCTTACTTCCTACGCAGTACAAAAAGATCCTCCACGATGTTCCAGAAGTCTCGAAGCACATAAAACTCGGCGAAGAAATCCGAAAACCTTTGTTCTGTTTGTCGCCACCCATGCGACACAGGACGGCGCGGACCGTCGGCGAAATTGTACAACAGCAACAGCAAACCAATAATGCCTCCTCCACGAGCAGCACTGCTACTCAGCCATCCTCAGGATATCGTGGTTCCTCCACAATCCTAACAGACTCCTCAACCAATCAACAAGCCGTCTCAAGCAACGCAACCAACCCTTTGTATTTGTATAGATACGACAGTATCAGTTCTGAAGCTAGCCTCGTTTGTCAGGACACAATACTCCAAAGACCGTCTTGTCAGCCTAGAATTACATGTCCCGTACTACCAAAACGTTCGATCTCGTTGCCACATGGTGATTCGAATATTTCAACCAGTGGAAAAGTACCGCCGAGACCTCCATTACCTCGAAGTATTCTCAGGAAGAATCGTGTACCTTCTAGCAAACGATACAGCATGTTTGAAATGGGTGGTGTTGAAGAAGTTGAAGATCCGCAAACACTGGAACCAAACAAGAGAATGTCTTTGCAAGAGCCATACTACATCAACAACGACATTCAATTAATGCGTTATGGTAGGATAGTCGACTCTGAGAAGGACGTTGATGAAGTGGAGGAGCGCTATTATGCAGGTAAGCACATTTGCATATTTATAATCATTCAATATTGGTATTACTATTTTATTTGTATAACTTGTAACGTTACAGAGAGATTAAGAGAAGCAGCGAGCCGCACGGAATACGAGACTGAATTTACAGAAAGCAGTGAGGATGTGAAGCAGCTTGAAGAATTTTTAAAACGGAGCGGATTCTCATCGCAAAATAGCGACGTCGATGCCGATGACGTCGATGTCAGACTCAGATCGTACGTGAGGAAATTCCTTGCTCTTAAGATGAACCAGGACATCGCCAAGACGGTCGACATGATGGAGTCACAGAAAAAGACTGTCAGCTTCGCTGTACACCAAAGAAAACAATATCTAGACAATAAGGTAATTATTTGCCAAGCGAATAATATGTTGCATCCACTTTATTTTCATCCTGACACTAAAAATTTGCTTATCATATAAGTTCCAGGCAAATAACGCAAGCGCTGCAGTAAACGTCGTGAACGATGAAAAACCAATCACAATGGAACCAAATGTGACCAGCGCTGAGTTGCGGTCAGCCGAGCTGGATGATAAGAAAGGTGCGCATAGAATAAAAAGTTTAAATGTTAAGAAAATAAAAAATTATTATTAAGTCGTCTGCCACTCGTTCGTTATCTGGGCAAAGGTTCATAATAGGACTAGAGCCTTTTGGACGCAGAAATGAAACTGTATTTCAATGATTTCAGAGATGCTGCGACCTATAAGCAAGTCTGTCGAATTACTTTTGAAATACTGGCATGCGGAACCAATCCGCAACAAGGAAGGTTATAATGACAGAAACGAATGCTCGCAAATTTGTTTGAGCAATTTGTGTCCGGCACTTTATGCAATTATGTCTGACGGTTTGAGGCCCCAGTTACAATCCACTTTTGGACCAATCACGAATAGCGTTTGGCAAGTCGTTGAAGCTTCTTCTCAACAAGGCCCGCTCACCAAGACGTTGAATGAATTGGTACAGAAAATCAACGGTGTTGATTTCATAACCGAGGGAATGCTCAAGTTCCATGCATTCATTTTTGGTTTATTAAAGTATGTATTATAATTTTGCTCCACTTTTTTCTTCTCGTGTTTCACTGTATATTAACAAAAGGCATTTCAATGTTCCAGTTTAAGGGCTCTCGATGCTTGGTTTGCTTATCTGTGCACGAGGGAGTCGATACTTCGTAAACACTACAATAGTAACAGTTTATTTGTTGGTGCGCTAGCCTCCGTCAACGCTCGTGAGGTAATCGACAATTTCATGGATATCCTACAACCATTAGCTCTGTGTCCGTTTCAACTGGATCTTCTGTACCAATATCGACAGCTTCACAACAGTTTTGGAAATATGACTAACCATGCAATGAACGTGAGTTGTATTTCATTTACTTTTACATTTATCGAACGATAATACATTTTACGAGTCTGGAACGCGTGAAATATAGTCAGTTGTTTCATAAGTTACTCCGAAGATGATGACTCGAGTGAGCTGAAATTTGAGGTTTGCAAAAACAATGGATAGTTACAATGCAGAGCAGGGGAGATAAAAAGAATTTAAGATTTCAAGTAACCTCTTGGTCGATGGTTAGTGTAATAACATAAAAAGCAATGATATTTATTGTCCTATGATCATTGCAGGCAACGACATTGAGGAACAATGAATTGCCAAAGGAACAGCGTCACTTTGAGAAGTCGGAATTGTGCAGCACCACTCAAAGTCCAAAGAAGCCGCGTCCACGCTCGTGTGTCGCCTACAATTACGTCGAGAAACAGCTAAATACGCATAAGGCTGACCCGGAGAACGTAACCAGGAAACGATGGAGCCAGCTGCCTCCTGGGTCAAAACTATTTCAAGCGATCGACAAACTAGCGTCTGAAGATTCCGAAGATTACACAGATAGCCTGGAACACTCGCCATTGAACAGGGCTAGACAGCCTGTGCCGTGTAGAACCCTGAGTCCTGATACGAAGCACGATAACGAAGATGAGGATGCTATTCCTGGCGAACTGAAGTTCAGAAAACTTCAGGAGAAATGGGAGTTGATGGGTGGTAAAGATGAAACAAAGGAACACGCTGTCGCGCCAGCATCGACATCGCCGACCAGGACGCCTACCAGTCTTGGGAAATCAAAAATACCGCGGCTGCTTACCTCACCGATAAAACAGCCAGCAGGAAATCCAGGGACTCGGAACACAAAGTCACCGGTCTCCTCGGGTATCCCATCTCTAAAGAAACCGACGACAGCGACGACAATTCAAACAGCTAAGGCGACACCAAGAAAATCTGGTGACATGAGAGGCAAGGATGCCTCGAGCCGTACCAGTCGTGTTGATCAGGACACAGTTGGTGTCGCCAGGACTCATTTAACGAGGCCTAGCTCTCTACCATATAAATCTCCGCACGGTGTCACAACTAAGGACAAAAACCTGATATCGCCACACAGAAGGGCTGCGTCTACGTCTCTTCCAAGGCCGACGGCTGCCGCATCCGCAAAGAATCCCCCCGCTAAAACGCCACTTAAGTAAGTACCTAGCTAAAGCTAAAGTAAACTAAATTGAACCCGCATTCAAACCAATTGTTTCTTTTTTTTCTTTTTTAATCAAAGGGACGTCAGAACTTTAACGCATAGGTTGCCTGGCGACAATGGGCACTTGTCATTTGTGGAAGGTGAGAAGCTCAAGGTCATCCTGGAGGTTGACGCTAAGTGGTTATTATGCGCTAAGGGCGAACGTAAAGGTCTGGTACCTCGATCCTGCGTACAACCTATGTTTACCTAACCCATTCCTCCATGTCAGCGATAGTGCAGCGCGTCGACGGTAGCATTGTCAAAATAGCATATAATTATGCAAAGCGTGACTGATGAACAAAGAAAAAGACAGTAAAAGACATGCTAACCGAGATGTGTCATACCGTGAAGCTGGCAACAAAATGGCGTCCAGTAGGACAAAAGAAGAAGCAGTTCGAGATCAGTGAAGGAGGATTTACGTGTACAGTGTATCAAAATGAGGAACGTAGAGTCGCTTTTTGCAGAAAACTACGTGTTCGTAAGAAAATGTCAGTCAAACACACAGTTACCCATAGCAAGAAACAAGTTAACCGCTCGAAGCTTCGTTTTTATTTGGGATGCGATAGTATTACCTATTATTATTACCTATTATTATTATTATTATTATTATTATTATTACCGTTATCGTTAATTCGATTAGGGATATAACGCTAGTCATAGGCTTTCGAAACCAGAACGTATTTAATTGCATTGAACATACAACTATTTATAACCGATGATGTACATATATACAGTTATGGTGATAATGATGATGATTACGATTATTATTATTATTATCGATGAAGATGATAATGATGATGTTGAACGCAATGACGAGTAATAACTTATATGATATA
>JARQSU010000693.1:276075-290404 GCA_030142265.1 Calameuta filiformis | reverse complement strand
GATTATTATTATTATTATCGATGAAGATGATAATGATGATGTTGAACGCAATGACGAGTAATAACTTATATGATATAATTATATTATTAATTGTAACTGTGATCATAGCGAATAGGCGAGCACTTTATCAGCACGGACGTGCGATGAATATGTTCTTCTCAAATTCTTTTTTTCGTATTATTATGACTAATTACGATTATAACTATGTTCTCGCGATTGATTATTATTACTGCTTCCCGCAGTGACGCGTGCGCGAAACGGCATTTACGTTTTCACACTTATGTTGACGTAGAAAAATTTGAAAGTCCGGCGCTTGCAATTCTCTCGCAATTACCAACATTTTTTACTTGCTTTACGTATACTGTTCATTACATGAATATCTAAAATGTAATCGAATAAAATTCATTGTAACTATCTTGCGCTATTCTTTTTTTTTTTTACTACATTACCTCCATTAAATACATATGTATATATAAGTGGACTCCTTCCTTACTTCCTTTTCTTGTGGCTGCCTCCTCCAATGAGGAGATGTGCCAGATATAAGTGGACTCATGAAGGCTATAGTAAACGAGACACAACACACAAAACGACAGATAGTTATGTCAAGTTGAATATCAATATTATCACCTATCATGCCCAGGGGGTGCTGCCCCCTTATCGGCAAAAATTCGAACTAAATTAAAAAGAAAAGTTTGGAAAAGGAGGAAGCTTGTTAAAAAGAAAGAGCGAAGAAGAGAGATGGCAAGGATTGAGGGAACAAGGAGAGAACAAAATCTGTAAATTTTCTACAGGAGGACCAGATCATTCGAGAGGAGCGAGAAAAGAGAACGCTGGAAGAAGTATGAAGAGTAGGAAGTATGAGGAAGCGAAATGGGCTCCTCCTCGCCCATTTCCGTGAGGTCCTGCCTCTCCGGAAGGGAGCTACGACCCCTCCGAGGACGTAGGTAATTCATTTTCGATAATCTACAATTTCAATTCAATTTTTATCAACTCCGTATATTCTGCGAGCTTTTAATTTTATTTAATTTTATTCAATTTTTCGAATTTTCAATATCTCCGCGCGACTAATTTCCTTCCTTCTCTCTCTTCCTTCCTCTTCTTCTTATTTCTTTCTGGCTTCATGCCCTCACGGAGGGTTCTAAGCGTTGCTACGACTTAACGTCTTCATTTCTGTATCGCCCTAAAACCGTAGCGTTTTGCATCTGCCTTACGTTACGTCCCGGAACTGATTACCTTGAAGTCCCCTCGCTGATTGCCCGTTCGGGACCGTGAGTTTTGTCAGGGATTCGCCTCTGTATTGGCTACAGAAATAGCGCAATGCGACCAGGAAGTTTGAAATTATATAAAACACGCGAAAAGTTAATCGATACGCAAGCGATTTAATTTATACTGGATTAATATAAATTTTATATTACAATAATGTGCGGACAAGAAAAAGACCGACTGTACGCGTCTTGTATGATAAAGCAAACTGGAGCAGTGCCATCGAATCAGGAAACAAGGAGCTCAACCATACCGAGCGACTAAGAGGCGGTAGCGATAGCGCTTACAAAGTCGAACCGTCGAACTGAGTTTGTCACACCTTGAATACACTGGCGTCATCTTACGCCAAAATCTTCTATGTAACGATATTTACTTATCACTAGCAGATCAAATCTTGTTGTTAATAACATTTTCTTATATTGTGTTAATTGGTGTTACAAGCGATTACATCTAATACATTATCGCGTTCATCCATCTACCTTATCATTCATGAGGTATTTCGATCGCAATGGTATACAGTGATATGCATCAACCAGGGCGAAGTCCGTTTCATTGACGAGTATCTCAATAATTATTGCAATTTTAACTAGAAGCCTTACCTTTTTTATAGTTAAAATTTGCAGGAACTATCGATTCGTATATAAATTTCAAGAACTGTTGAAGAGCTCCAATACTATTTATTTTATATGTATTATATCTGTCTGTTCAGACAAAAATCACTGTTATAATCTCTAAAAATTGGTACAGGTTATTATTCGTTTATATAGTTTTATTCTGACAATAATAGTAATAATAATAATAATCCAACAATCCATTATCTTCCTATTAACATGCATTTTACAATACGATTATTTTAACATGCATAAATTGACATTGCTTACCCTCGCACTGTATGAATTAATATTGGTATGCTTAGATTACTTTTGTGTTAAGTAAATTTTTGATGACAAACAAAATGGATTGATATCATCCAGCTCAAAAGGAGTATACTAATATGGTTCTTGGCATCTTTACATGTGGTTTGAATAACTTAATGTAAGTTTAATCTATTGAAAAAGATTGTTATACAATGTATTGAGATTATGCTATGTTCGTTTGCAAATATTTAAATAAATTTTATTGGGCAAATGTTAAATTACAGAACAACCATGAAAGAGTCACAGTATTGTGTAGTTCCACTTCATAGTCGGCCTGAGATGATACAAAATTGCTGTATGTTAATCAATTCTGAGTGGCCTCGAAGTGAAACAGCACGGTAGGGTTAGTTTGTATTAAAATAATTAAAGAAACAGAAAACTGTATATCTGATACTGTATTATTTCCAGATTACGAACACTAAACATGTCATGTGATGAATTCCCAACTAGTCTTATACTTCTTAATGGAGACAGAGTTGTTGGGCATTGTAAAATTTCTTTAATTTCCAGTATGAATGATAGTTGTTTTATAGAATCTGGTATGTACACCATTTGTGCAATTCAAATACAATAAGATTTTATTTTGATTCTTACTTTCAGTTGTAATCGATTATGAAAGAAGATCACAGGGATTAGGTTCAATGTTAATGCAGAGTGCAGAAGAATACATTGCAAAGAAGGGTATTAAAAATATTTATTTAACGACTAAGGGTCAAGAACAGTTCTACTTAAAAAATGGATATAATATTTGTGAGCCAATTAATTTATATGGGTACACCACTTTCATAACTTCTTCACCCATGACAAAAGAGAAAGCAAGATACATAGTATCAGCAGGTCCTCCACCACCACCTATGCCTATTAACGTGAAAAAGCCACATTTGCCATTTGTATCTGCAAAAACATATATGGTAAAGAAATTGTAACACAAATAAGCACGGTACAAATATTATTATAGATGTACATATTTCTGTATAATATATATGTATAAACATATTTGATTTGCTTTGTGTAGTATTTTTTACAAATCCTTCAAATTTAATATGTAGACGAGTCTTTAATATTGTAAATGCTGCAGGTAACTTGTTGAAAATAATGTACATTCTTTAATTCAAAGCTACATATTCGGCTAGGTCACTTACTTGTATGGTGTTTTTACTTGTAAAGGGTACAGATTAAAATTTCCTTAAGGGCTATTGAGCAGATACATTTATGAAAAAAAATAAGAATCAAAGCAATTAATAGTCTAAACTTTATTATTAATAACCTGTAGCTCTTTTTGTGCATTAATGTAACATTGTTTGGTAGTAGTAACAGTAGTGTCATTTGTTTCTTGCCATTTCCGAGCAATTAGTAATGCATGTTGATAAGAAAATTTTCAATTACTGAGATGCAGATGTAATGCCACACAATTTTTGATAATGTTCTGGTTGTTCTAAGCATTCTACAAGAAATGCACCCAAATCGTGTTTGGATACAGCACGTCCAGGTGACTCATCATGTTTAATCACATAGTTGGACTTTGGAGTATCTATAAAAAACGAAATACAAAAATAATACAAATTTTTCATATTAACAATACAGGCTCCAAATTCTTTTTTTTTCTTAATAGAAACAATACCTGCAATATGAGGAGGTAAGACAGCAATCCATTTCAGACCACTCTCTTTGATAGCATCAAGCATACGTTGATGATCAGCGTTCAAGTCTTTAAATATAGCAGGTATATCTTCAGCATCATAAAATAAAAAAGCTATAAATCGAGAGAAAAAAGATTATAAGCTGATGAAACTCAAAGAATGGCTCAAATTTGTAACTATGTGAAATAAAAGGTAATACCTGATAGGCATACTGAAATTAATTCAATCTTAATTTTCTTCATGGCTGCAATTATGTTCTTTAAACCATCAGACAGAACTGTAGTTGCACCTTAAAAATGTATTTATTATTTATATCTGCATTCTATGATACATTTTGTATAACATATCAAAACACTTGATACAGTTTCCCACTAAGTATACGACATGAGACTCAGTCAAGGTTCTTTTAACGAATACTACAACTTACTAAGGTTGTTTCTGGTACCAAGTACCACCACTACAGCATCTCTATCTGTCACTGCTTTGAATACATGCTCAGCATTCGTAACATCACCTACAAACACCTCTACCTTTTTTCTAAGATCTTCGGGAATCTTGAATTTATCTCTGACAAATGCACGAACCTGAAGCCCTAAAAAGAATATATAAAACAGAAATAGAATGCGTGAAAACTAAAAATATTTAAATGAAGGAGTTTTCCCAGACAGTGACTTGCTGAATTATGATATTAAGACGATAATGGCAACTCTGCAAAGCGTGTATAATCACAATTATTCTAATTTACCTTTCTGACATGCATATTCCAAAGAGCATAAGCCAGTATTTCCTGTAGATCCAAATATTACAACTTTCTTCATGATTATCTTAACGATTCTTTGCTCTTTATCACAGACCTCTTTACTTGGCCGTGTTGTGACTATGAGTTCTTATTATTGTATAACCTACTATCAGTTACAGTATTTCATAAATAGGTGATACGAGCAAGTCACGTTTTATCAGCCTGCGGTTTGACTAAAACAGCTGATTGAAGTTACGTTTTCATGTATCAATTCTGCGTTAAGCGGCAATGCCGGTATATTGCAATTTGACTGATTATATTGATTACATTCAATTTTTCTGTTGGTCAGCACTTCTTTTGTTATGTTCATCGATTAAATTCAACCGAAAAAAAATAAAACTCAGATCACAAATCTCAAGAACAGAGTTGGCCGTCATCTGATGTTACGCATTTCTAGAGCAAATGAATACGACTTTGGTTACAGCTCGAAGTAGTAACTGTGGTTTCTGTCTTTTTGTACAGTTGTACGCTTCTGTTTTATTGTCTGCTTAATGTCAAAGGAACAATTTATACTTCATACTGTCACTGTGAAAATAAAGAATGAAAGTTTTCTCCGCCAAGTTTCATGTAAGAGTGTTTAATGAGTACACACCGTACTTAAAATTTTGTTAAAACGAAACGTGACAAAGGTTTTTGTGTACTACAGTTGTGGGCAATAAACCCGATTTTTAGTTTGTTGTTTGTTACAAGGCGTGAGATAATGATGAGTACAGATATAAAAGTAATAGAGTCAACCTCAAAAGTGCGAAAGAAACGTCGTATTTCAAGGAAGCACGAAAACAATGGTATTTGATTTCATAAACACAGCTTCATTTAGATTACTTGTCTATTACTGCTATTTGTGGATATTTGTATAATCCATTTAAGTCAAGAAAATTGTTTTTAGCAACTATTCAAATTATCATATAATGGCTTAGCTACTTTGAACGTTATGCTATGTTCAATTGTATTTTGGTGTTTCAGAAAATACATCAACGATTATGGATGAAGCTAAGACTCAAATTCACAACGTAGCTGATGCCCTTAATTCACCAAATATTGTATATTCGCAAGCAGGACATAGTACACCAATTCGAAATAGTGACAATTCCCACTTAGATGAATCATCAGATTTTGGCACTCCTTCGTTACTGCCTTGTACTCAGGATGGATGTAATGAGGTTGCTTGGGATTGGCATAGTCCAATAGCTAAGCCATCAGAAAACAGAACCAAGAACTATAAAGCTTTAAATGCTACACCTAAGCGAAATAGTACAGTGGAGAAGAGACGTATTGTCAAACCCGATTCTCCGTTATTTTATAATCCAACTAGACTTTTGATTAAAACACATAACACCGAAGGTATTGGAAAATTTGCTGCTGAATTAAAGGCTTTGAGGGATCAAATAAACATGGGGCAAAAAGCTGTAGATGAGCTTCCTCTCTCTGAGACAAATGAGGCGGATGAGACTAGCAGTCAATTATTAATTGATATGGATACACAAGATTTGGAAGATTTGGATATAAAGTTACAAGTAACAAATGAGGAAGAAAAATCAATACTGCAAAACGAAAATGTTCAAAGGAATTCAAGTTATAAAGAGTTGTTTGACGATTCAATTGAGGATTGTATGGTGAGATGTAGTCAGGAAGTAGAAGAACGATTTAAGTTAGACACGAATAAAGAAACAGCTTCAAATGCTGTGACTTTTAGTGCTACTAAAGAAAGAGAACACCCACACGCAAATAGTATGTCCCGACTAATTACCAGTGCAACTCAACAGCTAAATACATCACAAGCAACAAGTATTAAAGAACCTATTATAAACCGGGTAATGACGGAAAATTTCAAATACTCTTGTACCAATAATAATAACGATAATTCTAATCATTCTAGCAATACGTTATTAACTAAGAACACTATTGCTGATAAAGATGATATTTTGTTCTCACAAATTCCCGACGATTCATTTGATGATTGTTTAGTATCGTGTCTGGAAAACGAAGAACAATTTTTGTGTCAGGCATTGGAGGATGAAAAAATTCATATTAATGCCGATGAATCTCATAATCGTTATGGAAAAGTATATAAAAATAATCATATAGTAACTTCAAAGCCTAACATAGTATCTAAACAAAGTACTGTTGTACCTAAAGCCACAGTATTATCATCACGAAACACAAACAAGAGTATTAACACCAGTGCCAACACCAGCCTATATAAAACAGGGAGCAGCAGCAATCTCATGAACAGTTCTCATAGTAAATCAATCTCAAAGTTGTTGAACACAAGTAATGAGGATAGAAAATTTTTCAAAATGAAAAGCTTATCAGAACCACATTTTGCTGATCAAAAGCAATTCTCTAATGTTACTGATAAGCTGGAGTCATCATCAAATTTGAAGAAAGGACCTAGAGCTTCGTCGAATTTAAATTTAAGTTCTAATTGTTGGAACGCTGTATCTAATTCAGGTGCTGGTTCATCTACAAGTTCAAAATCTTCTGGGATACAATTACTGAAATCTGGTGAAGCTAGCAAGTTGCCGATTATCAACGGTAACACGAACACTAACAACATCTATCCTCTTAATAGATTAGATCCAAAGAGGGATGATGTTTATACTTTTAAAGGAGGCTCACCTAGGTTCGGATGTGATTCCAAAAGAGCATTCGGTGATTCAGAGCCAGTACTCTGTACACCAGAAGAAATAGAGCGGAAACGTTTGGAGGCGAAAATGAAATTGGAAGCTAAGAGAAGAATGCAAGCGAATGCAAGAAAATCGGAGATTCCAATAGGAGTACCGTTTAAGAGACCAGTGAAAAGGTGAAAAGACATGTTGACAGTGTTGTTGCCGTTATTGTATGTATATCTTTTGAATATTGTACCAGTATAATTTTGACTATCAACATGAATATAAATAAAATATTTCCGTTAAGAATAATGAGGCATTCAGTTTTTTCCACCTGTACTATTATAATTGTATATTGGACATCTTTTAACACATAAACATCCTTATGCTTCCTGCATATCAGTACATGACATCTTTCTTTTTGAATATGTCACGTGATAAATTCGTACTATAGCTATATGAAACTGTTGTCAGCTGTTGTGTGCAGAACTGTCAACATTACTGAAATGGTGGTTATCACGCTTTAATACTTATGCTATGACTGATCAGTGTGCAGTAACGTGTTTCTATAAATGTAAGGTTTACGTAAGTATATTTGTTTTTATGTGTAAATTCATTTTTTAGTGCATTGGAGTATCTGTAATAATGTTGAAAATTTATTATTAACAGGAGGAATTTATAGAATATTTGTTTTCATCATGACACAAATTTGGACTTCTGCAGATAATCGGATCATCAAAGAAGTTCTGAGAAAGGGTATTTTCTCGAGCAAAGCTATTGAACGATGTATTTGTCACATTCAAGTGGAGAAGATTGAGGTTGACGGAATACCTGTTATTAAGTTAAGTGAGGGATTCAGTAGTGAAATTCTTAATGGTATTCACGATAAGGACATTACTATTGGTGATCTGAATAGTGCTATTGATAGAGATATTGAAAGAGCAATCCAAATGATGTTTGTCAATGAGCACAGTTTAGTAACGATAACTCTACCATGTAGTGCTGAAGATTCATCCGAAGTGAAATGTCTAAAGTTTGAGGTTACGCTGACTGCCATTAAACCACATAAACCAATTTGGGAATGGACCCCCGAAGAAAAATATTTAATGGCATTAAAATATAAAGAGAAGGGTGTCGAGTTATTTAAAGCTTCACGATTTGTAGATGCCTTTTACAGATTTAGTAAAGCTTGTAAGATACTCATAACACTGGAACCTATACAAGATCTAGAATTAATAGATACATTGCTAACAGATATAAATAATCTTAGGTTGGTTTTGTACAATAATATGGCAAATTGTCATCTACAGCGTAAAAACTTTGAGCATACTATAACACTCTGCACAAAGATTCTTCATAAAGATAAGGATAATGTTAAAGCATTATATAGAAGAGGTGTTGCCTATGGTAATTTAAAAAATCTTGAAAAGGCAGCAGTAGACATGCACAGAGTTCTTAAACTACAACCTAATAATTCTTTAGCACAGCAGCATTTAAGCACTTTTAATGAAGGCTTGCGCACAGCAAGTAAAAATTTCAATACCATGGTTCGACGAATGTTTAAGGCATAAGATTATGGCAAATCTATGTACCATAGATTGAAACACATAAATTGAGAATATAAATATAGCTGATCTAAAATGACTGAAAAATGGAAATAATATACAGCATAAAATCACGAAAATAAATGTCTAGTTTGTTAATACAAAAATACGCATTTATTTTTATCCATAATTAAGTACACCACAATTATTATTCTGATATATTCTACATTGCCATTTAGCGTCACTGCCATAAACTTAATAAAAATTACAATATTGTGACTTTTTGTCGCCAAGTTAATTAAGATTTCTTCCTATAAATGTAGCTCGCTGATTTAATCACTTTGTCGTGAACTTGCGAAAATACGCTAAGCTGAAATTTGGGACTATTAGTATAAAAGATTTTTTTTAAAACAAGTACAGGACTTCATAAATGATTGCATCATGGCAATTCTCGATGGATGATCCATTTCGTTAAAAACCGTAAGGGCAACTTCGTGTACGTACCATTTGCCAGATTATTATATGATACTTAAGAAAATCAAAGATTATGTCATGGAACATTGAAGAATTACAGAACTATGCAAGTCTTATAGATGATGTTCCGAATTTAAAAAAGAAAAGTTCTGCTCATGTGACATAAAGCCTTCGAAACATCAACTATAATATTCTTTATGAGTTTTATAATACCATCATTACGTAATAAACTTTGTGATTTCAATCGCACATTTATACAATGTGTTTAGTTATAACAAGCATTGCCGATCGAGTTTATGTCTTTCATTTTATTTAGTCGCGACCTAAAGACTAATGCTCTCACCTTGTGACACAATTTCTTCATCTTATCGATATCTTTGTAAGTCTTAGGCGCTATGAATAGTGCGAATAAAAAGTTTTAGTTTCTATCATCAACGTACATCTGTTATCATCCATTAAATAGTATACGATAACGTGTGATAGAAAAATCTGGGGCCCCTTATCGTTTATGACTTTGTCGTGGAAAAGCATGAGAAAATTTTAAAACCTGACGAAAAAGAATACGTGGTATATATTTTCTATTATTTTTAAAGCGATAAATTGGCGATGTATTTACATATAGCTCTTTTAGTATGTGCCACATGAGTTGTTCGATATCACTCATATGCATCATACGAACGTACATATTCAGGAATTTTTAATTAATGAAACTACGTGTCACATTTGTTGAAGGCTATGCATACTCTTGAATTAATATCCCCTTTTCTAGTACAGAATAGTAATAGCTTTATTTTTAATAATTTACAACAGAATACACAATTATTGGGCAATCTGTAATTGCCAGCGGAAACCATCACCTTAGTATCGCGTTTGGCTCTATTATAGTTGAAAAAAAACGTCTTTAGTAAATCATCGTGATCCATTAGCGTTCAGCTGCATGAGTGAATTCGGTTTCCTATTCGATTAATTAGATTCTAATGGGACCCTACATTTTTTAAAACACAGTTAAACTCTCCATACGTATGTTGAATTATATCCTTGAATTATACCCAGAAATTAAGACTGTATGCAAACTATAATTAAATCTATAGTATATTATAAGTACGCTAACTTGTTAATAAATCCTATTAATATTTAATGGAATTGAAAAAAAAAAAATCGCTAATATTGTTATTCACAGCGGCAAGATATAGTAAAGTCAATAATTAGATTCTGATGAAAAATTGAACTCATTGCAGGGGTGCATCGAAATGATTAATAGTACACGATAATATGGCATGACTTCACAGTATGTGCTGTTCAAGCCCACCCTGTATACAACCCTTATGCAAAACCCTGAGAAGTCGTAAAATTAAAAGACTTCACGACATTTGCATAGTCTTATCTATTTCTTTTTCTTCTTTTTTTTTTTTAATTAAAAAGTAATTCAGTACATTAAATCAATATAGGAAATTTCTGGCACAAGGATAATCTGAACTTCATTGATATGGCTGGAGTAAAAAAAGTCTTGAAAATAATTTAAAAGAAAAAAAAAAGACAAACATAACGTGTGATACAATAACTGGAAACATTTCAGCCCAAAGCTTCCTGGCGCGCACAGCCGTCTGCATTCGCGCGACGGGCGTCACGCATCATTTATTAATAAATTTCCTTCGTAAAATTACGCTAGTGGCCTAAGGAAATGAGCAACGATCAATACAAAATTTTTCAATGAGCACAGTATAAATTTATCACAAACACTTATCGAATCTCGCATGGAAAAAACTTCCTGTAACGCACAATTTTTGCTTCGATCTTATTTCCGGGCAAAAAATCATTGTACCCGCGAACAAAAACTTTTGGATCGCACTATCATGAGAAACGTGACTTATTCGTAAAAGAGTTTATTTCTACAACAATATAATATCTACCGTAGACACAGTAATAATAATAACCATGACTTTCAACAATCTAACACTGATTCGCAATCAGGATATACTGTACATGCATTCGCTATAGTCTCGACTCCATTGTACCGTAAATACACGTGGTATTAATTTGCCAAAAGAAGTGATATTTTTTAAAATAATAAACACGTAAGAAAGAAGCAACTGATCCAGGAATATACTCGTGCCAAAAGTGTTTATTGATATCGGTTAGCGTACCGTTGTTGCGCTATGCTTCAGGACACTTTTATAAGATAGCCAAAGGCAAAGAAATAAGAGAGACCGAGGATTACGGAGGGAATGACTGTTATGACAGTTTAGCCTTGCCGTTGGCAGTGACAGTGGCATTCATCGTGGTGTTCGTTGCCATTTCGGCAGCCTGCGCCACCGCCACAGACACTGATTTCTCCACAAATTGCTGATACACCGGCTTCATGAACTAAACAGAAGAGAAAAAAAAATACATTACTTGCGTTAAGCATCGAGGACGGAGAAAGTCCAGATCGTGCATTTCTTATTACACCATCGCGTAATACCGATACTAATCGCAATCTACATATATGGTAGGCGTATACGATTTCTAATCTTTCGTTAAGATATTAAACTGAACGAATTATTCGTGATGCTCGTAATTTAGATTATTCCATGGGAAAAGGTGCCTTGGAAATTTTGTAAGAGAAAAATATATATCTTCTCATTAATTTCAAGATAAATTAATAATTTAATCGATAACTGATTTATTTACGAATCATGCTCAAAACCATCATACCTTTCTGACCCTCGATCCCATTTTAAATACGCAGCGTATATTAGAGACAAGGAGACAGTGAAACGGAACGTAAAGTGCAAGGCAACAGAAAGACGAAGTGATACGAAGGAACTTACGAGACGCAATTGTACGTGGAAATAGCGTCGTTAACAACTTTAAGGGTATTCAAAATCATTCGTAAAAACTTAATCTGAAAGTAAGATAAATCATAAGTAAGTAGAGGGAGAGGGAAGCGTGTGATCAGATGTAGCGATGCTCGCGCATATAGGTGTGGACAAGCGTGAAAGTAGGAATCCCGAGTAGAGTTACAAAAACGGATAGGATAAGGTATCTCATTTTGTGAATGAGGCGCGCGCATAGCCAGGCCTGTTGGAATAGAAAAAAAGATCTATATATTAGTCGGGACTTAAGTACTACACCATCGGTATGACATTCGCATTAAGGTCTACAATATTATTTGCTTTGTTATCAATCGGCAGATATGGATTTGCGTTCCAATGAGATTAAGGAGTTACAAGATAATTCACGCAGCATTGTGTACGATGTTAGAGAGCTAATTCGACATTATTGAAATGCGAGTGGGGAACACGTCGCGCGAATTCTTTAAGTGATACGATTCGATTTGTTACTTTGCTTCTCTGGTACTCGAGCCAATGTGAATAAAGTGAACGTTCGACTCAAAGCGAAATATGCACAATTTTCTGAATATAGAATATATCGCGTAATGAAAGTACTTGAAGCGTATCATTGAATATGCAGTATGAAAGCCGTGGATGTTCAAGTTAAGGTGGTTTCTATGCGAGCGTATTGCCGGTACAAGATGCATAAGGATACTCACATTCTCCCATATTCCGCTAGCTAACTCGTCTATCTGTGTGCCGAGCTCTCGGAATTCTCCACTGTACCTGTAAGTGCACAAAAAAAAAACGGTGCCTTAAGAATAATCACGAGAGACGTAAATGCGTCGCGCATGAGAGGACGCCAGAGTTGTGTATGTTCCGATGTAAATTGCATTACTTGCCTAATGTATGCCCAAAGTACAAGCGTGAGCAGTCCAATACCCATAATGAGGTTACATATATTTGAGAAGGTGTATAAACCGACAAGACCAAATATTCCTGATAGGATATACATTGTGACGGCAATGGCGAAAAACACTGCCGGTGTTCGCGCGGCCTTAAATATATTTTTGCTCTCGTTGTGCGCCTTGAACTGCAAATATGCTTCGTCCATGTCCTGTTAAAAAATGTATCGAATGAATCAGTTTGTAGGACTATACAGCGATAAAGCTGTACTATAGGGTGATACGACGCGGTACGTACTTTTTGTAATTTCTCTAGATACGTCTGGCTGAACGCATCGCCTCCCATTTTACGTTTATTTTGAAATTGATAAAGCGCTTTGTCCACGCACCGATGATGTTCCGACTCCAGGTGAGCAGTCGCTAAAAACGGTTTGGCTCCGCCGCAAACGCATTCCATCATCTGCATATAAAGATCCTTTGCCTCGGCCACTGCGGATAAGTTATTGGCTTCTGCAGTCGCCTGCGTCAGGAAGGGTTTACAGTAGTTATTGTATTGTTATGCGAATAAAAAAAAAAAAAAAAAATAGTAATTGTACGGTACAAAGTGAATATCGGTGAGAATACGGGAAACGAGCTACTGATATTTACCACAAGCATGCTCTTTGGTTCCGGAAGTTCGTCTCCTTTATAAATTTTGATGTAACTTTTGAAGTACTCCAATAACTCTTTCGCCTTTACCACTTGGCCATCAATTTTCTTTGTGACTAAATTCCGTGGAGCAAGTAGCATCGGTACCAGAGTTTCCAGTTGCTTCTTGAACTCCGACTCAATTTCCGACAATCTACCGTCGAATTTTGGATTCGTGGCGATCTTCAATCCTGGATGTGGCATGAGGAAGCACGATATATCCGAGAAACAAGATTTAATGTGCTTCCTAAGACTCTGCAGCTCGGGATGCTGTCTGTCCGATATCTCTAATCGTCTGCTGAGAATCTTTTTCCCACCGTCGGCGCCGTAATCAGCCTCGTAAGGATAGCTCCAGTCCCTCACGAGGAACTGTAACCTTTGGAAGGGCGTGCTACCGGATCTTTCAAGGGCCAGCCTACCGTACTCCGTAAATAGTTGCAGGTGCTGAAGATCGTCTTCTTGGATATTTTGGGACAGATTGAAAATTTGCACCGATGACAACATCGTGCTCAGAGCAAACACAGTCGCACAGTCTCTGACAGTTGACTGACTGTCGAAAGCACCCTGCGTGTCCATGAGGATTATAGCGACCTTTTCTCCATTTGGTAAAGTGCCAGGAAAAACTTTGGACCACATTAAGATTCCAGTCGTGTCTCTCTCGGATCCGCCTCTCCAAGA
>JARQSU010000693.1:247225-274278 GCA_030142265.1 Calameuta filiformis | reverse complement strand
ACGCGATGCGATTCCGAATACGCAAGTAGATAAAATAAATTTTCTCAACGACGTGAATCGAGAGTGTAGGAATCTCTAAATGCCAAAGAGAAGCTCGCGAGAGGTCAGCGCTTTTGGAGCGCGGGACACGTGCGAAAAATAAAAAGTATCACGGGATATATTTATTTCTTATGTTATACGTAACAACGAAGATCTTTGAAAAATTATTTGGTTCTATTAGCACACTAGTTTTGTTCTCGTATTCTACGGGGTCTGAGCGAGGTGAAAGAAAAATAATTTTTTGACAGCCGGACTTTACGCTCTCTCGAGTCCATCGTGACGTTTTATGAACCTTGACCGTTGACACGGGACGTTCGTATCGACGTAAACGATGACTCCGTAACTTATTACATGCAAAACACGATAGTAAGATATGCTTCGAAGGCAGAGTCCAATAAAAGAGAGCAAGAGAGAGAGAGAGAGGGAGAGGGAGAGAGAATCAGCATCGCACGTAACACGCTGACCCGTCTAAACTTCATACGTTTAAGGCATCGAAGAGAAAATGCAAGAGATGGACAAGTAAATCGTAATAGGGAAATTTAAAAAGTCACGTATCTCAAGTAACTCAAGTCTACCGTGATTTTCTCTATAACTTCAAAGAAGCTCCGTTACGTCGAAAAGTGGCGCTTCCGCTCGACGGGATAGTGAAAATATTTCGTAACCGCATCGTTAGTAGAAGGGAATCGCGCGAAAAAGGAAAAAGTCAATAGAGAAGTGCATCAAGTGCGCAAAATGGAGAGCCAATTAGATATCATATGTAGTGGCAAAGAGAAGTGGCTCTATATATTCATATATTATATATATATTCGAATCTATATCCTAGCCAGTGAAACGCCTTGAAGGGAGCTGCCGTTAGCTATTACTTATTACGTGGAAACGCGGCCAATTATAACCGCGCGGAATGCATCTAGTCTCATTTTCAGCGTCAAGGTGAAAGGACGAGTGAGATCCGATCCTAACTCGGGCATCAGGACGATTCGTTTTCATGAATCGTTAAGTTCCCGTGGCGGGTAGTACAGCGCATTATGAATGCCATTAGTAAAGGCAAGTAGTTCTAAAAGACGTCGTTCGTAAGGGAAATCAAATTCTGTACAGTCCGATGAACAATGTCGCTCGTGAACTTGAACGACAAAGATACGACTGGGTTTCTCAGTTCCGTCGCAGTGCGGATGGCAGCGTCAAAAAGTCTTTCCGGTCGGACGTCTTCGAGGCTCCTTCAGTGAAATTCGTCGAGTAAAACGCGCTTCCTTTCACACCTACCCGTAATGCGAGCAGATCCTTTCCCACAGTCCGCGTGTATTTTCAATTCTTTTTCATTCTCTCGTGTCCTCTTCTTCTTCTTTTTTTTTTTTTTTTAAGCCATAGTGAAAACTCGAGAGAACGACGACCGAGAGCGTGCACGTTCCTAGAGGCAGGGTAAGTGTGGGAAAGTTGCACGACGTCTTATGACAAGCGTCTTTTTTTTAATACGACTGATTTTTATTTACACGAAAGTTATGCGAAAGCGTCTTAAGGATTTTCCTGTAACGCGATCGGGGATTAACGTCTCGCTGGGTGGTGGAATAATGGCGGGTGGCCGTACGGGAGACAGAGAAAACAAAGTACGAGAGAAACATTTACGGAAGTAACTCACCGGCGTTCACGGCCGTCTTAGTCTCCCGATGTACACGGTTCACATTCTCGTCTAGCGATGTCATCGGTGCTTTCGTGGCTGAAAGCAAATTTTTTAACGACACATTTAGCGCTGCTGCTCCTTGCGCGTCGTGTTTGGGCGACCCACTTCAAAAAGAAAAACTGTGCTACGGTCAGCTGGTCACTCGCGGACCTGACACTCGCGGCTTAAATATAGACGAGTATCGCGTGAGGATAACAGGAAGAGGATAAAAACAAATTTACTTTAGATTCCGATATTAGCACAATAATCTGCACCGAAACACAAAATCGATACGAATCGATGCACAGCGGACGCGACATGTGAATCTTTTTCCCGACTAGAATTTATTCGCGAAACGCAACGTATAATGAATTTTTTCTATTTGAAGGCGCACCTATATCAGATTGAAAATCATCACTGGACCCGATTCTGACGTCCGTCTTCGGCCTTCTTCTGATTTCCTTAGACTTTTCGGTTCTGCCCGATTCCTCGAGTCGCTTCCGGCTCGGTCTTCGCTTTTCACTCATGCTTCTCTCTTTGTTATCCACCTGATTCACATATGATTAGAATTCGCGGCCGGCGACAATCGTTCGACTGCTCGTCCGGGGAGAACTCGAAGTCTGGGAGCTGCTCGGCTCGCACTTCGGTACGAGAGGAGACAGCTTAGCCTCAACGCGGACTAAGTAGAGAACTCGTCGGATCCCAGAAATACCCTGATCTTGCGCGCTCTATAGTTAACGGTGCTAAAGAGTTGGCAGCATCCCACGATCAGTGAATACTGGTGAAGCCGTCTCGGCATCGTGCATGTCCCGTCTCGCGATTCGAAAAACGCGAGTGCGTAAGAATATCACCCGAGGCTCCATCTACGATGAACTTTATAATGAAGAAAATTAAAGGGTGCACGCAGCGCCCTCTTACGTACGTAATAACAAAATGGCGGTACCACTTTATTTTCCTTTGACGACGCCGGATGCTTCTTGATTGGCATGAAAAACATTCAACGACATTCAATTTCGTATGAATTCAATCTACGCTGACGAACGGCAGCTTTTAAATATTTAAGAAAATCTTACGTCACTACTGTATCGTTTTAACCGCGTTGTCCGTCACATTGAGATGTATGTATGTAGAACCTGACAGTGGGTCCAGACAGGAGTAACGACGTGGTCCAGGTGTACAATTTCTTAATAGCGTACGAGAGAAGAAAAAAATTTGAACAACTGTGTATCGCAAAAGTGTTCGAGTATGTACCGATAAGAGAGCAGCATCTCAAATCGCGTCTTACAGTGCAAATCTTTGCGTCGATGTATTTTTACGTTTCCTGTGAAACAGCTGTTTGCCTGGCTGCCCCCGCCGTCAAATTCCTCGGCTGAAATAGTTTGCACTGCGTTAGACACTAAGTACGTAGGACGATCGTCTAGTTGATCCTCAACTAGAAGAACGAGAAGTTTGCGATCATTCGGACAAACGAGGGTCTAGGATATGGACCTCTTTGGAGAAACTGCGTCTGCGCATGCGCGTGAGCTGTGCATTCGGTGTGACAAAGGTACACGGAAAGTAAAACTCATTATGAAAACAGCAGAGATTCGAGAACGTATCTGCAGGAGGAGAACGCGAGTACGTTGAGGTGACTGAGATGCGCCGCGACGCTACCGATGCATATTCGATATAATTTCTGCATATATTTATTTAACATACCATCGGTAGTAACATCGCTCCGGTTGATATTTCACGACTAATCGAGTTCATTTCGAGAACTGCCTGTCTTCTGCGAGCTGGTTGCTGCGTCTAGTATACGAAGAGTACAGGAAGAGTAGGTACTTTTAATTCCGCGTGGGTTCGACTTCGCTCGATGAGCATTATTTATATATTTCTCAATCGTTATAAATTCGGCAAGTGCACGCTGGCGGTATATGCAGGTCAGTTATGAGTTTGCAAATGGCACGTTCCACCGTCTCCTTTTCCATGACTGCCGCTCGCAAATATCTATCCTCGTGTTCGCCAATGGTCGTTTACTAGCAGCGTATACGTGCCCAAGCCACTACGCAGATCGCTTTCAAAATGTTCCAGATCTCAAAATGTCATAAAGCCACGAAATTTATCGATATCCTTGGAGTTCCGAGGAGGAAGTGAATCGTGAGCTGATAAGTGAAAATATTTATAGAGAGCTGAACGCACGGACGATGAGTTATTCGTGTTTTTATTTATTTATTTATTTTTTTGAAACCA
Organism: Calameuta filiformis; assembly: GCA_030142265.1. NCBI lineage: Eukaryota > Metazoa > Arthropoda > Insecta > Hymenoptera > Cephidae > Calameuta > Calameuta filiformis. Next base: position 270,356 of record JARQSU010000693.1, on the reverse strand, counting down.
GTTATGTCGATACCAGAAGGGAAAAAATCAGGTCCAAAAAAAGGAAGCGATAGGGAAAGATAATGAAATCCCGATCGGTCGCGTCCCGTATTAGCGCGTGATTCGCTCGGCAATCGGGGCCGCGATGGAAAATTAAATTATGAAGCTTCCAGTATTTTTAGTTGACTGCTTGAATCGTAATTAACGACTCACGATTGATTGGTTCCAGATTCATTTGAGTGAGTAATACAAGTTTAATTAGTGAGGGAGTACTGGGTGAGTGGGTGGTCTCTATAGAACCGTTGCTGGGCGGGTTATATCCATCTATACAGGTGCATTTACAGAGAGTTGAAACTATTAGTGAAATTACAGTAGAAGGAGGCACGGTAGAGCAAGAGAGCAAGAGAGAGAGAGAGAGAGAGAGAAAGAGATTGAAGGGGAAGAGAACAAAGTCAGACAAAGAGAGACGAACAGATACAAATGTCATAACGAGGTATCCCAATTCGTTCCGATGCTATTGACACGTCTCAGAATTGACATAGTGACGATTGCTTTCGAATAGTTTCCACCGACGTACCGTAATCATTATCGGAATCGTCTTGCGAGATTGTTTTCTTTTTATTCACTTTAATCGAAATTATACTGCCGCGCTTGGGACGATTCGTGGAAGTTTAATCGATTTGAGGGCTGGAGTTAGGTGGTATATCGCGACGGTGATAACAAGGAATGAGATACCGTGGTACTTTTTCCAAAGATTTCGTGTAGCAAACTGAAATACCAGATACGCAAAGAGATGAGTTCTTTGAATATCTCCAAAATTCACGTGATAAAACGTGTAAGATGGATAGAGAATACTTTTCGTATTATCAGCATAATTCAAATGGGATTCAATCAGTGTCTATAGTTATTATAAGATCGCGGATAATTTTGCGTGAGATGATATTCTCAGGAAAGGGGGAGGGAGGGCGAGAGGTGTTCTCCTGTATCATTGATAATACGTTTAGGAAATGAATGTTCGCTGGTTAAGTTATTTCGCTCGATTTTTAAAGTGGAAAATGTGAAAACGGACAAAAAGTCGAATATACGACTGTGCGCGGAGGCGATAGGCGAAGATCCGCGGAGGAATCCGCGATGTCGGGTATATCTACGAGGATTAATGCGATCTGCTGCTTAAAAAATGTACTGAAATAATTCACGAGAGCGAGAGAGAGAGAGAGAGAGAGAGAGAGAGAAGGAGGAAGAGAAATAAAGAAAGAAGGGAGAAACGTAGCCATTCGCATTATTTCTGCGCTTTCCTGAAGCACGCCCCCGATGGTCCCGGTTAAATGAGCAGAACGAATATTTTTTCCTTTGATATTTTTAATTCCAGAAATTAGATTAGATTCCGAGGGGAGAATGAAATGGAATCCACAGATCTCCGGCTCTCTCTCTCTCTCTCTCTTTACTCTGCCTCGTTCTCCTCCGTCGTCTCCTCTCTTGTCCTAGCAATTCCCGCTTAGGACTATACTAATTACCGTCCTGAATAAATTCTGCATCCCCCTGCGAAATTGTTCCCTTTACATAGAAACCGTCCTCTGGTCCTTTAAAGCGACCCTCCGTGCATTTTAGTATACTCCGTGTTCTGCGCGTCTATCCAGTTGGCCAGAGAAAACGAGGAAGCCGAATGATGCGTACAGGATGGGTACTGGTTAGAAAATGAAAACTGTGCAATTTTCGTTGCACCGGTTACAGCTTGAAAAGCATGCCGAGGAAAAGAGTAACGCGGAGATTAAAGTTAATTTTCTATCAGGGGTAGTAACATTTTTTAAATCATTCTCTCGATTGTCAGACGCGAACACGGTGGTTCGGGAAATCCGTACTTTAAAGAAGAATAACGAAACGCAATCTCGACGCCCCACGATTCACTCGTACGCGCCGCCAATACGTTTTTCGCTGCGTCGAGACAGTAGTTTTTTTTATTTTCTTTTTTTCTGTTTCGCGCGCCACGAAAAGACGCGACTTTGACTTGCATCCTTATTGCGCTTGCCTGACAGTGCCATCTGGCGGAGAAAAGATTTGCATCTTGAAGACGTACTCCGAGAGTCGGTAATTTAAAGACGCGCTCGAATTTTCGTAAATTTATTTTTAAACGTTTCGCGGCGTAACGTGGCTTCTTGCGCGGGTTCCGCGTGTCCGTCAAACACGTAACGGCTCATGTAAAATACATAACGGCGAGTAATTGCATTCGTCTCATCTATATGTTTGTCTTCCGTGCTTCTTTTTTTAAATTTAATTTCTCTCTCCGTTAGCTCTTCTGTGTTTCGCGCGAGTCTACTTCGCTCTTTGCGAGCAGGACGGCTGGATAAAAAAAAATTGCCTTGATTATTTTTCTCGTTCCTTTGATCGTGTTCCGTCGGAATGAAATGTGAAAAATAATTTTGCGCAGACACGCCGCTCTGAAAAGGTGGCGGACGTGAGTTTCCCTTAGAAATTATACTAGGCGGCCATGCACACAGGAGATCGCGCGTGCGTATTATTAATACCCGTGTCCTATGTGTGAAAACGTCGCTTTGATCTGCGCCGCCCCGTTGAGAAGGTACTCAGATGGAAATATGCGATTGTGCTTAGGGCCAAATTGTATCGCGACTATACACCCGAGACACGCTTAGAATATTTGTCGATATTGAGGTAAAGTTGCTACGTTCGATAATCCGATCTTCCTATAGCGAACATGCTGAAAACGTGATTCGACTTCGTAACGAATCGCCATCCTAAGTCCCCCACCTACGTTTTCCGTTTCTCTGGACTTGATGCTTTGACTTGCATCTCGCTGTACACGTGGATCAAGTTGTAGGTGAATTATACATAACACTTTGACGAATGCGAAAACTGGTGACTGTGCATCAATCAGAATTCAAAGTTCATCGATTTCTCAATCTAGATTAATTCCAACGTGACGTACCATTTGTAAAAACCTAACTCGACAAATTGGTGAAAGTAAAGTTCGATCGTTGCCGAGTAATATTTCTGAGATTTTAAATACATTAATTTCGTCCTATAAAAATGTCGATCATTCTATTGATTATTATGTTAATATGCATGGAATAATAATTTATCTGTATCGTGTAAATAGAGATATTTATATGTATATGCCTTTACGGACACGCGCTATATAAAATTTTTGAAGTTGAATGAGTATTCGGCCTCGTGCACATCAAAATGAAGTTTTAACGGGCATTTCTTCAATAAAGCAGTTTTATTAATGTATACGAGGAAACGTATGCGCAAGTAGGCGATGAACTGTCGGTAACCTTCCTGAATAATCGTCGAAGCACGCATGTACAAGCAAGGGGAAAAAAAGGTCGCTCGAGAATAACGATTTGAAATTCCCTCGCAATTTCCTCGGGCTACGTACCAGACTGTCCCGTCAGGAGGCAGCACTTGAAGACCATGCGCCAAGGCTACGTCCACCTACCCATTGACAGAATCTCGTCTAATTCGCTTGATTACAAATGCGTAACACGTAATCGACTATTTATAGTTTATTATGTCAGTGGAGTAAAAAAACAAAGACCACATAACGTTGACAGAAATACTGCGCGATCGCACCATAACCTCTGTAAAGGCAGGGGTTTCCTAATGATTTTCTCATAAGATGCAAGATATTTAATCGTTATTCGGCTTCTACGATTGATCATTAGACATTATGCAATTAATTCTTTGTTCGAGTCCGTATGAATGACAACGAAGCATTGACCATTGGTGGACAATGATTGTGCGAAATACAGCTGGTAATGCAGGCCCGCCGAGACACACCAGCCTTCACGTTACTTTGTATTTATATTTTATATGTTTTACGCTCCAGGAATACGCATACGATACGAATGTAGACGAAATTTTTATCGAATGTTCAATACGTTGTGGATAGCGAATGACGGTTGGGTAGACGTCAAAAAAACACAGGTACGATGGTGCCGATACATCTGGCACTTTCGACACATGCACTCGCGTGACGCGTGGCTGGATTTATTAAATATATTCCTCGTTATGTCACTGGGTTTAGACACTTTCACAGAGCTACACAATTAATGGATATAAAAAGTATTTATCAAAACTCACCCACATACGAATCCTCGTAGTCGCCACTCTGTTTACTTTCGTTAGTGTCCGCCATGTTGCAATACGAATGACGCCACTTCCGCAACGTCGTGCGCCGGTATCACTACGCAAGTTAAAACGACTTCGCCAATTTCACGTTAGATTTTTATAATTTATTGTCGTAGTTAAATTTATGAAACGATATTTAGTAATTCTGTTTGACAGAAGAGTGCAATATTATAGAATCTTTTATTGTACCTATTCTCTATTCAGTTAATTAATATTTTCTCATTAGAATCCGTTGTGATATGTTCAGCAATTTTACATTACAGTACGCTGAGTGGAGGTAAAAATATATTTTTTTATTTATATCAATTGTTACTTATTGCGTGTTTGTGATATTTAATATATAAATATTTGTTATTTTGTAATATTTTATTAATGTTCTCTCACGTGCTATTGAAACATTTATTTAAAGCATTGCAATGTATTTTGACAGTTAAACAATTAAATGTAATTATTTATTTTAACTAACCTTTTATTATTCAAATGTTCCATTTAAATATCATTATCACGCAATTCCTAGTTAATATAATTTTGTTTCCTCTCTTATAAAATATAAATAATTTAAGAATAAAAACACTTTACATCTTAAAATAAAGATTATTCACTGACAATTTATAACAAAAATACGATACTATCATTATCTGTATACAAATAATGCAGCTTAACGACTGGTTTGAAACATCGGTTAAATTTAAATGGTATTTAATCGATGATAAGGGATGTAGAACAATTCACGTATCAGATAGGGAAGATTAATTTATTTCCTCATTGCTCCAACTGATATATTCGTTCTGAAACTAACCACTAATAAATATTTAAATACGATGTGACAGTCAGTTAATACATTTTAATTACGACTATATGCGCATCGAGAATAAAATTTTTATCATGGAAATTCGTGGGGGGTTTTCGCGAGCGCGGCACTACTTTCGCCGCGCGGACGTGATTTGATCTCGGCAGTGGCGCGGTCGCAGATTTCCTATGGTGGAATGTGGATGCTGTGTGCGGTGGTTTGTTTCGTGCGCGATTTTTGATTATTTGGTGACGATTTCAGTGGGATTCTCTCGATTGCGTCGACCCAGTAAGTTGACAGTTCTTTTTCTTTGTGATACGTCCGTGAGAGGGCGCCTGTTCGCTGCCAATTACCCTGGGATACGTGTGAAATGGTTGACTACGGGCTAGTAAACAAATGTCAGAGCCAGCGAGTGAGTGAGTGAGCGAGTGAGCGAGTGTACTTAGCGAGAGAGCGAGAGAGCATAGGAGAAGGAGATTCGGAGAAAACGAAATGAAATTAAACGAAGCAGTTCGACATTGCATAAACGATACGAAATTTTTATGTTTCATCGCTTTTTTTTTTACCTATAGTTTCTGTATCACTTTCACGACGTATCGTGAAGGAGGTATGTCAGTCGTTTTAAAACAAGCCCGGATATACTTTCCTTATTTGTGACATATTTAATGGTAAATCTGCTCCGTGCCAAGTGCCATTTTTGTGTGCCAGCTGGATATACGCGATGTCAAAATTAAATGACTGACAGGGCAAGCGGAATAAACATTCACGAGTATTTCCTCGTGTCTGAATTCCAGTGTCTCGTGCGTCTCTCGTCTCAGGTATAGTGAGAGAAACCTGGGCGAGGGTCTTTAAACGTTCGAAGGGTCCCACTTTCACGTGGCGCCTTTTCACGCGCTATGCTATTTAAATTTTAAAGGGCCCAACGTCTACCTGGTGTTCGTAACGACTATAGCCATAAGCGATTCGACATTCGTTACAAGCAGCACAGCTGGCCGGTTGTCAATCGATGCTTGTTTTTTTTTTTAATATCATTACGTTCTCGATTGTCGTAATGTTGCGAGTCACGAGTTATCGACTGTCCTATTGCAATTTCATTTCTGACGTAGCGTTCAGTTAAATTTTTACACAATTTTTCGCACGGTATTCTTGGCGATTTCTCGTGAACCAGGCTAGTCAATTGCATAACGACTAATACTGGATTCTTGGATTCCGGATGTATTATTGTCCGAATAAATTATTCGAAATTATATTTTCCCCGGAATTCGAGGCTCGTAAGGATATCTTGATTTTTCTACTCTCTTTCTCCTCTTCTCCGCCTTTCTCTCTCTCTCTCTCTCTCTCGCTCACTCGAAACTTTGACACGTTATTGCGTTTAACGAAGTAACTTCATACGTCGTTGCGAAGCGTCGTTGCACTATACTGTTTTTTACTTCCGAAGCGCAACCATGTTTCCTTTGATTAATTTTGGACCTTCAAACTCTAAACGTCCGTACCCAGAAAACAGGTGCTCCGACACGTTCTATTTTCATATTAAATTCGTCTCTTCTCCTCGAACTTTAACTACGATCCAGTAAAACGTTTTCGCCGTGGAGTTCAGTTGTTTTTTTTTTTTTTTTTAAAACACGTAGACGGTATTTCCTGGTAAATCTGAATTACCTATGAACATTAATAAACAAATGCCTATTATACGGTTGAACATTTTATTTAAACTTTACAGCTGCACAATATTCCTCTCCGAGGAAAGTAATTGAGTAATTCAGTGATTCGTGCGGTGCGCGATACCTCCCTCAATTCGCTCGTATAAATAGCATACAATTTATAATTGCCGTTCATAACCATTCAAGAAAGGGTAAGTACGTAGGCGTCGTGACGCCTCGTTACGTACTCGTTTCGTATTCGCGAACGCGTTGATACACGTGTTTTAAAAACGCCATCGTAACTCAAATAACTTTAACGTCCGAGGAGCTGAGTGATTCGAGAATGAGTCACAATTTTTGGCACGTTTTCATCACTTTTCGCGTCTTGACTTGGACGTGCAAAATGTGCCGTCGCGTCTACGACCTGGCCCTACCGTTACGCGCGGTTTTGGTAATTACTATGACGTCAGCTCTTACGACGTGCCAAATACCGCGCCTAATGGAGGTAACGTTGCCAAAATGCCAGCTGCAATATCAATTTATTAATTTCCACCAATCTATACGTATTAGCAATTTTCCTTTGCTCTTTCCCAATTAAATTTCTTTCTTGTCAATCCCCCTTCCCCTCCCCCCCTTCCACCCTTATCACAATTCCCTTTTCTTTCTACCCTCATCTGTCTTCTCTACACAGTCATAGACACCGTACACGTTATATATGTGAATATCGTTTCTGCCTTTCCAGCCCGGAGCTATTTCTCCTTCCCCATTGCTACACGCATTGCTACACGCATTGCTACACGCATTGCTACACACAATACCCTTTATAGTTCGGCGTCCTGCCTCACGGATAAACCGAACCGAAATGAATTACACCGACGCCGCAATGGTGAAAGTGTACGAGAAAATTTATACATCCAGCTAGATGCGTATAGACAGGCTCGTAGTACTGATCGCATCGATACTAAATCGTCTGTTTATTCGCGTGCGATGCCACACTCTATCTCGATGCGCTATCGATGCCGGGAAATAGCCAATGTTATTTTTAGCAAAACTGTCGTACGCTGCGTCTTGCTACTCCCGCTATAAAAACAACGATACATAACTCTGTATATAGACTTCGCGGAGTTCGAATATTCACACGCGATTATCATGATTACCTGATGCTCTCTCTTGATAGATTAAGTGACACTGTTAATGCTTTGGAAAGTAATCCCGGAATGTTAATTTCCAGGTTCATCGACGATAACGTCGTTAATGGTATTTCTTGCGAAAATCATATTTCTTCGTATTCTTTAATGCATCGACTGTAACTCGTATAGTATAAACGGCAGGCGTATCTTGTCATCTGGCATAATGCTATTTCATGTACGACTCTTTATCCTTTGGATGCTAATGCAGAATGCGACTCATTCATATCGTACAGCAGCGTTTACTCTACTGCTGGATATATATATTTCTTGCACATGGCTCTGCTCACGAGTCGTGGTTTGCACGTCCATTAAGTAAAAGATCTTGTACTTTCCTGATGCTGGATCGCGGAGTCGCGCCTCGCGTAATTGACGTATCTACCTGCTGCTTGTATAAGGAAATGCATTAGGGCTTATCGTTGGTGCGTAAACCGCCAGGGTGCGGCGCATGCGCAGACCCTTGTTTTATATAAAGTCGTTGTGACGTCACGGCACTGCGCGCTCAAACGCGGGAGAAATTATTTGTCTAGTCTTTGCACTTGCGATTCGAGAGGTTAAAGTTCGAGAAGGCATTTTAACGTGTTATAATATACGATTGAGTCCTTGGTTTTGTTATTCTTATCTTATTGTTGGTTATCAATTTTTTATGTGTACTCCACTGCGCGTTACGTAACTTCATTTGTTTCTCAATAAGGCAACGCCATTGCACGTTAGAACGTCTTAATATATTTGGATGCTTGGTCGGTTGCATAAATATATTGTTGACACTATTGCGCAAACTCGGAACTTTTTAAACTTAGAATTACCATTGGTCGCAGGTTATATGTATATCTGCTCATCGATTTCGCTAACGATTATCTTTTTGTTTTGCGATAATTGATTGATCAGTTAATTTTGATTGGTCGATAATCCAGGCGCCGTGCAATTTTCCGAAAATCAACGACGAACGTTATATAACAACATATATGTATATGTGTATATAACGATGCATTGTATATACCGTTACAATTGTTTTATGCATTGCGTCGAACTTGCGGAAAGACATTTTATTTGTACGTAATATTTTCCCTAATTAAATATAAACTATCGAGCTATTGTTGCCGCTTCTTTTGCATAGACCTCGTTTTTCCCATTGTTTGACTATTTATAAATTACGTGTAACACAAAAGCTTCCATTTCGTTCGCTCCATATAGCTTAGATACTTCGCGAAGCAGGATCTGATAAAATGGGGCGAACTTTGCGGGCAGATTCTTTTGCTTGTCGAGAAGAGAGATATTAAATTGTTGGCATTTTGATCTTGAGAGATCTGGCTTTATTGTCTTTACATTCGAATCGATTGTTCCCATGTTGGGAATGAGTCCGAAAGGATGTTTTTTTTTAGGAAGAAACGAAGAATAATCTCCGGACAGAAAGGGCACTTTACTTTTTCTTTATCTCTGAAACGAATGGTCAGGATTCTTTGTTATTATTATTTTTTTTTTGAAAAACTTTTCGCCGCGTGGAAAAACCTTAAAAGATCGATACGTTTTACGTAATTTACTGATTTCACGTCTCGTTCAATCGGAATGGATTTATCATTTTAAGAAGTCTCGTTGACGCAATTTTCTCGTCGCTGAGAAACTCCATTACACAATTCGCATAATCCTTTAGCGTCAACGAGAGTCAATAGAGGAAAAACTTTTCTCATAAGTCAATACTCTTTCAATAATATTAATAAATTCCGATAGACGATTGGCGCTTCTCGTTAAGACATCCGTCATATTCAAAACATTAAATAGAGTCTCTGGAATCGGCGCGGACATTAAAAAAACCACTTTTTCAAACTGCGAGTAAGCGTGATTTCAATCCGAAAGGATAACGCAAGTTATTATATTAAAATCATTAAAAAAAAGTCTTTTCGTTCGATTCATGCCCTCTGGGATAGAGCATATAAATCATATAATTTTTCATCGATCACCAACTAGCATACCCTCCTACGCTGTTTAGATATTATCGAAATTTTTTTTGGGAACTTTGACACACTAGCACGTGCTATTCTACCCAGTACTTTACGTAGAAAAAAAAATGTTTGTCGAAGCTCTGAGGAGAGCATCGCGATCTTCCTCATAAACTTCAGTCGACGCAATTTTGCTTTCTGTCTACTATCTTGGCCGTGATTAGCCAAGTTGCATAAAGTGCCATAGCCAATAGTCGGGCATAGCGCCGCCAGGGCTACCTTGCCAAGATAGGCCGTATCCTCTGCTCCACAAAGATAAGTCAGAGCGATCCGTGAATAGACAGTAACAAAGCTGGGTCGCATCTCTGACGATCCTTTCCTACAATACCGACGTCACTGCTTGACAAATATCATTCGCACGTTTCAAAGACTGTTGTACCGGTTATCGGTAATTTAATGGACACTCATAGCTTTGCGTCGACATGTAATTCAGTGACGCCTAACTTCCTTAAAATCGCGAGCCCCGAGCACTTAGGATTTCGTACAGTCCGTAAGGAGAGTACGAAATTGCAATAACGACAAACGTTGCGGTATATAATTGTAAAGAGGTTATATATTTGTCAGGACCAACGCGAGCGCAAACATCCCAGAATTTCACGTCAGTTGTTGTTTCCCGGTGTTTGAATTTAATTGCGTCATTAGGTCGATCGTAATAAGCGACAATTAGCGCGGATCGTCCAGTGCCAATGGGCTACGGAGTTTTGTCGTTGGTAAATTTCTAATTAGCTGCGACTGACCTCGAGATTTTCCGATGTGAATCGATCGTTTTAATGATTCGAGTCAGATCTAGGGAAACTTGCCTTGACAAAAGATTTTCTTGAAAAATAGGGAACAAGTCTTGATTTTGATTTTTACAACTCTGTATAGTATATCTATACATAAAATGCATATACAGTCATGGAATGCACACGATCGTTCTAGACTATCGCACCGTCTGAAGATGGTTCTAACATGGGAACCAATAGCAATCAAATAAACAGAACCATCTTCAGGTGGTGCAATAGTCCTAACAATGATTCCAGTATCAGGAAGCGAATTGATTTTCAAGTAAAATCTGTATATCGCGGAAATTAACATTGGGCAATCGCAATTAATATTTGTTTCGTAAAATTCTTTATCGTACAATTATTGTTCAGCCGTGTTTTCCAGGGCGCCTTTGATTCGTTTGATTCTCCCTTTTGTCGACGTTTGCCAACAATAAGAAACTTGCATTTACTCTAGACCCTGAATTTCGATAAGTGTTTTTCTTTTGTTTGTACCCCCCCCCACCCCCTCCACCCTCCCCCACTTCCCCCAACCATCCTACTTTACTTTCAATGAACGTCACAAAATTAACGAGTATGGCACGGACTGCAATCGTATCCCTACCGTAACGCATCTGGTAAATGTTAAATCGACGCGTACAAGGATACTTCCGGTATTATTAGACGCGATCTGCATGAATTTCCGTATTGGACGGAGATGCAATTACGTCGACGTGACCGTAAATACCGATCCTGAGCTTTCCAGCCGCGCACCATCCGCCATTATATCCATTATCAATAACGGGTATATTATACCTAGCCATTATTAATATTCCTGTCGTTAACGAACGGACCATAGCGCACGGTCACCGTATTACCTATACGTTATCAGACGCAGCGTAACGTAGCGCAAACTCAGCATCCATTTTGGTCCAGTCAATCTGTGTAATCGTAAAGTCATTATAAAGCGGTAGAGACCCGAATAGAATCGTACGACGCGTTAGAATATGCCGTCGTTGCATCACTGACGCGCGTTACGTGTAACGTATCGATGAGCCGCCGGTACGGCAGACAGTGATCTGACGTTTTCGCAAAATTTTGAGAGCCGTCAATTTTTTTGTCGCACAAATACCCCTGTCCACGTTCCGCGCGAAGGTGGGTGTATTATGAAAAAAAAAATATGTATGATTTTTAGCGAATGCGATTTTGTGTGCGAAAAAAATTTGGTTTTCCGAAACGGTGCATTTAGGCCGCGTACTTGCGCTGCGTATGTACCGAGATTACGATTTCACGAGTTTCCACGCGCGGGTCCGTGGAATTTGTACGATTTATATATATCCGAGAAGTCGAGCAGGAGAAAGGCTCATGGCGACAGTGGGCGCCATGTTGCGCGCACAACACGTGGTCCGTTGCGAGAATATCAAGGCCGAAGAAACGTTTCCATCGAGGAGCAACGTGCAGCTGGTATCGCTTTACGGGAATGCTTATGCACGTATCCAGTGTATCCTTTTACGTCTTAGCCGACCGTAACCTCCGACAATCCTTACAGTTATACGCCTTGAACGTAGCCGTGTGCGTGTGCGTGGCTATTCCAAGGATGCTTGGCTACCTTCGCGGCGCTGAACGCGCGCGGGCCAATAAATTCATGGGATTTGCTCTTTGCTCGTCAGTTTTTCGGACAATTTTATGGCTTCTCATTCCTCCCCCGCGAATACGGCATTTTGGATGAGTTACGCCGTGAAATTTGGGGATGCTAATAGGCTGCTGGATTAATTGTCCCAGTGTTAATTGCGTTTATCAGGCTTTACCGCTTACTGCGAGCTCCGTCGGTAAAGGTAGGCAGATCCGTCTACCCTTTAGAATTCAGCGTAAACGAAATTAAGAGAATCTTGTACGTTCGACAAGAATAATTCGAATTTCGTTGTTGACAATTACTCAAAATGTTTTTCTTTTCTTTTTTTTTTTTTAATTTAGATTACCTTGACGCTTGCGACTATTTAATCCGTTTCAACCAGACCAATTCAAATTCCAATTATATCTCAACATTGAAATGGAATTATGGTAGAAGCACGAGACTGTAAGGTTCCCGGGCAAAGGGGTCGATACGGAAGGGGACGAAGTTTTCGCTAAATTAGTGGTATACTATTCACAGGCACAAGATACAGCAGTTCTATACCTGTACGTACTCGCGTTGTCAAGCAAAGTACTTTCGCAAGTTTCAGCAACTCCTTGCCAATTATACGTACTTAAGTCCCTACCGAATTTGAAACCTGGTTAGAAGACGGTAAATTTCATACAAATAGTTATGCGCAGGCTCGATGCGATACACAGTGCGAAATTGCATGTTGTATCTTACAACGGAAGGAAAAAAAAAAAAGAAAAAAAAAACTAAATCCCTGACACAGACACGATACCCCAGGTATCTAAGAAATAAATAAATTCGTCTCTAATACCAAGCAATTTCCGGTTCGCAAATCTTGAAGTGTCTGTTTGCGAGAGGACCATTATATGGGCGCGCGGTGGGCAGGGCGGGCGGGGGGGGGGGTGCGGCTTTGTGCCCGAATGCACATAAATTTATAATCCTTTTTAGGCATGAAATCTAGCGTGTCAGGGAAGTTTGGCTAAGCGCCAGACAGCCGCGATGAAATATACACACAAGCATTATGAGATATTTAATTCGATTCAGCGCCATTCTATTCCACTCTGAATAAATTGAACGGTTCGACCTCCTCTTCCCTTATATAGTTCGTCGTCTGCGCTTAAACACTTCCACGAGAATAACAGTGACGATTTTCGTGCGCAAGTTTCGGATTGCGATTCACGCTATCGTTCTTATCAGAAGAATTTTTAATGCTAAATCGTACTTATCTCGTTAGCCCAATTTCGCTCTACGCACAACGCGTTACTAGCTGCTTTACGGCCGTCAGTCTCGTGGTTTGCAGCTTCCTTATCATTTACATCTTCCGTACCTTCTGGATTACGTAACAACCTAAACTATCGATATCGCTGCCGATCTTTGATAATGGCAAGTAACGGACTCTCTCCAGTGAAAATTTTACCACACGGACAGGGTACTCCAATGCGAAAGGTCAAATCTTGGCGTAAAGGTTCACAGGGCTATATCTTTTCTCAAGCGGTATCTACCTTACCGACCGTTCAATATGTTCTCTTCGTATACGTAGATATAGACGGTTCAGGTGTGTACCTATACGTACTTTAGCTTTCGCGAAAACACACGACTCGGCCGATTATGGCTGCGATACGGCGTCGTATTACTTGCCAAATCGTCTGTTACCTTTACAGTTAGTCGTTACTATTTCGAAGAGTCGAGTAGCTGGCGGATCCTGGCAGCTTCCGGTTATATATATATATTCCGGTTATATGTATATGTGTGGCATATAGTTATACAGTCGAGCTAAGGCCGCGATAGCAACGAAAGTAAGTAATGAAATTACGCGTCCTCCAGTTCCTCTCGACTCTCTCCCCTTATATTCTACCTTTTTCTTTTACTTGTTAATTCCTTCTAGCGATTCGCCTCGTAAAACTCGCCTTAATGAATTCGTTAATTAAACGTTAAGGCGGATACGGCCATAGGAGGACTGGCAAAGGTAAGCGCGTCGCTTTTGAAACACGAGAAGGTCCCACGAAGTATCTTTGACAAGTCTCCATAGCGTCGGACGTCACGTGGGACAGTGACAGCTCTCGTTATACACGGCATGTCGCAGAAGATAGAACGCCGAGATTGAAAGTGTTACGTGTAATAAGGATGCTGTATGGTACAGAGATGAAATTCGAGCTAAGTCAATCTTTCGGAGAGATTTTCATTCTTTTTTCCCGGGAAAAAAACTGCCACTTTTATTTTTTTTTCACGAAGTGGGACTTGAACCCACTTCCCCACCACCCACTCCGTTACCGACGCTACTCCTTTCGAGTTATATTTATTTCTTCAACTGTCTCACTTCCGTCCACCGTCTCCTTCCGGTTATCGTTCCTAGTTCCTTATGTCTGATTTCATTCGTATGCGACTGTCTCGCCCACTGACGCAATGTTCGGACAATCGAAATCTACCCCTATTGTCTACGGGCGCACCGCGCACCTCGTGCGAATCGCAAGCTGCTGGGGTAGATTGATAAGGGATGCGCGATAACCGGCACGGCCGTTGAAGAAGGACACAGACTGTGCTTTAATAATTCTGTGCATCCCCGCGGGTAACTGTGGTCGCCGTAGGCGGTGGTACGGGAAGCGGGGGCCGAACGGGCGACGGGCGGGGGAGGCTGCAGGTTTAATAATCGAACGGCTGTAAAACAAAGTTGCCGCGTAAAAAAGTTTTACGAGAGACCACGGAAATCGGCCGCGGTGCATCTGCTCGCAGTTTATTCGACTCTCCTCTCTTACTGCCGGTTCCGCGCTTAGCTCTCGCATAAATTGCGCCTTGCGCTGTACGGCGCGCGGGCCGGCGCCCCATCTACTTACGCTTGCGATCCTGGGAATCCCCTTGGAAAATACTCTCACGAAAATTACTTTTTCCCTCGTAACTATTGCCTGGCTCCATCTATCTGCCTCTCTGATAAACTCTGCCTCGCGATTTCTTTTTTCTATCCGGTATCCGCTCGGTCGATAACAAGAGGTCATAATGCGCGACACGTGAGAATACGCGTTATCGTATACGTATCATAGTGTCGCGGTATACAGTTTCCATGAATCTACCCTTATGCATGTAAAACATCAATTCTTATACTTCTCGTTCTCTGATAAATCATTCAAGGGTCAGACCTCCCTCTTTGATCAGGACTGTTACCTGTACTTCCGTATGTGTAGGCATATTGGTATATACGTGTGTATATATATATGTATATGTACTCCTACGCACATATGGATATATGTATATATTATATGCAAGGGGAGCGTTAGACAAAGCACGAGCTTTACCCCGAGAGAATGGAATATCGTATGACATCTTCCTTTGAGGATTACCTTCATTATTCCACAGTTGGATGGGTCTGTCTTATCTTAATGTATAGTATATACATATAAAGTTAATATTTGCCTATTCGGCGATCGATTATGGGAGTCATGTCGTATAGACTGTATACGAACTGGTCAGCAGGGAGTACACGGAGCCTTCGGAACGGTCTTCGGCGACCAGTCAATAGATACGACAAGTTCGATAGTTCGCTGGCTCCGATACGTCGTTACGCGGAAGATGCCTTGTCGAAGCGGAAAAGTGGAATTTACTTATTTTCCGGTTCCACTCCCAGGTGATTCCTCGGGTCGAATGAGTGGGTCGAAGGTAGATACGTAACTTTGCTCTGGCTGTGCTGTAGTCGATAGGTGTAAGGGGGTGGCGGTGATTTTATAGGGAGGTAGTCTGTCGGGTCCGAATTCGCGTGTGAGGGGTGGCTGCCCGATTGTTATTAATTCGGTCTCGAGGGTCCCACTAATATTCATTTGGTTGGTGTACAGGGACGTAGGTAGCACAGAGGGGGCCCTCCTCTCTCTCTCTCTCTCTCTCTCTCTCTCGCATTCGTCTCCTCCTTTCTCTCTTTAACGTCGTCTGACTCTCGGGGAAATGGCGAATCCGACCTCTGGCAAATAACTCACTATCGACACACCGTGAGTCCATTGGGAGAGGACTAAACTGTTAGTCACACTCTCCACGTTTTCGGACTGGTTTTACGTTCTGAGCGTCTGGGCAGTCTGGACGTGTCTCGTTCCCGCTCAGAGAATAATACATTTGTATACGTGACCATGGAGTTTGAATATTATTGGCTATGGGCGATTCTCGATATGTCTACTTATGTACGTATCGATCTTATAAAACCCTTTCGTCGTAGAACTACGGAGCATCTCGTTAGATGGTAATACGAGATCCTAAAAAAAAGTGTCTTTTCTCAAGGAGTTCTAATAGTCCTCGACGCGTCGCCAGGGGGCGCTCTCTGGCGTTATTTCAACAAGGTAATCTGATCCTGACGAGGCTGCGATCTTCAAAGACGAATAAGGCGCAGGAGGATGAGCACGTCCAAGAGGAACGAAAGTCTGAAGGGACCTTCGGATGAAATACAGGAGAAAGGGTGGGGGAACGAGCGTCTAAGGGTTGGGGTTTTTGATACGCGCGCGACAAGCGAGAACGTAATATTCCTCCTTGTGTGTCTTTTCTCCGCCATCCGGTGCAGTCGGAAATCTTCCTTCGTATTTTTCTTTGAGACATTCGCTCGATATATACATATGTATATAATAATACATATATACTCTTCCGGAGCGCCGTACATAAACCTTGGGAAATTAATCCCTTAGGATAAAGCAGTATGATGAAGCGAGCACCGAGGAAAGACGAAGGGCTCTTTTTATACACGGAGACCGCTCAGAAGCCTCGTTTACCGGGCAACGATTAACCTAAAAAGTACGACCCTCTTTTACTGACGTAAGATACGGGAAACTCCTCGGACGAAGCTCCCGGGTAGAAATATAAATAGGGCAGAAATTAGGGGCTTGATCAAATTTACCTAATGCCCAGTAGGGCACCGATCGGGAAGCAGGACCAGCGTCCTGTCCGGCTTTCAAGGGATTTCACGCGAGTGCTAGATTAGACAAAATTTATCGGCACTGATCCGGCACCATCATCGCAGCCTTAATCGAGTGATCTTTATTTTATACTCTTTGGCTATTATCGTTATGCATTTTCCCAATTTCATACGTGGATGCGTTACCCTTCGAGTACGTGAACAATATTGTTCCTGATTGCCAATTACATTACTTCAATTCTCATATAACTTTCAGAACTTGAACCGTTACTAATTTGTCGGGTTGAATGTTCACTGGCACATGAGAAACTGAGATTCATCTCCCACTTGATGCTCTTTCTGACTCCGGTAAATTATTCGCTTCTTTATCGACTTCAGCAGAGTTGGGCATGAAATTATTTAAGAGATTTGACGAATCATCGGACAACAGGGACCTTCGGTATGTCACGCATGAATCGAATCTTTTTACCTTTCCACCAGTTTCGTAGAGCTCAAATTCATAATTGTAATCCGTCTGCTTTCGTAATTAATTCTTTTAGCTTTCGGTATTATCGCACTCGAGTTTTCCTTTCAATTCACTGCTTTTGCATAATTAATCTTGCACGACTAATGATTGACACACGTAAAAAATATATAGTTGACTCTACAGCCCCACAAGATTCAATTCAATTCTGCTACTGCAGCTTAGTGCATCATGTACTGTAATGGTAGGAACGTACGACGATTAGTGGCGCCATCTACGCAGATATAGATATCTTATTAAAACCTGATCAGGTCCATATAGGTTAGCATTAACCTAGACCGAATAAGGAAATATGGCTTCTTTAAGAGGGTTTCTCGATTATGCTGTGCTAGGGGCAGGACACGTTTAGACCGTAATTATAATATCCTTAATAGCGTCCGATCAATGCCTGACTAAGATATGATGGTAGCAGCACAATTCTGCTAGTCCTCTTCGGTCCTCGTCTGGGCCCGACTGACTGCACTATAAGAAATGCCCTGTTACATTTCTACCGGGGTTATACGCTAAATGCTAAAACCACGAAACCGTCCAGGAACAGCGGAACGTATGCCGACTGACAATGAGATGTGAGTCCCTTTCCATTGGCAGTTTAACCACTACGTGACTCATATTTGTTCTCTGTGGGTATCACGTATACTGCGCCCCCGACATACCCATCCAGGGACTTTCTTCATTTTCTCTGGACTTTTATTCTCGAGCAAGCGGTACGAGGCTGGTCGATATTGACCTTATACGTTCTCCGGGAAAACTATCGTAAGACAAATCTCTCGTCCCTTCAAAAGCCCTTTTGTCTTACCTTCGTACGACACTCCTGTCACATGGAGACTATCCATTGGTGGATGGGTATACATATTTTCTGTAACCGAACAACAATATTGACTCGTCTTGTCGCTCCATCGTGCTCTGCTGTCGTTTCATGAAAACTGTATATAGGAATTGAGAGAGAGAGAGAGAGAGAGAGGCTGGGTTTAAAGGATTGCCAAGAAAGAGAAAAGAGAAGAAAAATAAAGTACGGAAGAAATATAGGGGACGATGGTATCTATTCAATGACTTTTTATTGGTGTCGCGCAGCGACGCAAGAGTTACGTGAAATCTTTTGGAGCCGGGCGAAGGCGATTTCTTGATACGTACCTGGAGCATGGCTCTCGCACGATGTAGCCGACGAGAGCGTGAGAATCTAAGGGAATAATACATCCATTCCCTGGTTTGAACTTTTCCTTGGTCGGAGCTTCAAGCTTAGCCGTGAAGAGAAACTTCCATAATCCTCGCGCAACTGTTCGCGTACCAAGGTGACGTTGCTCTGAGTATGAAGACTCATGAGAAAGAGTCAAGGAAGAAGGAGCGAAGGTAGAAACGGCCTCTGGTAGGTGTAGGTCGACGGCATTGCTGCTGGTCTGGGATCGGGTGCGACCGGAGTTACCGAAGAGAAGAAACGAGTGGCCTGCGGGGTGAGAAATCCTAAAAAGGGGTCACGATGGGGGAGGGGGAGGGGGAGGGACGGGGGGGGACGGTAGAAAAGCTCATAGCGTTATGGGATGGTTGAGGAGGGTGTTGCTTGGCGAGGAAGTAAACCGAAGGAAAGGAAAGGAAAGGAAAGGAAAGGAAGGGCTTAGAAAGGATTCACTTTCCTTGGATTTTACGCAAGTCGACTAGCTTAGGTTGCAGGTACGTACCTACTTACCTACCTATTCGGGTTCCTAACGCTGACTGGCGTGATACGCAGTTAAACCTAGATGGGTGTTACAGTAGGATCTCTGTCGAGTTTCCCTTGGACTAAGTTGATATCGGTCGCGAGGAACGAGACACGCGATATAACCTAGAACCCACGATATCTTTTCATTGAGTTGCCAAGGTTCGGATAAAAAAAAGTTTACTGGGATTAGTAGACGCGGCCGAAAGATACTTTTCTCCTGGTAAAATCTATCCCTTGTTAATACTCGTGGAAGCTTTCTTAAAATAGTCTTCGACGACCTTCAGTTACGTTCGATAATTACCTTCATACTTGCAAGTCAATTCAATGTCTAAACTGTGTACCTACAGGTGTCTCTGTCATAAGAGATTTAATAGTCGCCGTAGTAAGGGAAGTATGATCCGAGTTAAGTACGAAACAAAAGTGGAACAGTAGTGCTTGACGGAGAATGAAAGTTTTTAGATTTAATGGACTCTGCTCGTATAGAGAGTCATTTACCGTCAAGTACAAGAGAGAGAGAGAGAGAGAGAGAGAGAGAGAGAGAGAGAGAGAGAGAGAGAGAGAGAGAGAGAGAGAGAGAGAGAGAGTCTTATCCGTTCGTATTACCGTAATCGATCCCACACTCCAGGAGTCCAGTTTCCAATTTGATATTTGCCACGCTCTCCTGTCCTAACGACAACACGAGCGTCGCTCGTCTCTCGTCTCCGTTGTCTCTCTTCGCCGAGAACAATTCGATCCGTAGTTCTCAGGGAAGCCGGGGAGGCAGCACTCGCACTGTGTACATTCCCTTGGTATCCGGATTAACGTCACGACAGTTTAGCTCGTGCCGGTTAGGTCATCGCTGATTTATCTGTACCATAGCAGCAGCCAGTGAAGTACCTAGCGTATACCAATTTTAGGTACATACCTATAGTATGCTCAACCCTCGTTCCCCTCTCGGTTACTATTTTTGTTTTTTTTTTTTCCATACGACTGGACGCTCTCGTAAAACGACGCGGATATAATCCAGCCGAATAAAAGTTCTAGCCTGCAAATCCGTTTATACGGATTGTAGGGCACCTGGGGAACGGGAACGCTGCGGCGATGGTGGAGCATACTATATAGAGCCGGAAGCCTCAGTAGCGACAACAGCAAGAATAACAACAAGAGCCGCGAGGGGATCACGAGTTGGCACACATACGCGGAAGTCTCTTCCCTCGGGAATCCAGTATCCTGACTCACTGCTCGCTCAGTCGTTCGTTCCTGGCGTTTTGTTCGCGCGCGCAAGCGGAAATAAAAGTTTTGCCCTTCCTGTCGCCGGTTCATTTGCCCCGTCGGTCTGTCAGTCTCGGATGGAACGTTGAGTCGCCCTTCTCACTTTTCTTCCTATATTCTCTGCCAATCTACGCTTCTCGATACGACTCCCCATATCCTTTACCGGATTCGTCCGTCCCACCCTCTTCCTTCGTCCTTTTGATCCTTGCCGAACAAATTCTCTCTTTTAGGCTGTGCTACTCTGTCGTTCTCACGTATCTATGGACCATAGTAATAAGGCACACACGTCTGCATCGTCCTTGGGTGGGATATCCAAACTTTTAGGTACAGTCAATATACCAAGCTACGACCTGTCCAATATTTTATTTCCTCCTTCTTGGGACGGATGGCTCGTCGCATCTTCCGGAAACGAGCTTTATCAGTTTTCCCTCGAGTAAGCTGGAACTTAATTTCAAATATTTATATAGTTCTACAAATATATATCTATAGTTTACGGTACCGTAAGTACAATGGCAACGAAGGATTTTATCGATGAGAGATAACAGCATGAAAAGCTTATCGTTATCACTGCATGTTATATGAACATTAAGGTAATCACGGGCAGACTGCGGTTGACGTGGAAAATGAATATTTTATTATTTATTTAATCTCTGAAGATTTTATTTTAATCTTATATGCCGTAAAGTATGTATATACGGCTCCATGCAGCAGTAGAGAGTCATTCAGGATTTTCTAACGTGCATTGGAAATGTGCATAACGAGGTACCGTTAAGGACGGATTTATTCGAAGTGCATCAACGATGAAGCTCGTCTTCTCGATGCGTTCGGTGCTGATCGAAATCGATATCCTCGCGTTTCGGAAGCCGATCTAGATTTCTTTTAACCTTTTCACCTCGCCTGCCGTAAATCACACGGTGCTGCCCTCTCTTGGAATCGGTGTTCGACGTATCTGTCGTTACCAAATTATTTATCGCAACTCGTGACGCGCCCATCCGAATTTTCATGACGGAAATGCACTTTTGTATGACGTCCCGAGACAAAACGCGGCTCGTACCGCGCGTATATGATTCATTATATCGCGAATATTTCTCGTTGCTAAATTTTAAATGGACGTTACGACGACGCAAGTTCCCAGCGCAGCCGATAATAATAAAACCCGAGGGAAAAAGTATTTTGGAAAACCCAATTTTCAATCCGCTACCAACAAAGACTCCAATTAACGAATGTTTTCAATGAGAATTCAAGCGCAGGTATTTTTTACTTAGTCACTAATTTCAGGCGCGCGGGCCTTTTGAAAATTGCATGCAAACGAAGAAATACCATGAACCCATTGAATAACATCGATCATTCATCGATTTTATCGCTTTTCTATAGACGCCTCTGCGTTGCCCTTTCACCGAGCTCTCTTTTCCACTCTGTTCCCCATACACTGTACTGTACTCGACTATCGCGCGACTAACACGAGCATCTCGACGCCCAGGCGTCCCGAATCCCTGTTTCCCTTTCTGGAAGCCCCGACAATGGTCTCGATTGTCCGAGAGTGGAGAGAAGAAAAATGGGATGGAATCGTTTATCGGCATTGCGATCGCCGCGGTTCGATTTTCCTCGTCCCTTTCCCCCCCGTATCAGCTGCGAGTATATTTTCTTGAAAATTTATCTGCTGCAGCGAGAAGTACCTACCGGACAGGACACTGTAAACGTTAAACTCTCAAACCCCTGGGAAAGTTTCTCAGGTGGCGATAAAGATAAAACTTTTCACGGTTTCGGTATTACGTAATGGTATACTTTACTACACAGACGTACAGTGTACCTGCGTCTTCTTCGTGGTTAGAGAAAATGGCGGTTGTCCATCCAAAAGACTATTACTACGATTATAAATTGTGTACAATGTAGTGCTTGTAGAGTATACCATATACGTATATTCAATCAATCAAAAGAGCGTGACATCATTAAACATATGAAAGTTAACGTCATGACATCATTAACACCACGAGGTTCAGAATCTTTTATTTCTTTTTAAAAAGCTCGCACTGTCCTCACTTACGGAATCGTTCAATCGCATCCAACTTCAGCCGGTGCGTATTTTGTGAATCACCCTGTACATGTATATACATATGTATATGTAAAGCCCGAGGCCTGCTGTGTCTTTTGCTCTACCTTTGCCTGTGCCTGGAAAACTCGGGACCTTCTCGCAAATAAGTGTCGAAATATCGATGATGTTCCCAAAGGGCACCGACCTAACTTCTTCCTCGTCGAAAGGTTTCTCTATGGGAAAGTTCCGCGGAAAGTCCAATAGGTAATGGAGCGGCCGGATAAACTCGTGAACACCCTCCAGACGATGCTCTGTCGTTCGCCCCTTGGCGCTTGGGTTCTGCTCGAAGCACGTGGTGATATTGATCGAGAATTGGTGTTCCATTTGACGTATCCTAATGCCCTGCAGCAGCCTTTGAACTTTGTTTACTTTTGCCAGTTTCGCTCGTCAGAGGGATGCTGCGCAGGAACAGCTGGAATCATAAAATATCAGATACTATGCGCAGACTGTTTTGCTTTTAAGGGTTGTAATAATTGGTATTAAATTCAATCCTGAGTTCTTCTCTCTCTCTCTCTCTCTCTCTCTCTCTCTCTCTCTCTCTCTCTCTCTCTCTCTCTCTCTCTCTCTCTCTC
>JARQSU010000693.1:193943-241392 GCA_030142265.1 Calameuta filiformis | reverse complement strand
AGAGAGAGAGAGAGAGAGAGAGAGAGAGAGAGAGAGAGAGAGAGAGAGAGAGAGAGAGAGAGAGAGAGAAAGGGGGATGGAGGAGAGACGGGGTGGGAAGAGAGAGAGACCATAAATAGAATGAATAGTGGAGTGTATTTTAAATAGTTTCTTTGGTAATCTTTTTTTTTTTTTTCAAAATACTATACTTACGGGGTATCCCTTGATTCCGTCACCCTCTGGTGGCTGCAGAGGCTGACTGAAAAGTTTTACAGCATTTTCAGACTATACACGTATATCCGTCACTGTCCCTGGCTCGCTGTAATTTAACAATGTGCAATAAACGAGCTCACATATTTTTACGCCCCTATAGCCGCCCCTTTCAAGGTACGAAGCTATATGCGTGCGTTTTCGCAATTTTTTATAATCGCAACGCCTTTGTGATACTTGGACGCGTTATCCTGTACCTCTTCTTCCTGGATACGGGATACGGTTTACAAAGTGACGCTGCACTCTTCGTATTTTACAATAAATATCGCGTGCAACGTCAAAGACGAGATGAAAGCGGAAGAATTAATTATTCTCCTCGTTTATTTAATTGTAAAAATTTATTATTTTAATATACCGTTTCTCTCTCTGAAATTGATATCGCACTATTTAAACCCTTATTCTTGGTACCCTCCCTTCTTGGCTTATGAGAAGAGGAAACACAAAAAGGAACGAAACCGAGGCACAACCCCTTAACGCAGGTGGGTAGAAACGTCAGTCAAGGGGAACAAAGGTTTTGGACGGGGTGGATGAATAAGGAAAAAGGGTGTTGGCGGGGGGCAGGGGGGGTCGTGGAAATAAAAAAGCGTAGGGAAGCAGCAGGAAGGAGGACGACGACGAATAAAGAGACGATGAGGAAAGTCGTTGACGTTAAGAAAAATACGGGGAAAAAAATGTCGTAACGCGGGGTAGCATCCTTGTCCGTCTGCAAGACAATGCAATTCCTGCCTGTCTGTCATTTTGAGAAGTTGCACCACGGAATGACGTCAGGATATCTCGAGAAGGGGCTTTCGTTTAATTTATTCCTCGCGGCACACAGAAACTCGCGCACGCGCACACGCAGCTTCTGTAAGAGCAAGAATCATGACTGCGTAAAGTTTTCGCAAATCTATTATGCCTATAGTCCGATTTACAAGAGTTCCTCGAGGGCACTTTGCTTATTTGCAAAACGAGTATAAACGTAATTGCACAAATCTCTATCGGCCGATCCGTTCGGTTAACTTCTATGCGGCTAACCGCAAATTTTTATCTCAATGACGAAGCTTCACGTTGAAATTGCAAGCATTCATTGTTCCATACGTTATGTTACAAATGTTACCATCAGCGAACCCCCTGGACGCGGCGCTGCCATTCGCATTGTTTTACTTGCTCGTATAACTATAATAACGCATAGAAACTCGAATCCGAGTTAAATAATGCGAACGTCGTTGATCAGGGCGCATATGTGATACGTACGCGTTCAGGTATCAGTCTGTGCAACATGGACTGGCGCAAATAAATTTTGTTTTAAGTTTTTATGGAATTTTCTGAGAGTTTGTGCATTTTTATTAGTTTGTTTTATCGGTCGACCGAGAAGACGGGGGGTCCTTCATTGGGTAACCCTTATCTAAATAGAACTGGTTTAGAACTACTTTGCCTGTTCAAGTAGTCGCGATTTTCTTGCCGTTACGGAAATCGCGTGAAACCGGTTTCTCGTGAGGAAATGTTTCTCTAGGTACGGGGAGGGAGAAGAACCCATTCAGGGTACCAATCTAATTTAAAGTTTTTCGGGCTGACAGAGCGCAGCCGCCAGGGTAGAGTTCACGGGGAGGGAATAACTTTCGATCGCGTAAAACATAAATTTATCCCACCCTTTCCGCCCCCCACTCCATCTGGACGGGATACCGATGCTTGGTCGAAATGGTGGCGATAATACATAGTGCTCCAAGGGATGCTGGATCCTTTTAGCTTTATAAAGTCCGTGTTGTACAAGAAAATTTTCTCGAAGAACAGAGACTCGGTCATAAACTCATAATCAATGTTTCGGAGACACCCTGTAGATTTTTATTTAATTCTGTATCTTTGTCTTACCTAGAATATATATATATATATATAAAATTATATATATATTTGTCAAAGGTAGCTACAGTTAGAAACATTTTTTCACGAAGTAAGTCGGATTCTCAAGCTGATCGGAGCTTGTCACAGAAGAGGTAGATTGAAGATGCTCCTTGAGGTGACTAATTGAGATCGTGACCCCTTTGCGTTCCGAAGATCAATACGATAATTATTTCGTTTTAATTGTTGCGTCGCGCTGTTCGTGCCTAATTAAACAAGTATCCTTAAAAAATAACCCATGGGTTCTCCCACACACGATTGTCGTTCCAATAACCTTTCGAAATACAGAAGGCCAAAATTTAACATTATAGAAAAAATTGTTCGAGACACGAGTCATCGAAAGTACATAAAATATGAGCGAAAACGATATCTTGGGACACTTGAATTTTTCTCTGTGCATTGTCCTCGTTACGTGTAAAATGGCCTTGAGAGATCCTGACTCGGTCGCGAGGATGTAAGTGAAACTCCTCCTCGCTGCTCTTGGTCTGACATTGCAACTGACTTTACTACTGCCACACCTCTTGGGTCCGTACCACCTTTCGAGTAACATAACGTATGTCCGTTTGTCTGGCCTGTCTGTCCGTATCTACTGGCTGCTACATTTCAGAGCATCACTACTTCCGCTGTACTCCCACTAAACATACGTATATCCACTACGGTTCTTCATACGCCCTATTCCCAAAATCGTTGGCCAGACTCATCCGAAGTTCTTCGTGCAATTTCGAACTTCTCTTTGGGAATTTCATTCGTACGGAATCTCTTCGCGGATCCCGCATATAATCGCGCATGGACCAGCGAGTCTTATAAACATCCCCGTAACAAATGATAAGCATTGATTTCCGGCAAAAAATGCCTAATATACTGACAAATACGATTAAGGGTTAATATACGACGTATCGTAAGTCCGATAAAGTTTCACTGCTCAAATTTCACCCTCAGCTGGAGTTATAATATTTTGTCTGGTCCCTGAGCGTTCACAAGCTCCCAGGCTGGCAAGGGGTGGTTCTCAAGTATAGGTAGCCGTAAAGATTGTCCAGCCGAGACTTGGAGCTTGGCCGGTCTTGCCAGTTGGAGTTGTTCTCGTGCTCGGGTCTGCGAAGTATAACGAGGCTACCCCTATTTGAGGAGTCGCGTCTACATGTCTGGCGCAGTCTACCCCCTGGCTCTCGAAGTCTACGTAGACGGTTTAAGGAAGGTACGCGCCTATATCCATAGGAGTAATACGGCGGTAGGTAGCTATCCAGACATATATGTATATTGGTATATAAAAACATATACGTATTCACATACAACATACACATACGCTCAACCTTCAAGCCCAATGTCGAGTTATAACTTTTACGCGAGCGTAGCTGCGCCCCTGTGTGCATACATCCTCGATGGTACACGTACGTATTTATCTACCAAGCACCAACCCCCCCTGTAGCTGAACACCCCCTGGACCAGGGGTAAAGCTATACCTTCCGCAGCGCCCGGAAATACTGTAAAAGTATGAAAGTTCGGAGCAGCGAAGGTATTTTCACGGTTGACAGACTCCCGCGACGTTCTTCGACGTTGGTTTCCGGCGTAACCCGGCGTAGAAGTGAACCCAGCCAGCGTAGTTTGTACGTCCGTGGCTATAGCTCGGTAGAGTTATGAAATTAGCAAGAGACACCCTTTTGAGGTTTGCGGAACGTGGCGACAGGATAAATTAGCAGGACGTTGAGGCAGACACGGACTCCATGTTATTGAGCTATAATATCCACTGACAGACAAAGAGACTTCGTGTGCAAAAAAAAAAGGTAGGGGCAGGATTTTTCGCGAGGAATTTTGATTGCCGAACGAGTCCACGCTCAAGGGTTGATTCCTTGACTCGGGCATCCGGATGCTGGGCTCAGTTCACCTTGTCCTCGAAACGTTATCGAAGAAGACGAAGTCTGGGGAATGACGAGGCTCCGAGTCTGTCTTTGACATCGTCAGCCCGAAGTAGAAGAAAATGACAATTCATTAAAGTTCTGGCGCGAGCGTTGGCGTTTTATTATGCTGAACGTTGATTTAGGGTTCGCGGCAGGGTGTGAGCCCTGGGTATTGTCTCACGGCTCGGCCTCATGCTGGGCATTGTTAGCCCTTCCATTGTCCGCGCCTTCCCGGTACTCGGCCCACCCCTGCCACCCTCGCCGCACTCCCCCCCCACTGTCTACGACCACAGGCGTACCGACGCTCGTACATGCATGGCTTTGTGCGTCAACATGAACTCGCACAAACCTAACCGACTTCCACATATGCACCAATGCACGCAACCTCACGGCCCGTCGAGCGTCGCGACGGACACGCTCCTGGCGCATAAATGCGTTTGGTTTACGCGACCGGCGAATGCATAACATTGGCCAA
Source organism: Calameuta filiformis (assembly GCA_030142265.1). Lineage (NCBI taxonomy): Eukaryota > Metazoa > Arthropoda > Insecta > Hymenoptera > Cephidae > Calameuta > Calameuta filiformis. The sequence goes on along the minus strand of JARQSU010000693.1, from coordinate 236,898 downwards.
ACGCTGCATGCATCGGCCTAACCTAAATTTAGACATATATGTGACCAAGGGTGCGCGCGCGCGCGCGCTTTAATACGCCCGTATGGCAACGCACAGGATCATCCTCACGCAACGATAAATAGCGTAACAGTGGACGCGCTTATGAATGCCAGGTTATCACGTGTGAACTCGCCCAGGACATACATGCGGTGACGTAGGCCTCTGTTCTCATCTGACAATGTTGCGAGCGTCACGGTGCTACGTAGCGATAACATCCACGATTTTGATAACCACGTTACACTTCCCTTGATAACGTTAGATATAGAGATTTCGACGAGGAGTCTGTTATGGGCACTTTTTTTTTTTGGAAATTTTATTGCAAATCATTTTTTTGGGTTTGCGTATTCCGTGAGGGATACGCGTAAACGGGCACGACGAGGTTATCGATGTTTTTTACCTGTACCGTGTAGATTTTATCGAAGATATATATATTTTCATTTATTTTTTTTAATGCAAATTTTATTAGCGATATTGAATTTTTTACGCGGATTCTTTTATAGCGATTCTCACGGCGATTCCGTAGGATTATGGAAGTATGTGGGCAAAGATCAAGGGCACGTGTATAAGTTCACGTATGTGTCTCGCTGTAGGAGGACATCGGCATTCTGCGACGGAGGAAATTGATTTTGAAAAATTTTATAAAAATGTAACGACGCGTCCTGCCTCGCGCAGCCCGCGCAGAAAATTGATTCACGTACACGCGGGGCTTTATCACGCGAAATACCTGTCTATCCGATGCGTACATACTATTCAGGTTAACTTTTCTTTTTTTCTTTTTTTTTTTTCGTCCGTTACTTTACGCCGTACTCAGCATTACATTGTTCTATATGGAAATATCGATTCTTCTATATTCCCGTCATCTTTCGCAATGCTTTTGAATTACGAATAGTAACAGTGAGGTTTCCTTATCGGGTGGTCAGCTTGGATATCGACCCATCCACAATTAATTGGCCTGTTAATCTAGTTTAACTTGCTACGTAGCCGCGGACGGTATTCTTATCGTTTCGTGTCCGCGCAATAATGGTAACTAAACTACAGCAATCACTAGTATGAATTTTATCGAAAAATTAATTACTCGCAATTTCGTTTTTCATAATTCTTTTTTTTTTTTTTACCTTTCGGCGACAGCTCTCAGACGGCTTATTCACTCGGCAGTAATTATCCCATGGCCACTTTACCCTTTATTGTCCCTAATATTTTTTTCGTCCCTGCTACAGGATAAATATGGCGGATATTGAAATGCCGGCTCTTACGTTGGAATCACTTTGACAAGCGGTACCTAACGTGCCGGAAATTGATTGTGCCAATAATATAGGAAACGCTGATGTCCTTATCCTATGCTCGTGAGCGTTTGTCGATCAGATTTCTATCTTCAGTAATTTTCAAATATATATATATGCATATATACTATACCAGTCTAACCTTCCTTGTTCCCGTGGAGTCTTTCGATCTTGCTTCGTTCACTTACTCGTGCATTAATCGCTCTTGAGTTTGATGACCACGTCGTTCTCAAGGCACGACGACATCAAAGTCTACGTGTAATTAGGGAAAAATTGTAGAGAGACCGATTACACTCGCGTTTGCATTTACCCCGTTCCGGACACCGCGTGGGTAGACGCGATTTCCGCGTTGCTGGAGCGGAAAGCTTTCCGCGTGCAATTGTCGGCCCGGATGCGGGCAAATGAATCCTTTCGATGTTCCTCGCTGAACGCGCTGATTTTGCACTTTGTGAATTTCGACGAATTTTACTCGCGCATTAGCACAAGCTGGAGATTCGATGCGGATTAGACTTGCTGCTTTTCGATCCTGTCCTCACGTAGAGAATCGCGGAGACACTTTTTTGAAATTTTAAGTTCGGATTGCAATTTATTCAAAATTCGATTTCAAAAATTCTTATCGTCATTCGCCTTTGTTAACGGTAATTCATTATCGAGCACGCATCAAGCGATACGTATCCACGTATGCGTTGGCGATACCGGTGACAAATTAGTATTAGGAAAAAAAAGGGAAAAGATTTATTTCAGTAAAAAAATGGGCATTAATCTTAATCAATTATTTTCTTATAATTAAACTCATTTAATGGTCCATGATATGGATGCTTAATAATTGTTCGGTGCATCTATGAAATGAAATATAATATATAAAATTATACCACGATTAGAGGGTATAGATTTATTTATTATTTATATCATCTCAATTCAATGTATATTACACTCGTAGCAGATATACTAGGAAAAATAAAAGAATTATTTATATTTTTTTTTATGATCCTGAGACATTCAGTAACGACGCTGCATATTTAACCGGTCTCTTTTCCCGTATCCACCCTTACATTTTAATTAGGAGTCACGGTTACGCCTGGAGACGAGAAAAAGGGCAGATGGGTAGAGCGAGGAAGAATGTTCGTAAGAGAGACGGGCCGAGAGAGACGCGAGAAGAGGAGACAGGTACCCACGGCGTGATAACGTTTCATTCCGTCGAGATTAGGTTCAAGAAAAGAATTCCTACGCGCTTTTCGTTGGGTGACGCGAGTGTCGTCGAGCACGAAGAAAGAAACGTTTCCACGCGAAAGGGTTGTGCCGTTAAGGGTGGTATAATGAACGCGCTATGAAATCATTATTATTATTTTTTTTTTCTCCCTCAGTTTACCAAAGTACGAACAACGCATAAGCAGGCAAGTCAAGAGAAAAGAAAATAAGGCAAAAGGGAAACAGTCCTTAAGGGGTATCAGGCGTGTTCCTGACTTTTTACAAAAGTGGATGGATACCTGCGTCACTTCCTGCCGGAGCCAGGATCATTTATACTGGGGATTTAATGTCGGATTAACGAGGCAATTTGCCTCGAAGAAGAGAGGCTCGCGCTTAATCGGCCACGAGGGCGACGGCTCATTTTTCCTACGGTTATCGGCAGACGCCTATAGTACAGTCGAAATTTCGTGACTTCGCGATGTCTCTAGGTGGGTATTAAGACGCAGAATTATCTACTTTACTGGTTCGCTGTAATTCAACATTGATTCTCGATTGGATTCGATATACGTTTTATCAGATCGAAGACATTCTCAGTTCGTCGTTCCTTCAGATATACGAAGTCAAAGATGATACAAAATAATGAGCCCTCAACTTTGACGACTTCCTTCGCGAAATATGGCAATAATAATACATTAAGCTAAAAGAAATATGACAATAATGGCAATCGAAGAAGAGGAAATAATTCGCGTAAAAAAAAAAACAAAAAAAAACCGCACAAAGCACTGGCTAAAAAAGCCAAGGCAAATCTCTGTCATCGGGTTCGATCTCCCACAGGCTGGACTGTAAAACTGTAAAACCTACGGCGGGATGTTGGGTAGTGAAGTCAGAATGAGGTGGTTCGCCCTTTTTTCTGCTTGGCTATCAAATTTTACCCAGATTACTAAGGATTTGGTCCTTGGCCAGAGCCATCCAGCGTATGGTGGTCGCTCGTATTTAATGGATAGTTAAGTAGAGGTTTCCTACGTGGGCTGAATATATCCATGGGTTCGTAACGCATATGTTGCCAGGCTTGGGCGTATGCGCCTGGATACGTATCACTGTACGGTATGCGTATATATACGTATATACACACAGACAATGGGCCACATGGAAAAGCCATGTAATATGGCGGAAGGTAGCATGGCAGTAGTAGCTACCTCTATATAGCCAGACCTTGGAGCTCGCATTGGAACGTAACCACACCAAACATGTATTCGCTTTGGCCATCTTGAAAGCTACCGGTTTCCGTGTCGGTTTCACGAAGGTCGCTTTAGATTATAAGCTCGAGATAACACGCGTCTTTATTCTCGAACTAGAAAGCACGTGAAGTCCGCCCCTTTGCTTTAGGCTTGACAGTGGGGTGAGATCCTCGCGCTGGCTACAACCATCGCACCTTGTATGTACAAACGGCGGAGACTGCTCGCGCATCCGACCCCTCGTGGAAATGTTCTGCGCGATAGGAAGCTTCATTATCCGAAATTAGAGTCTGTGTCTCGAAGCGTCTCGGGGCTGAGTATGGTAGGTATCGACCCTCTAACGATTCTCAACCCTTTAACGATTTCGATATGGAATTTCAAGGGTGTTCAAATACTTAGCTGATCCCGACGGCAGAATAGACGATATTCGTGTCAATTGCTATTATTCTATTTGTGAAAATTCTATTAATCCACTTCGACATTTGTCTTCGTACTTGTCTGCCTTAGCAGGTATATTCGACACTGTCGCCACTGTGGAAACACATTAAGCTTCTAACGACGCTGTCGTTACTATATGTACGGCTATTGTTTTCACGTCGTAGCACAGGCATGACTACGCTTCTTTCTTTTCGTCCGGTATTTACCGGTGAACATGGCAGCCTACATGAACATGGTGCTGCTATAGGGCGAGTTCTCACGCGAGAACTAAAGAACGAATAGATGGGACACACGTAGATTTGACCCTCGTAAAAGTTTATCCCTTTATCGCTGAAAACCTTACTTTCGTTATTGTGGATTTCCAATTTTTGTATTTGCAAGTATTATCGATGTCGAGAGGCACGCGATACATATTTCGTTATACATTGGCTACGCAATAACGGGGATAGGGTATGAATTGCCATTGGGCAAGTACAGTCGGCTCAAACGATTCTGACGCATAAAAAACGTGGCTGAAGCAGAAGGCTTCCCCTACTCAGCAAGCTCTTCAGTCCTACGTTATACATTATACTGTACGTCGTAGATGCGCATAGAATCAGTAGTACATGACTTAAGCCTGAAGAGCGTGCTGAGTAAGGGAAGCCTTCTCATCTAGCCACGTTTTTTATGCGTCAGAATCGTTTGAGCCGACTGTACGTATGCAAGGCAGATACCGGCTTAAGAAATTCGTGTCTCCTTTGTATCGATTAATTCTTGAAAAATTTCACGAAACGTATCACGTAGATTGTTTCTCACTCGCGAATAAAGACGTTTGCCTGAGAGTTTTCCTCTGTTAATTTAAAGTTACTCTTTGAGAGAATATAACGGGTCTGCTTTTTTTTTTGTTTCTCAATGCTCGTTGTCTCGGCTGTGTTAATAAGGACGAACGGGAGGTTTAAATGTAAGGGCGCGAAAGGCAACTGTGGAACGTGAGTTTGGCAATGCCGCGTATTCAGAGTTTGAGGTTGGATATTGATTTGTTATGTTAAAGAGAGCAAACCTCCCTCAGCCCTTAAAAGCTTCATACTTCATACGCACTCCTGAGAAATTGAAAGATATCGCACCCGCCCGGCAAGAGAGACCGACTGCTGTAAAGCCGTCGACCGAAATTGAAAATTGCGTTATCTTTGCCAAAGGGCGACGTACGACGCTGGAAGAAGAAGGAGGACACGGAATTCGCGACGCCCTTCGTCAAGTTCTCGATGCTCATCGAGAACTCGAATCGACACTCATACTGGATTCGAAATTATGTAGAGCATTTTCTAATGAGATTTTTCCACCCCTCGCGCGGCACCGTCCCCCCGCCTCGTATCCGGTCGTGAAATTCTAAATTAATAGGGTGCTGGCGAGGGACCCCTACTACCCTTATCCTCGCAGGTTCTTCCCGCAAGATAACCTCAATAATTCTCCGCGCAACAAAGAACTAATTTCCGGTTGCGCTGCGGAGAAATTTCGCGCTACGAAATAAAATACATATTATACATATGTATACTATATGATATGTAGCACGTGTTATGCTTTTGTATGGGTATACTTAATTACGGAGGGCAAGTCTAAAAAACGTTGTTGGGCGTTCAGCGTGCTTGGGAAATCTTCGAATGTTGGTTTGGCTCTGTGCTAGGGGTGCGGGAGGCTGGGAGGGGCGAAAGTGGCGAGGATGCAGAAATAAGGGTAACAGGTGCTGGCTAGAGCGGCCATAACAGCCGCATGTATGTGAGCTCAGACGAAGCTGCGAGAAGGTGGCTGCCTCCACCTTCGCGTTCTGTATAGAAATACGCGTATTATACGCTTACCAAGTGTATACAAGCTTCCACGCCACAGCCGTATCCTGACAACCCTCTCTAGATATACTTCACCCTTGCCAACTTCAAATTCTATACTTACACCGTGAACGCGAAGCCGAGCCAAGGCTCAGGGCTTTTGGCGTTGGGAGGCTTCGACCTGCCAAATTAAAAGATTAACCCTTTTCTCTTGTTTCTTTTTTCTTTGGGCCAACGTGGACTGTCGTCATTTCCTACGGGGTGTTGACGTGGAAATTGGGAGATCAATAAGTCAATGTAGGTGTACCTGGAAAATCTAACGGGCGATACACTATTAGGTAGTTATTAGCGAGTTACGCAATTTTATTGAAATTCAAAATTGTATTGATTAGACAACAATTTTTATTTGTTTTTTGTGTGACTTTTAAAAATTTTTTTTATAAATTGCCTAGTTGGCAACTGCAACGTTGCAGGATTAAGCAGCATATTTTGGGCTTTGTTTTTTTTATTATTATTAAGGTTAATTAATTACAGGTAATTCGAAGCAACGATGGGATCTCTTGTACAGTCTAATACGACCTGGAATTGTTTGGAGTCTCTAGCCAGGGAAAAGTTAACGACCGGTAGCGACGTGAGTCACCGGAAAATTACGAACTCATTTACTTTTACGAAGTCATCGTTTTCCCATTCCTTCTTGTACCCGCCTACTTTTGTTTATCCATCTATCCATTTCACTTCGTTAGTTCTTTTTCTCCCATTATTTCTCTGGTCTCACGCTCCACTCCTAATCCCAGCTTCGATCTCCATCCGAGTCTCGCAGCGTTGCAGATTTACATGCAAATTCATGGCTATTCGGCGAATCATCCTTACACGGCTAAAATATTTTTCCTAGTCTCACCCGTTACATCACAGACACCGCCTGCCGGTTTTCGTTTGCTCGACTAAGCAAACGATCCTCCCAACATCGTAATCTTGGAACCAGGGTGCACCAGCGCAACCCCTTAACTACACTCACTGTGTAGTGTACACTCTGCTCTTTATCCGTTAGCCGAGCCAGCAAAATATTATTAATAACAAATAATAACCACCCTTGCGAAACAGTGTGCGAAGCAGGATAAACAATAATTTATAGAGAAACGGGGAGAGACTCCGTGAACTCCGAGTGGTTCGGATCGAGGGGCGAGTTGAGACGCCAAGGAGATAGGGCGAGTGTGTAGGAGGGAGAGAAATGAGGGTAGTCGGGGAATGTGAGAGAGGATGACAGTGTGGGAGGGAGAAAGTTACATAGAATAAAAGAGCAGTAAAAGCGAGGGAGACGGGCCCAGGAGAAAGGGAGGGAGAAAGGGTGAAAAAGAAAAAGTATAGCCGACGACTCTTGGCCATGCTCCAATTTCGGGGGTTTTCACGTAGAGACGGGGTGTGTTCGCGCCTGACCATGGAACCATGAAATATAGAACGTCGAAAGGGTCACGAGGAAGAGTTACACCCTAGGTGAAAGGGGGTTCCGCGTTCAGTAATTCCTAAAGGGGATATACTGTCCCAATACCGTCTATGAGGTAGCAAATTAGCTGAAAATCAAAAAATGTTTGTATATCCAACCCTTTTGCATATAACCCTTCATATCACCTCCCGTAGGACGATCACTTCGTAATTGAATTTAATGGGCTTTAATATCGCATTTAATTGTACATCCGATATACGAATTCGATTATCTCGATTATGTCGCATTGAAGATTCTCAAGAATACAGTAAAACAGCCACTACCCCTATCAGTTGGGTGCCGAATGCTTATGCAAGCCACTGACTCGCCATCGGCCGACCCTCTCTAGCGAATTGCAGGGACGTTCGTTAGAATTGCAGATGCGAGGGGAATTTTAAAAAACCTGCACTTCCCCATAGCAGCGCTGCACGTATAGACGGAGGACCCAATGGAATTTCAACGGTAGCCTAGCTTCTCGCGGTTTTCATCCCCCGACCGCAAAATTTCCACTATTTTTTTTTTGGTTACTTCTTTTTTTACACCATCGCACAAAATACCAGCTGACCTTTTCACGTCCCACAGAACAAAGTCAGGCGCGTCTTTGTATACGTCGATTCAAAACGCATCTGATCGCAGGAGAAAAAATAAAGTGTCACGCCTCGTTTAAAGAATTGCAGGACGAGCCAAAGATAACCCTTACGTTTCCATGCGCGCGATAAACGCACGAAGATACGTCGTACATCAAAGAACGCATAAGAATCGCGGTGTAGTCTTACGCGAGCGTAAACGAGGGGGATGATTAAAGTATATCTTTTCTTTTTAGCGACCGTCGAGTCTCCGTCGGTTTCGCGATCGACGTCTGCCGTCGGGTCCGTAACAAAAATAGCAACGAAAAACCGCATGGCGCCCGTCGGTAAGACGGCCGTTTCGAACCTTGTGCCAATTTCTGGACCAGTTGAATTTCCAAGAAAGCCGCGGTGCTTCTCTATCCATTATTCACAGGCGCGGCAGACGAGCGACTACAGACGCTTGACGCGTAATTGTGAATACTTTTGCCGCATCCGCGCTGTCGCTCAAACTGTGGGCCGTCGTCCAATTGTTATACAGCCGTGGCCCATCCGTGCGCCGTCCTTTACCCTTCCAATCCTCGTTAAGTGGTCCGTTTAAACTTCATCGGACTTTGCAAAAACACGAGTACCGTTCCAACTTTCTGCTCGTTCTCCAAGATTTATAACCAGTAACGAGGACATTACCTACCTAGCCTATACCTACCTGATGCTTATACGCGTCCACCGGTTCCCTAACAACCTATAGTAACTTTACCCACTACAGTGTACACACAATAGACTCTAGATTATCAGCTACCTAATAGTCATTCTATGTACCATATACTATTCATGCATACTATTCCCATTACTGGCCTTCACTTTATTCCCCTCATATACCAACTGTAAGATAAAGCAATAAATATTGTATATCTTCTTAAGACTCAAGCCGACTAATCGTAATCATAACCATACGCTATTCATACATACTATTCTCATTACTTGGCCTTCACTTTTTTTCCCTCGTATACCAACTACAAGATACAGCAATAAATGTATCTCTTACGACTCAAGCAGACTAATCGTAAAGCACTGATGTGTACAGCTTTGCGATTTTTTATTGCACGAGACCAACCGTGGAATTAGAATGTATACACATTATTACGCTACAGTATTATACTCTAGTCATACGGTATATTCCTGAAGATGGATCGCTGAAGGATGCTGTGGCTTGGAGGTTTGGTAGCTTTTTTTTTTTCTAGCCACACTATATAGTGGTAGGCTCGACTGTGACGATGGCGGTAGCGTTTGTGCCTTCCGAGAGGGGGAAAAAAAAAAGAGTGTCAGCTCGAACGACCGATATCAATCTATCGTGGCGGGGAATAAGGGATTAGGTGGATCAGACGCATTTTTGCGCAGGGCTCGAGGATTATGTGAGACGTGTCTGCCTTCTCTCATCTTTTCCTTCCTCTCACTCTCGCTCTTACCTGCGACCCCGTATGTACTCTATATATTGTACATGGCTCTACAATATATATATATACATATATACACATATATTATATATATATCATAGGTAGAGGCACGTGCGTAAAGTCCTGGCGCACATGCGTGCCCTTGGGACACAGTGAGAAACAACTCCGCCCTCTTCCCCACCTACCGCGTCACCCGTCACGACGAGCCTAAACGGAAATCAATGCGTCGGCGGTTAAGCACACGCGATTCTATGGAGTGAAATATACGAACGCTTTTCGGGGATGAAACGGGCGCACACGGGGGGAGCTAGGAATAGCACGAAGTGGTGTCCCTCGCATTGTCCATTCCGAATGGCTCGTACGTGTCCAGTCAAACGTCCGCTTCCTCCGCGGTCGTTTCCTGCCCCCCCCGCCGCCGCTGCCAGAGAATAATGGGACGACGGGATTTTACTTTTGGCTGATCGATCGCCCGGTCGTTAAGCCTAACGATATTCAGAACGAGCCGCCTCCGTGACGGTCGCGAATATCGTTCCTCGCGTTGGATCGCCATTACGGGATATTCAATCGAGATATCGATTGTCGATAATCGAATTGAGAATCGATAAATCTCAAAGATCCCGATTGATATTTACGATGTTTTTGAACTCTTCGACTTCCCTTTCCGGAAACGCTATACGTTTCGTCTACGTTGAAACGAGGGGGATGCCTTCTTAAGGGGTTTGCTATGGGTACTTTCTTCAATGAAATGCGGATAACGATTCCTCGTAATCATAACAGGCGCTCGTTTCCGGTTCGAGCGCGACTCTTTGGCTGCGATTCCCGTATGCGAAATTGTTGGTGATTTAACGGAAAAATTTTACATACACGCTCAGCTTGAAAGCTTCTGGGCTACTGCGTTAGTCAACCATTTGCTTTTCTATGGATCGAATAGGTGTATATATATATATATATATATATGTATACTGGGGAAGCTGAAGGACGAAGGTGGTGGATACACTAGGTAGGCGGCTGTAGCTAGATAGATACAACTAACGGAGACAAACTGTGTGTTTGCCCCTTCATTACCCCCAAGTAAATACCAACTGGTTTTAATTACAGACTCTGCCGCACAACTATATCTCTTCATGCTTGTTATTTACTTGTACGCTTCCCTAAGCTATCTAACTTTCTTACTCGCGGTTAAATAGGGGTAGCGGAGACTACGGCGATTTTCTACTTAAATGATGTACCGCTGGATACGTTTGCAGTTAATTTTTTTATGGATGCTGCGTCATAGCTTTTCATCTTACCTGAAATCACAGAATTTCATTCCTTTAGACTCCTGCGGATCCTGGGTCCGCCAGTTTATTAATCCTTATAAAACTTTGGGAATTACACGAGTTACCAGTAACTGCGTGTGTCGCCGTAATGACGCTAGCGGAGTGTAAAAGGGTTAAGTTTCCAAGTCAAACTGTCGGCGATGAAGTTGACGCTAGCTGATTTAGTGGCCTGCTGGTTAGCGAATAAGGGAAATAAAGGAATTACCGTGAACCAATTTAAATCGTATATTTATATTAATTTTGCATATATGTAACCACAGGTTGATCTGTATGTTGACACACGGCACGAATTTGCCTCGTGGGAAATGAATGGATGAAGTATTTCCTCCCTCGTGGCAATTGAAGGCTCGTCGAGGCATGCCGATACGATGCTGGTGTGTAAGAGGGATATACCTATACTTATATATACACATATGTAGGTAAGAGGTAAGAGCCCGTGGCAGCCATATGTGAAATATTAGCAAACAGATATTGGATATCGACCGTAGAGCTCGCTAGCTTGGTTCGCTGGTTATCTCGGGGAAATAGAAAATATGAAGCCACATTGAACCCATTGAGCTAACTCCCTCATACCAATTCCAATCCTCCATCCAGATCTGGACCGCGGCTCGTTGCAATACGAGCACTGAAAAAGTCCGTAATAACTATTCCTTGGAAAATCTTAGAGACGCGCCTTGGCACGCTGCTGCTCCGCTGTTGCTTCGCCGCCACCAGATGGCCCTGGACTCTAGGGACTCCAGCAAGGAAGAGAAGATTTATCGGCCTGAGATATTTCACACGATATGACTCGTCTCCGTCGGGCACCATAAAACCATAGAGTCTCTAAAGCTCTCCATCTATGTAGACCGTAGTATATGGTCACGGTCCGATATCTGTTTTATCTCGAGGGGCCAAGTGTCTTGTGGTCTTACGGTGTGCAGTAGTCACCCGAAACTGAAATTCCATAAGGATAAATGCTATTCAATTCTTCAAAGGATGCTGCTTAATGTCATTCGAGTGTTTGTTGGCAGGAGGGAATGACAATGGCTTAATGGCTGCTTTTCAAGTTGCTTATAGACTGTATAAAAGGAAGCGACCACCGCATAAGTCGAGCAGAGAATTATATTCACTTATGAAAGTTGACAGAGAATGAGTAACGCGTCTGCCTGGTAACGTTTGTTCTTATTAATAACGACGACCCTCCGCTCGTGCCGGACAGTCAGGTTGCTGGATCGTGAGGAGCAGAGAGGATTCTAGTTTCCTATGACCGCGAAAGTGTTATCCCCATTTTCATGGCATTTTTCTCTCGTGGAGGAGGGGGAGGGGGGGGCCGAAAAGATTTTTTAATAGATTTCTAATCTACATTTTGGTATGACCATATCATCTAATTTGGCTCGCGTATTTCTTGTTCCATTTGAGCCGTGAGAGACGAAGATGCTGAAAAGATAACTAGGCCGCTTGATGTGGAGGATATCGCGAGTCAAAGATCCTGATGTATATATACTGTCGCCGTGACGTCACTTTTAGCCATTTTAATTTTCCACAGTCGGGCGTGATGCGTTTCCACACTTTAACATTGAATATGAGACGAATTGCTGCGCTAAGGGCACTTTGAAGCTTTTGTTCTTGCTCTCCTGTCGTATCACGTGCGACCAACCAGCAATAGTCTGTTACAGGCTGAACAAGCGCTTATACCAGGTTGCTACGGATGAAGGAAGACACAAGGTGACGTCTTAATTTCAACTGATATACCGTAGCATCAATTTTCCTAAAGGTATCTGTTGTCTGGCTGTTCCACGAAAAGTTATGAGCAACGACGATGCCACAAAATTAATATTTCCTGTTCGTAAGGAATTTCGATTTGGTTTACAAATACTTTCGGGACCATTTTCCAATTGAATTTGATCTAGGTGCCGAGCAGTTTCATGGATAATAGATTTAGATTTATCAAAATTCAGGGGCAGTCCATTTCCAGTTGCCCGTAACCTGATTCTACAGATGTCATTCTACAGTTTATTCTTTGTATCCCCTCGCATGAGTCACGAGGGTCACGAGATTAGTATATTTGAAAATGATCAGCAAACTAATTGTAGTTCGATATTGAAGGATAGAATGAAAATCAGTTAAGAGAGAGAGAGAGAGAGAGAGAGAGAGGAATAACTTATCATAGCACATCGCGTCCACCCGCCACGCTCAATTTACCTTTGTCGTTCATAAACGCTCTTTTTAATTATGGCCCGTTACGCATAATTTACATTCATTATCTCTAATGGCGGGCTATTAGAAAGGACGCGCGTAATAGTCGGCGATACAGCTAATATTATCTCGGCGTCTCTTTGGGTTCAAAGAGACTCCCACCTTTTTCTCCCACGTTACATTCCCTTGAATGAATCGCCACGTCGTAGCCGAATGAATGGACTGCTTACTACGTATATAGACTTACGGTTGCTCGTGCAGCTGAACGCAGTCGTAATAAAGGAGAATTAACGAAGTATTTCGGTTAACACGTAGACGCTGAATTCTGCTGCTTATTACGAGTTCGTATTACGTGATCGATACTTGATTTGACGTCGGTGCATACATAATGAAATTTAACTCCGTAAGAGAAGAAGACAAAGCTTTACGGTGAAAAAGGAGCGAGTGACGTAACGGATTTAGCAGGTTGCCTAGGCAGAATTACGACTGCCTTTACATTATTCACGCGGCCATTATCGCTCCCCGTGTACGAATATCTCCGAACGCCCGTCAGCTTGTCACTTAGTATCGTAAGAAATAATATTTCGGTCCGCGTTTACAGCGTATATTTATTTTTACGGCATCTTCCCAGATCCTCCATAGCGTAGCACAAGTGTCAGACTGAATAATACATGTCGCCTGCAGGGTATATACTGCTTGACACAACCCACCATGTTCTGCCATAGTCCCTTCTAGCCATGGCTGTACTGTACGTGCTGCATATGCGTGCACATGTCAGTCAGCCTGTATAACCTTATAGATGTACTCGTATGCGACATGTCATTTCGAAGGGTCAACTCTTTAAGGCATACGGCGTATAAGAGTCACCCTGAAGCTTGTCTAAAATGAGGACCTTAGTAATTCTGATACACCGAATTCGATAATACTCGAGGGTACGGAGTTTTGAGTTTCTTCCATTGTTTCAAGGTTGAACTCTTGAAGGTCGTCTTTTGTGAATATTTCAATGGAAACGCTCCAAGTACTTGCCGAGGGGAAGTCGAAGCGACCCGGACTACCAAGTGGCAAGTAGGAAGTTTCGCGTCGATGGGGATCGTCTTGGCTCGCGTCTAAGGAATTTTCCGAGCTCGCAGTGTTAACGCGTCGACTGACGTGTCTTTTTGTTCGAGACGTTAAACTCCGTCGCGGCACTGGATTAGAGATGCAGCCAGAGCGCTTTGGGAGCTTTTCACGCGATTAATGGATCCCGGAGAGAAATCAAGCGGATTCAACGTGTTACGGAAGTGCTGGAGGCTTTGGCTCTTTCTCTTGCTACGCTTTTGAGGAATCGCGAGTTTGCCCTACCTTTCTCTATATACAGGTACGTACTTTGAACGAGGCGTCGCGACGCCGCGAGATGCTCACGAAATCCCATGGTGCTCGCGGTTAGCGAAGTCGATGTGAACTGAAAAATCGCAAAAGTTAGAAGCATTTGGATGAGAAATGGCCCTTTATCCTGGTGGTCTCGTCCTGCTTGGTAAAACGCCGTAACAGGGTTAGCCGCGCTATGAATAAATTTAGCGCCCTCGAAAAATTATAAGGCTGTAATAATATGTGAAATAAAACAGTTACCTTCTACCCCCTTTCAGTCGAGCACCTTTATTCGTCCCGGCTTCTCTCTCTGCCCTCCTCTTATTCCCAGGATACCGACGTTGCCCTCCCTATTCGCATAAAGGGACAAACTTTTCAAAACATTCCCAACGAATTTACTCCACGCGGAAATTTCATTCGACTCTCCCAACCCGGCATATCCGGTCTTGCTGTAGGGCAATAAGGTCGCGCTTGGATTTGGAAATTGTCGTCATTAATTTCTGTCAAGGCTTCTGCGTCTTGATTGTGTTTAGGTGGGTATGAATAAAAATTCTTTAATTCCGAGCGCTGTATATATATATGTATATTTTTAATACTCATCACGTCACTATTATTATATATTGATCAACCTTGCGGTTTCTTTCATATATTAACTGATTAGCGTTACGATGACGCCAAACGTCGGGACGTCCATGTATCGCGGTACGAATATTCCGCAGGGTACAAGAAACGCATCGTCGCGGCCGTCGGACGACGTCTGCTAATTTGCAATCTCCACCTGTGACAAAGGGCGACTAACTTTCTCGTTAATGTATCTCAATAGACATTTCTGTTTCCACGAAGGCAATAGGTCGACGCCATTATTGCTCTGTGCAGACGACACGACTCGGAGACTAATATCGGAAATTCATAATTAGTTTAATTAGCCGCTCCATTGTGTGCCATTGCGCGTTACGACGGCTCTTAAGTTGCGACCGTGAAATCAGCGAATTGGCATTGACGGTTTTCAAATTCTCGTACGACTACGTGTCACGTACAATATATTATGTATTACATATAATTCAACACTCGTCTCTACACTTTTCGCGATAATCATTATTAACAACGATACCAAAGTTTCGTCGGTTACGTTAAATAAAAATATAATCATAAACAGATCAAATACATATTATATCAATCAATTATTTCATCTCCCGACTGTCACTCGTTTCGCAGTAACATTATGAACACATAAAAGCAAAACATTATCAACGACATACTCTTATCAATATTCCCACAGGCATCCAACATTTGACAAATAAAAATCTTTTTATTTTCAGAATCTATTAGAGTTTTCGTCTGGCTTGCAGAATCGTAGCGAAACGTCGTTCCTATACGTATGTTTCAGCATCCCAAGCAGAGCTAGAGAGAGGGCCGCGAAATGGGTTAACCGCGGAGTTTGAGAAGCGAAAAAGAAATAGAAAGTAGTCTGGGGGTGGGGGAGAGGAAGAACAAAAAAATATTTCGTTCGAACGGCGTAAATCTGAAATATCGAGGACACCCGGGATGACACGGGTGTAACGTAGTATCTCGCATAACGTGTCTGGGAATGGATATAGGTTTGGTTATGCCTTGTATAAGAGGTGGCAGGTAGGTAAGGTAGGTAGCTGCAGGGAGGAGGACGAGGATGAGTACAAGGATGATAGAGGTAGAACGAGATAGAAGAGGGATGAGTGAGGCAGGGCAGTAGGATGAAAAGGGGGGATGCAGCGTGTGCCTTATCACACCGGCAGCTTCAGGAAGAGATATTTATGCCCTATTCTGGGCCGTATATCACGGCCGAATTGACATACATCTTCGTCTCGTCGCGAAGCGTACGAACCGCGACTCCTGAAGATACCAGGGTGGGTATCGTTCCCTCCCAACTAGCTCGGTTACAACCTCGAACACGTAGACGGGAAATATTTCATTACACCTTGATACTTTCGCGTCTGGCATTTACAATCCCCAGGATGCTCGGGGTCCGCCAATGTAAAATGTAGGTTTACGTCCTGTCGAAATCCAGGGTAACGCTGCTTCTCTCCCTCTCTCGCCATTTTTATTCCCACCTCTTCTTCCGGCCGAATCGCCAGTTGAATGCCACCTTTAACCCCCTACTTTACGTTCTCCTGGACCCGGCGAACAGGCTGCACTCCAATTCCTGCAACGCGAAGTGCCCCACGATCTACGGCCGAGTGGCCGTGAGAAATGAGCCGGGCATACGGCCCACCCACCCGGGTAGACTTTCCACGCCGTGCTTCCGGAGAACGTGACCAGTTCGAGGGGCTTTATAAATCTCACGTCAATATCGGGCTGACTATCTGGGATAGATGTCTCTGGCTCTTCTACCGTGTCGTTTGTATTCTTCGGGATTTCTCTTAGCCGACAGGTCAGGTTAGGTTAGGTTAGGTTAGGTATAATGGCTCGACTCCACTTAGCGCTGTACATTTTACTACGGTACAGTTATTTCTTTTCGATTCCTCCTCACCTGAGCGCTTGTAAGCAACGTCGTCCCGTTCCCTTGGGAAACGCTCGAGTGAAATACTTGAATAAAGAAAGTCGCGGAAACGCGAACAAAATGAATCTTCCCGTGCGGAAAGTGATACCATGAAAATTTCCGAATCGTTCGAGGCAACTGATAATTAAGTATGTATATATATGTATATGTATATTATGAACACTCGTTAAGCTCTTGCGTTTATCGTTATCAAGAATCTTTGGCGGAATTTTATTAAACGACGATTTTTTTATTTCGCTATCGAAGGAAACAATTTTACCTTGAGCTATCTCGTCCAGGACTTCATTTCCGTACGATCGATATTACGAAATTCCATACGACAACATGGTTGCAAGAGGGAGAGCACCAGGGGTACCTTAGAACCCAGTGGACAGTGACTAATGAAATATGAGAAACAAAACAATTTGGTGGAAAGCCGCCCTGAATTTCGTGAAACTACTTCCACCCCCCCCATCTCCCACACACACACTCCTCTCGTATATAGAACGTAACTACAGAATAGGGGAAACTTCCCGGCAAATAGTTGAATCTGGAGTGATATATCGTTCGGTGCGCTTTACAACATGCATATACGTATACGTATATATACACGTATGAGCACCATACATACTATGGTACTAGCAATGTACGTTAGATACATGTTACACGTAGGTACATCGGCTTAGGTGGTAATGTAGAATATACCAATGGACTGGGTAGTAGATCACTTGGTGTCCCCTTTCGGTAACCAATGCATTCCTTAGGATGAAGGACTGCGAAAGCTCGGCATAATTTAACCCGGTAACGTTAATACGCAGTGATAGTGTGATTAACAAGCGTTGCCCTCTGCCTCCGGGAAGAATTAATTTCACCTGAAGCTGAGCTTGACGCGCCGTTACTTTTCGCGGGTATACATAGGTGTCTTATGGAAACCTGAATACTGATTTCGCATTGCGGATCTCTGTCTGTTGGACGAGGTCGACGATCCTTGGATGTATATCCTGTAATGTATACTTGCTGTGTATGGTGGGCCATAGTTTGGTATCCTCGGCTTGATTATCTTAGCCAGGATGAAATGAGTTTAAAAGTTGTCGCGTCCGAACGTCAGGACGTCAGCTGTATACATGCCGCGGACTCTATATGAGCGAAGCCTGCGAGTCAGAGAGCGAAGATGGTACAAAGCGAGCGAGACTGAGTGAGAGGGATGAACGAATCAGTTCCTTGTAGCCAATCATTGGGAGGATCCTCCCATTCCCTGTTTAATCGTCTCGCCACAACTTGGGGGACCCCATATAGCCAATAACGGATACGCCCCTGTCCCGTTACATTCCGTAGATACGTGCTGCAGGTTCACTCCGGATAAAAGATAAGGCCCATCTTTCCCATAAGGTACAATGGTTTACGCGTGCCTTCTCACGGCGTCCCAGCTGCGCTCACGAAGTTAGTCCATTTCCGGGCAAGCCGAAAAGACTTTCCAATCTTAGTCGCTTTTCCCCCAAATTCAGCGAAATCTCGAGCATCAATTGGCTCGTTCCCGAATTGATGGAGTTTCCGAACTCTGAGTAGGTATCCCATCTAGCTACCCACACTACCTACGTACCTAACTAGTTCACGTACCTCTTCGAGCGGTGCAACCTGCTATAGAGAATCTTTTCAAAATCACGCGCGACCGTCCGAACCGTAACGATTTCTGTGTTTTCCTCATCCCCTATAGTCTGTCCATGGTAACCACTTACTCTCTATTTGTATAGAGTCCGTCTTCCCTAGCCTCTCGATCGAGCGCCGGCTCCGGTAACTGGAACACTCTGTGAGTCAGTCTACCGTGTTGTACCTTACTTGAACACAGTCTTCACTACGTTCGCTGTGCAGCCTTGAATGCCATACCTACAAAAGGTCCAGGACGAAAGTGCACGGCCTGGGCGCGCATAGGTCAACGTCGAAATAAAGTGACAATTTTGCAGCCGGTTTACGCTATTTGTAAGCATCGTGCGTGCCTAATGGCCTCCGCGCACGTCGTTTACGTTTACAGTCGTAGTGGCCTACGCTCGGATTTTGGATTCAGCTCGGTACGCCTGTTTTCCTGAGTACCGCCATATAGCTTCAGTCCCGTACCGTGATATGGTTCGCGTCGAATGAAATAGAATTGTGGATGGCTGTGTCTCATTTCGCGGTACACGACCTCCCGTACACAATGCTCCGACTGGGTGTACCTGCAGCCCAGACCACATCCGTGTACCGCAGGCTGGACAGGTCGACGCCGCCTCCCTTTGACTGTCCCTTTACACGTTCCGACATTCCGACCTTCCCGCACCTACCTGCGCACGTCCTACTTTCACTCAGCCGAACTACCCCTGCTTTCCTGGATTTACACGGTTCAATTGCGTGTTCCTTGTATCCGGGAAGATCTATCGTATCGTCATTGATTCGAAACAGAAGCGATTTGGCGCGCGCGTCAGATTGGTAGCGGTTTGAACGTCGTTTCATTTATTCGCCACGTTTACACTTTTTTCGCTCGTATCACTTCTGATCGTGAAATACGAAAAAAACGACTGTTCGTCGATTCTCCGTATTCGAATTGCGCGATTGGCTTTTTATTAATTTTTTTTTTTTTCTAATTCTACATACACATTCGAGTATTGCGCTCTGGGACTTTAGGTATTTCTGTGTAGCAAAGCGGGAGAGAAGGATAGAGGAGAGAGATAAACGAGTGAGCGAACCATACGAGGATGTGCAGAGGGGCGGACATATATGTGCTAATGAACGAATAACGTGTCAGTTATTTTCTTCCTTTCCTCGGGAGTAATTGAAACGCGTCCTTTCCCGTGCATCTCTCCTAATGGTCGCCGAATGAATTAACCGCACGGCGAATTTCTCCGACTGCGACGTAATATTTCCATTCATATTTCCGAGAGCAATTTGTAAGGTAAATTGTGAAATATTGCCGGGCAAGATAGCTCGCTGCACCCCACGGCTGTGAGGATAGTGGTAGCACGGTGTGCCGTTGGATTGCCAAGTAAAGGATTCTCGCGCAGATGTTACCCGGGTAACCGAGAAGTAGTTTGCATATTTAATTGCGACACCAACCGTTGTTTTATACTGCACGCCATTACAACCCCTTAAAACCTGCCGAACTGGTCCAAGTGTCGACCCGGGACTCTCTGGCGCTACGATTCTTTCATCCGTACGAAGTCCAAGTTAACCTCTCGTGGCCGTCATTGTTATTTCATCGATCTGTACTGGTATCATGATGTTTATCGTCTGCGTTACCCAAAGACGATTTACGACTTCCCCGAAGATCATCCTGAGGTAACTAAGATCACTCAGGACACGTACGATCTTCGCTCGCCACCTGAAACATCCCTAAATTATCATTCTTGTTTATTCGACGACTTTCGCCATGTTCTTGAGGTTCTGCTGGTAACTGTTCGCCAGAGACTCCACGTGCATGCATGATGATATATAAATGTTTACTTATTACGATACCTAGTCAGGTAGGTAGGTAGGTAGGTAGGTAACTAGGTAGGCAACCTAAACCGTGTTTCATCCTCTCTCCACATCCTCAGCCTTATCGTAGATACCCTAGGGAAAACAGCGAATGGATGAAATTGCATTCGTGGTAGCGTCATAGGGCATAGGGTGATACTATATGTATATATATATATATAATGGTCGAGGCGGAAGTTGCGATGGAGGAAGAGGAATAATTTGGGTCGCGGTATGCCCGACGAAATGAAATGGTAAAAATATCCAGAGGCCTGGAAAGTAATTGCATTTTCGTATGCAACTCCAACCGCACGTGACACTGTGTCATCCGCCGTTGTGCATGCTTTGCTGAACTGACGTGGCGTGGCGCTGCGTTCACCCGTACGTGAATCCACGCAAAACCCGAAATATACCGGAAACGCAAGGATCCCCAACGGTTCCTGCATTTCGAACGCTTTATGCGCCAATCTACTCTCTTCCTCTCTCTCTCTCTCTCTCTCTCTCTCTCTTTGCACCCACATATCTATACGTATCGTATAACGCATCTATACCGGAAATTTCTCTCGACCTCCCCTCGTCCGATAGATCCATCCTGTCTATCCTTCTTCGGTGACGGAGAACCCGAAGGGCAGCGGGCGGAGGGTCGCCATTTTACGCTCTGCGAGTAATGCACATTTAATTTCACAATATGCGATGTATCAGCCCTTTGATGCGTTAGCTGAAGTACTATGAAGTGTATATACATATATACGTAATAAAAAATATCACCTAAGGTTCAATCTTTAGCTTGATATTATGGGAAGAATATTTTCAAGAGTCAAAACTGAAATTATTCGTAGTTATTAGGTATACGGTTAATACGAGTCAATACTTTTTTACTCCAAATTTCACGTTCTTCCACAATTTGGTATAAAAAATTTAGCATTCCATACGATGCATACCTTACAAGTTGTACAGGTGTGCAAGTTGCGTGAATCATCCTATATAAATATACTCTATAAATGTAGAATTGAGATATTCGTTCTTTTGAAACATCCTGTACATATATATGCAAGTCAAATTTGCTACGTGAGTATGTATTCTCGCATGTACGATCCCCAGGGTACGTGAGTCAGATCGGACAAGGATGTCAGGTGGTTACGTCACGGACCACCAGCTGTCCGTCAATCTGTTTCTGCGATACAAGTTCGTTCAGCTTAAATCGACGAACAAGCTAAAATTCGTGTAGAACATCCGAGCTCGTTATTCCGTTCGAGAAGCGAAGTCTCCCAATTCGTAGGGACAATTTCGAGATTTCTGATACAGTTATAGTTAGGAAGATGCGCTGCTGTCACTGTGACAATTTTGTGAAAACTGTCAAGACAATCTTTAAGACTAATCAATTATTACCCGGTCCCCTCTCCCCCGTCCCTCCTCCCTCCTCCCTCATCGCCGCAGAACTTCCTCGCAATTAATCTCAGAATCTCTTCTCGAGTGGATCGATTGTCATTAATCCTTGTACGATAGGATGAAAGGAGCCGCGGGAAGATTCTGCAGGAGTTATCCGAAAGAGTGTATAACTGGTATATTGTATTTATTTATACGATAGGCAGTATCCGTTCATGTTCAGTGAGTAGAAGAGGAAGCCGTCCGTCTTCCGTTCCCTCAGGATAAATCCTCCTCCCTTCGTTCTTACTCCCTTCGGCTGAATCGAAGCCCCTTCCTCTCCCATATACCCGGTGTTCAATAATATCTCGCCCAATTTCACTCGAGGTCTCGCACGCTTTGCAAGAAGCGACTCCGCGCGCGCCGATGTTCTTCGCGTTCTCGATTCCATCCGATTCCAGTCGCCCGGGGGGCAGCAGGCAATCTGGCATATCAATATTGAAGCTGCATCTCAGTGGATGCAACCCGCATCCGAGATCCTCTCACCTCCACCCTCCCTTCATCCACTTTCTTCTTTATCCCCCCCGCCCCCTTGCACCCTCCATCGTCCTTCCCCTTTCACAAACGCAATCCTGTTTTATTCTCAGCCACGTCTTTTACTTCATACTCTTTACGTCATACCCTATATGCTATACGCAGGACTTTCGTCCTTTACCCGAAGCCCTTCGTACCACCTACTTCTTACCTTCGCCATTTTCCACTTCCAATCCTCCGAGGGATCTTCTTATCCTACGCGGTACAGATACCAAGCGTCTACCAGTGTAACGAGCTTCCATTAACGATACCACGATATACTCTTAGAGTATCTGACGCGAAACTCGCGCGAATCTAATGAGAGGCAAGGACGGGGGAGCTTCGCGACGCTTCGATGTGTTCGCGTTGAATTTTAAGCTTCGCATCGAGCGTTTCTATTAATGGCGACAATAGCGTCTCTGATGGGCATTAACGTTAAGCTGCTCCTGGGATTTCTCATGCTCTCTGCAGACATGTTTATCGTGGCTGTTAGACGCTTTGACAATTCTTGGATATTCAGTTGTATTTTTAATTGGATATTTTTTATCTTCATGTGGCTACAAGTGTTACTACCTGGCTGTTCGTGTATACTCGGTTGGATTTACTTCGTACGCTTCTTTGATACTCGACGTATTCTATGCTCGCTGATGATTTTTCGTTGCGGATACGCACTGTCATTTTCAGAATCCCACGAGGCATTTGCTTTCTTGCTATTCTCACGCTTCCCGTTGTGCAGATATCAAGTGTATTCGCTAAATATATCTTTTTCTTCTTTTCTTTCTTTTTCTTTCTTCTTTTCGTTGATATGGTCGAGAGAATTTATCATTATTGGTATTGTTAATCGAATTTATTCCTTACGCTTGACGCGGTATCTAAGGTTTTTTATTTCCTTAGTGAAGCCGTGAGTCATCGACGCGCAGGATATGTACGAGTATATTTATAATATGTAAAATTTATATGCGAATCAGAGATTTTGAGTTTGACTAAGAGAGAGAGAGAGAGAGAGAGAGAGAGAGAGAGAGAGAGAGAGAGAGAGAGAGAGAGAATTCGAGTAGCTGAACTCAGTGACAAAAGCATTCAGTCATGTGTCCAAAGTTGTACCGACTGACCCAGCCAGTTGGACGTCATTGCCTTTTCCCTATACGATAGTCGAACTTCAGTGGCTCCTTTCTTCCTTTTCTCCTTCGTACATATGTGATTGCATACGTAAGCAGGTAGATTTCACGTGCCGGAGCTTTCACGTGAGTTTCGCACGATCCACAGTAAGGGTCCAGATAGAATTTGCAATGTTTGCGAATATTTTATTTCCACGGTACAGTCGGACTCGGGGCACTGACTCCTTTGGTACTGATCGATCTCCCTCACTGACCGTTTCAAAACCTTCGAAACTTACAGTTTTTATCGCCGACGGCAGCACTGTCGGTAAACTGTCTCTGCATCGTGTAGCGCGTTACTACGTCTAGGGAAACCTGATTACGTTTTTGGCGCTTTAGCAAGCAACTGGATGACAGAAGGGTTAGATCAAACGAACAGCGCCCGAAAATTCGTGCGTTGAAGCCTGTCACTAAAGAGAAGACTACACTACTGTCAATTGGTCCTACACTGGAGATATAACCGATTATCTCGAAAGAAAATGTCAGGACGGAGCCTGTGGTCCAACTGTATTCCATCAGCCATCATGATTCTTCTTTGATTCGCTTTATTCTTTTATCTACGGCCAATAGCAGCGCACACGAAAAAAGGCTACTATTGCGCACGAGGGTTTATGGTTTTCTCAGATAGAGTTGTTACTGCGCAAGGAATATCACTGTATACATCTATCCTCTTACAGGGTCCGCTAAGACATCTAGAGGTTCTCTAGTTATATAACAGAAAGACCCGCGTACGACTCTAAGTCGATTCTGGGCTTCGACAGGGTTAAAAAATTAATGAGTAAAAACGGACAACTGTCGTTTGATCCTAATCTCGTTGCTCCATTTGGATTTACAGTCGCTTCAGATAACCATAGTATATACGTATATACGAAGGTATATAATATTCAATCTCTTCAGCAATTTTCACACGGATCGTCTCGGCTTGATTTGCCGACTGGTGTTAATTGACCTGTGACTAAGATAATTACACCGAACTAGAAAGGGGCAATTCGTTTTTTAATCTTTTATCGCGTTTTCCATCCATCCGTCATCCCAGCGCTTCTTGTCAGATTCATCCCATGGTGGTAACGTAATGGCCTCCAGGAAAAAGTCATGGGCTAAATATTTTTTACTGTACGACTATATGACTTTTTCGTAGGGGTCAATACCAGCTGACATTAGAGTCCTAGGCCAGTCGCAATATTTCCTGACAAAACCGAAGGCAACCACAATTGTACTGTGTCTCATGTAGGTTGGGGCAGGTAGACAGGTTACAAGTTATATACGCCCGGAGACAAACTGAAAGACGCCCGTTATATTGCATGTAACGTGCATATATTCTGCATAATAATATAATAATGGCGCAGTCCCTCGTCTTGCATCGCCCTGAAGGTATACGAGGGAGGTCTGAGGAGGTGAGAGAGATCGTCTTATAGAAACGAATGTTACCCAGTTACCACTTTGAATATTCAGTGGTTGCGGTAAACGCTTCGACCCTCTACCTTTACCACCTTCATCACCATCTCCTTCATCTCCTTCATCTCCTTCATCTCCTTCGCCATCCTCTGTCTGCTCCTCCTTGTCTGACTCTGCTGCTTCTCTCGTCTATCCTATATAATTCCGGTTCTATGGTAGGAAGCTTCGACCAGTACCTCATCCAGTCATCCTGGCTGTAGATACACGGATAGATGAACTGGGTAGTCGTCCGAGGATGACGCGCATGTTCGTTACTTCCGAGCTTGTCAAGTAGTCCAATGTAACGGGTGTCTGTTTAAAAAAAAAAGGACAGGCTTTTCTCAGAGGGAGAAAGTGGGCGGATAGGAAAAATAAAATGAAATTTCTTTTATTCCTGACCGGTAACTTCGACGCGTGGTCAGCATAATTAGGCTATAATATACGGAATGAATGCAGTCGAAGCTTTTTTATTGCTTCTCTAGTCAAAAGCTGTGATCGCTTTATCACGACCTCGGGACGTCGTAGCGACGTTAAATAATACCGTGCAGAAAATTGGGTTGACTTTCGATAAACACGATCATCAATTTTTCTCGCTCCGCTACGTGATAGACGAGGTTGAACTCGGGACAAGGACAAAGGAGTATGTAGCCGATTAACCGTTCAGCACTTTTAAAGGGACGGTGGACGCGTCGAAAATCGAACGTCGAGTCAGGACAAAACGCATAAGCACGAAGGGCCGTGAGCGACACGCGCGCAAATACGTAAACGGTCGATCGGCTGAAAGCGCGGCTTAATGACGTGCCAGGGATTCTGACTTGACGTAAAGCGAACGTCCGTTCTTCCCTCGCTTGCTAAAGACCTCGGTCGTCGCGACGCTTCGGGTCTCCTCACACATCGTCGGTCCACAGAGAACGAGGTCACGTCGCTACGAATTTATTGATTATGCTGTCTCGTGGGATTTGGCGTTAGAGCTCGCGCGATACTGCTTCCAAACACGTGAATCGTCGCCATCGATTTCAATTGGCTGGAATAATATTCACACGTAATATAATACGCGACGTTCGATTTATAATCTATAAAAATATCGGGGATGCTGCGTCTCCCGCGTGTAATGCACCGCTTAGATGCATCTATACTAAAGTATATAAATTTTCCGTTGTATCGCACTAGCTTCTACAGTTATTCTGAATATTAAAGCTTGTCCGTATGAAACAGCCCTAAGGGTTATATCGCGTAAGGTCAAGTCCGGAATACTAAAGCTTCCCAAAGGGGATGATTTCTTGCGGTCAACGACACGTGTAATGAGCTTTCGTCAGAGAATTAAGAGATCCGTAATTGTTGAAACGTGCCAGCTGTGATGGTTTCTCGACGGTGTCATATGGAACTCGCTGCTATCCTATCCGACAATGGAAATTCCTCAGAGTAATCGTCATATGCATAAAATCAATTGGAAGAATTTTCCTACTGTGCACAGTCACCGGAGACATTGTTTCTACAGGATGATTTTGTCTTGCGTTTATTCATCGCCAGACGCATTCCGATAATTATAATCAGTTAGGAGTACCCTGCTACGAGATAATACAGCCACAGAGAGAGAGAGAGAGGGGGCGGAGAGAGGGAGAGAGAGGGAGGAGAGCAAGATAACCGTTGCATCTCTACCGCGACGGAGGGTGGACGTAGCATTTACATCATTTAATTTATGACCCTCTCTAACGCGACCAGCACCGCCACAGGTAAAGGTACTGACTATGGCGCTGCTAGGAGAAGCATAGCTAGGGGATGAAACACATACTAATGCGAACGGAATAAATTTGCATATGCATGTGCTCGAATGCGAATGTACAAAGCCGTAAGAGAGCTATAGGGGATGGAGATGGAATTTCGCAAAAAAGATACAGGGCGGAACCGCGCCTATACTTCTGGACTCAGCGTTAACCGGAAACAGTTAGGCGCTCTCTGCGGTATAACCTTGAGATTTAAGAAAATCGCGAATCGTTATACGGATGCTTTATTTATCGCACATAGTATATTTATGTACGTCCGTATAATCCACGGCTGGCAGGAGCTTTCTCATTCGCGGCAAGTAGTTCAGGGGCAGGAAGGCAGGGATTGGGGAGGAGCGAGCAGAAAAGAAAAACCTCGCCAATCTCCGGATCGCTCTTGATAGACGGGTTTGCTTTCGACGTTTACGTAGGGCGAGGAATATAACGAGAGGAACAGAGGTCGGGGAGAGAGCGAAAGGAGAGGGAAAGTGTCCAGAGAGAGAGAGAGAGTGTGAGAGAGAGAGAGAGAGAGAGAGAGAGAGAGAGATGTATTTCATTTCTGCTTCCCACGCAAAATCTGTCTTAGCTGCGGGCTCGGCAATACGTTTCTACTGTAGCGGGTATATCTCTGTTCATCCGAGAAGAAGGGCAGAAATGATACGAAAAAAATATACACGGGTGTTGTATATATCTGTATTTGGACATATAGTATATGCATGGTATCAAACGTCAGGTTGATATATATAAAATATAACTATGTACATACGTATATGCTCGATTCGGTTCCTTTCATTAAAGTCAACGAACAGTTATCGAATTGATCGTTCAGTTTTTATCGGACTCGTTTAAATCTCTTCTGGAAGGCACCGGGCGGATCGCTAGAGAACAGCGACGGATAAACTCGACTGAAATATTACGGCGTGGGATATTATTCACGCGTTATTCAATAGTTTTGTCTTTCTTTCTCTTTCGCTGTTACACATATGTATATGTACGTTCAATATGTCCGTCCGTATACCTGTGCACGTTCTTCATGTCTCTGGCGTAGCAGATTATATCTGTAGCATGTACATTCAATAGTGACTACAGTGTAGACTGTATAGAGCTGGTACCAGTACCAACCGCTGTGGCGCTGGTGGTCAGACACGTGGAACCTTCGGTTTCGAATTTTAACTCAGGCTAAGTCGCTTAATGGCTCGAGAGTAATTCACGAATCGTGGTCTCTCGGGTTTTGTCGTTGTGATTCTACCCCCTGGCGAAGTTAGGTCGTAAGTCCTTCCGGCCTGCGCAAACCAGACGTCGAATCGATTTCACCCCCCCGCGCACCCACCGCTCGCCCCTTATTTGAAGCTAGAAAAGTTTTCGTAAAATTATCGCTGACTACGGTTGCTGGATTCCGTTGGTTTTTCACCCATCGAGTCTCCATGTGTATCCAGCCTGCTGTCTTTTTTAGCCTTATTATTTTTCTCTTGAATCCTGTTTCGTTTATCTCCGTTATCGTTTCCATTGCCTAATTGGATTTCTTTGCTCGGGATATTTAGTAAAATCTTTTTCACACTCATCCCGAATATCATGTGCATACTAACCTCGATATCGAAGCCGAACCCCAACCAATTTCTATGGAACTTGCGGATTAACCATACCGAAACTCCATTCGGAAACGGACTGCCTTACCATAACGTATAACACGCGGAGGGGATGTTTGGCGTAGGATTACCAGAACTCAAAGTTTGATTGGCTGGGTTAAGGCACGAAGTTTTCGGTGGAGGCAACTTCGATTAATTCACCAGCGTGTGACGATATCTATTTAATGGGATTAAACAATGATATTTCCGTCGAATGGCTAAACTCTCGATCTTCAATTGGATTAACCACTGTGCTATTTTTCCATGTAAGATCTTCGTTAATTCCCAAAGTTATAGTTAATGAAAATATTGGAAAGGTGAAATCGAAATGAAAAATTTGATTTACGAAATTTCGGGTAATTTCAAGAATTTTAATTCCTTGTATGCGCGTGGGATTGTTTCCTTCCGATTAAGCTTACACGCGATTCTGGAACAATGGTACGTACGTCAAAGGACAATTTGAAGGATTCGCTCTTTCAATGTTAGCACCGGGATTGGGTTGGAAAAGCGTCCCATTAAATCTCACCGTATGGAGACGGTCGTTACACGTGTATGAATCTTCGTATAATAAGATACACGAAGTGCCGTTACGTTTTATTATAGTGTCCGCGTCCTTGCACGAGTCGAGTGCACGGTTGAATGAAGACCTAACTCTTTTAATTACGCAGTGGCCTAAAATACAGCGTCGTCCTTGAAGCGCCAGGCAAATGAAGGGGCGAACGAGAGACGCGAGAGACGCACGAGAACTCGGGACAGCGGGCGGAGCACTTTGCCGTAGCTTCAAATTAAAATGTGCAATTACGCCGGCGAATTTATTTTCAATTAATTTACGACTACCTTTTAGCCTCTTTGGCCGCTTGTAGGGATACTACGCTTGTTACCCACGGCGGGTTTGTCAAAATCGATTCTTCCACAAGGACCTCTTTGACATCGCTTACCGCTCCGCGAGGGCCGCGATAGAATTTTTTAAGCGATATCCACTTTGCCATTCGCTCTTGACTGGATCGAAATTTTTACCTCTACAGGAGATACGATTTTTCGTCAATTCTTTTCTTATCCCAACTAAATTAATGTGCTTTCAATAAATCTTATTTCACCAGCATACCACTGCATCGTTTAAATATTGTATTTATATATTTTCGCAAGAGCGCACTAATTTTTCTTAAAATTTATAACGTACACACGTTACAGAAATTCTCGTGAGATTCTAATACTCCGAGTAGATACATTGTACGCGTTACGCTGTAATACTTTGGCAGCGTCGCCACTGTACAACGCCCGAGATACACGAGATAGAAGTAAAAGGTTCGGAGCGATTTAAAGGATCTAGAGAAGGCTATTGGAAAGCATCGATTCACCATGAGTAATATGTTTCAGGATGTCACAAGGGAGAACGGTCATCAGGAGGCGATGGCTCGCGTAGAAGAGCCACATCCCCCGCTAGCCACGCTGTCCTTAACCCCTTCATGGCAGCTACCGTAAGTAAACGATCGATCGAAGCATTAAAGCGAGGCAAATCGCCGTAGTTTGTCGCTATTCCGTTTCCCAGTTCCGGGAGCGCAGAAGCAACGCGAATTCCCCAGTAGATTTCGGTAGGAGTCCTTGACGCATCCCTTACACGTAGCCATCACCATTTTGAGAAACATCAGCTCGTGATCTGTCAGCTATATATCTTAGGTCTGACACTCCTTACCCTTGTCTCTCTCGACTCTCTCTCGTTTCCCGCTTTCGCGTCCGTCGCTCTCGCTTTCGCGTCATGTTCCCGGAGCCGAAGTTACCCTCGGACAGAGTCCAGAGTTTCCCCAGACCGCCCCTTCCGGATATTCGCTCCTCGTATATCTCACCCCGTGACTCGTCCACGAGGTATATAGGAACCAACGAGAACAGACTCAACAGACTCAAGTTACCCCTAGTGGTTAAGGGTGACAGTAGCAAGCCACGGATAGTGTTACGCCGTTGTATACAGCAGCGGTGTTCGCTCGTTGTATACCGAACGTATAATGGAGGTAGCCAAAAGACAAAACAAACGGCAGATCCTCGAGTATGGAGCCGGAAGTGGAAATTGGCCACCTTTAGAGCATCTTCCAAGGTAGACAGTAGCCGCCATTCTCCTCCAGGAATCCTCGTCAGCTTTATCAATGTAGTCTCCCATCTGTTTCTCAATCTCGATTATTCCCTATCTCACGGTGTGTAGGTGCACAGCCCGACTCTAACGCGGGTTTAACTACCCCAACGGAATGTTGCAAGCTCAAGGGGTGAAAATGAGAAACGGTACCTCGTTAGTACACCCCTGGCCTTGCCGGGACTGAGAGGAGCTTCCCGAATCCGCGGACTTTGCTGAATGTGCGGTGGCGCTTCGATTAATAGTTATTGGTTTTGTTGTTGGCCATTGAACGTCCCATCCACCTTGTTCCACCATAGCCGACGCGTTCGCGTTGCTCGACAATGGCCCCACGAGATAATGTTAATCGCCATCGAATTACACGGCGCTGCAGTATCAATGAACATTAATTCTCGGCGGTCTCCCTTCCTTCCTCTTCGTATCGGCGATGATGGTGCGTACCTATAAGGTAGATATCTAATGTTCCACCCTGAAATGAAGACGATTCCAAGGGCGGTTGTTAACTTAATGCTACGACGGTACTATACGCGT
The DNA here is from genome assembly GCA_030142265.1 of Calameuta filiformis. NCBI lineage: Eukaryota > Metazoa > Arthropoda > Insecta > Hymenoptera > Cephidae > Calameuta > Calameuta filiformis. Next base: position 206,013 of record JARQSU010000693.1, on the reverse strand, counting down.
CCTCCTATCAGGCTTGGTGATAATGGGTCTGAGGATGATGATGACCATCAATACGCTTGTAACGATCGCATTAAACAGCTGGCCATTTAATTCGAAACGAGACTTCCGGTATGTGCTTTCGTCTTCGGGAAGCATCTGGACGCTTCTTGGGTACTGGGCTGGCGCTGCAAATAATTCATTTTTATAATAATAATAATAATAATAATAATAATTTTATGTCTATTATGACTTTGGGTATCGTGTTGACTTTCTTAATTAATAGTTGATCCGACGACTTTGTTGCAATTTTTATTTCGTAGCGTTCGTTTTCTTCCTGGCTGAGCGAATAACGGATCAATTAAAGAAACGATATGTATGAATATTCAGCATCCCTGCGAGTCACTAGGTATATGTGTATATATGTATATAGTTCCGGAGTTTGCATCTATTTTGAGAGAATAAGCGAACGTGAATGGGATAAAGGGTGGAAGGTAGAAGGGGAGTAGTTCGATGAGAGTGGATAGAGGATGTAACGAGAGATAAAGAGAGAAAGAGATCTATTAGGTAGTACACTATTTTTTTCTATTTCTCTCTCTCTCTCCCTCCCCCCCCTCTCTCTCTCGCTTCATCAGGATCGATTAGGTATTCATATATAGTGAACATCGTATTATTAATGGATATATTAAAGATTAAGTATAAAGAATGATTTTTTAATTGAGATATATCGCCAATGATTAAATGATGCTTCGTTTATTATCGAGATGGTTTGATAAATTCGCGATAATAATTTCAAGATAACATTCGTATATTAGAAACTGAATTGCCAAGAACCCTTGAACCAGACCCAACGTTTCCGAACCGCTGGCTTTCATTAAGAAGGCAAGTGTTACACATAACCGACTAACCACGCTTAGCATTCAACCCTCCATGCTGTCTCGCTATAAGTACAGGTTCAGACTACCATCCCTTCGGTAACCTCTCAGGTTCAACCTGATTTCCCGTATTTTCTGTCCTCCCACCCGCGCCTCCTTTCTCACTCTCTCGTTCGCCACCACGCTTCCCGTCTCTCTCGGTGGCTCTACCAAAGTCTGGATAAACTCTGGAGCAAACCCCGCAGGTAGGGCTCGCGCAAAGTAAACGCGCCAACAATTCTCGGAAATACGCGAGATGCATTAGCGAAGTCCTAAATACCGGCGTACGTCTCACATGGAATACCCAAGTGGCTGGGCCTTGGTTTGGGTGTTCCGTTCTCTCACCGATTCCCACTGTACAAACCCCTCGTCCTCGCGAGTCATTTTCCAATTTCTGCCGTAGTGCCCTACCTTTTGGACTCTGTGCCTTTTATCGGCGAACCCTTTTCCGAAGCGATTGGAGCAATAAGGGTGCTTGGGAGATTAAAACAAAAAAAATAGAATTTTACATTTTCGTTCGGTCGTATAATGCCTCGGGTAGGTATGGGAATTTGATGTGGAATCCGCAGGGAATATGGGATTGGGTCAGATCGATGCATTAATCCTAGATTCAGGTATGGTTGGTAATGACGAGGACATCATCGCCGCTCCTTAGGATTTCTTCAATGACTTCATCCGCTTCCGGTTTTCGGTTCCACGTGTTTTCTGGCACCTTCGACGCATGAATGATTGTCGCGCTGCTCCTTGTTGGAGACGGGACCTGAATGGACTGTGCAGAGGAATCGAATTGGAATGACGAATAAAAGAATAAAAAATTGAGGTATGAATAATTTTAAAATTTTCGATATCCTATATACGGCTGGAGTATTGATATACGTAGAGACAGCCAGTTTATTTCAATATGAAAACCCGTTGCCAGTTCACTGATGAGGACGCGACGCGAACGAAGCAACAGTCCATCCCTACTGTGACAGTAACGAGGGACGAAGAGCACGAGGGGATGGAAGCTTTGTGCTTGAGCCCACAACAATGTCGACGAAAGGCTGTGGGTTCTCTCAAGTGACACTGACGCCCACCTACAATGGACCGGAGTTTATCGAGCTTTTATCATTCTGTTTCCAAAATAACGTTTCTACCAACCCCCGGACCCAATCTCGAGTGCCCTGATACCATTCGATAGCACCAGAAGGGAATTCAATAGAGAGTTGTCAACAGCTACGTTTACGGGTTCATTTTTTAAATATCTTCTCAAAAAAAAAAAGAAAAAAGAAACTCTTCGTATATCACGTAATTTATTTTTATTTAGATATTCTTATTGTGAAAGATTCTTGGCTCTTGCTGGGAAATTAATAGAGGTTTGTGTCCCGACTGAATATGCTGATACGCTTTGTGCGTACTTTTTTTTTTAACGAGGTCCCATTCGTAGAAATTACGCGAGCATAAGGACAGATATAGAGACAGCAGTAGCGCGGCAAGTAACTAAGTGACCAGACAGACAGTAGTAACAGTCTCTTTCCAAGATCGATTGTGCCGTTCGCTTCAAGAGAGACTATCGTTCCTAGTAGGATCCTTCCCTCCGACCTCTTTCCCTCCATCATGGAGATGACTATCATCTAATCTTCTAAGAGGGCCTCCTCACGGCCGTCCCTACCGACGATACAGATGAGGCGGAAGATGTAGGCAAAAGAAAAATGGTACAACACTCGGGAAAGTCCCTCTTAGACGTAGGAGAGAGGAGAGAACCCTAGCCAGTAAGAGCGGAGAGACACTTAAAGGATTTACGGGTCTAAGAACTCAGAGTTGTGCCGTAACGCGCACCGCCCGAAAGCACACTGGATGCTGGAGCTTAAGTGCCAAGCGACCAGGACACGAGAAAAACACAGTCGACGTTAATGCCACGAAATTCGAATCCCTTTGTGTCCTAAGTTTCTTTCGACTTGCAATTGGATTTTGAAAATATAGATATACACCCGTGCAGTGCCACACCAGTCAAATAATTCTCAATTTTTATTCAGTCGCGCCAGCTGCCGGTACATACCGCTTACGCAGCATCATCGGGTTATAACGAGCCCAACGGCGAGAAGAAGACATTTCGGTAAATTTGATTTCCAATTAGAATAAAAGGCGACGATCCTATGTTTCGTCATTAATTTAAAGGGATCCCATAGCGCACCGTTTACACCATAACGTGCTCGTCCCTGATATCCGCTGGACCTGATGCACGCTGCAGGGATTAGTCCTGGCGCGCTCGTTACATCTCCCTACGTGCTCGTACACTTATTAGAAGAAGCGTAATGGCATCCCGTTGGGGCTGTACGCAATTATCTCCCAGCCAACCAAAAGAAAACATGCGCGGCCATTGATACGGTATACGCGTACATGTAAGCCGGTCGGATTGGTATCGTGGTTGGCAGCCCTGAAAGGCTCTCGAAGTTAGTCGCAGTGAAGTAGCGTAAAAAAAAAGAGATTCGCTGAAAGGCGCAGGAGGGGATTGCTGGAGCGGGAGAAAAAAGTGGAAAAATTGGAAGAAACCAAAGCGCCGGCCGGATACCTACGAACGTAGTTACTTTGTACCCAAGCGTACTTGGGTGCCGTGATTGTAATATAGGTCAACGTTTACACAGCTGCTTTAAGCTGGATTTACTGAAGAGCTTTCGCCGTGCCATGCCAACCGGAGCAAACTGGGACGGTAAATACATTTTTTACATTCGCCAACCCTCATCTCTGTCTCTTCCTCTTCTCGCACTCTTGTCTATAACTTTCTCGCGCCTTTCCCGACCAGCTCCCGTTCATCGTGCATCTGCACACCCACATCCCACACGAAGCCCCCATTTTTCGTCCGCGCAATGTATAGCGTCACTTGGCGTCTTCGTGTTTGACTTGGAGAACCGCGAAAGTCAACCCACGGAAAGAGCTATTGTCGTTCTCTTTCCTCCTGCGACGACACCGTCGCCGCATTCCGTCACCCTTTCCTTTACTTTTCTTCCTTCCTTATTTATATCTGCGTCTTCGTTGAATTTTTATGAATTACGTTTTCACTCTCGTCGGTTCGACGAGCATCAATAGTCCTAGATCCTTTTCTCGTATTGTTGATTTATTTTTCTTTCACTTTTCTCCAGCACGATTGTCGTATTCACGAAACTTACTGATTTTTTGTAATTTATGTATGAGACACGCGCAAAATGTCTTGATTCGTTAGGGTTCGCTTTTTTTCGAGGATCGACTGCAAGGTTTTTTATCCATGAGTGTGAACGAGCACGTAAATTTATATCATTAGGTGTACCAACGTAACGACGAGAATTTTCGATGAAACTTCAACATTTGGAACCGACTGTCCGTTTATTCCGAATAGAAGCGTGTAAGATCCTTGGGTAATTTTCGTGCGGCAGTAGTGGTATGCACGTATTGCTGTACACCGAGGAGGCTCGCGCAAAGGTGACGACGAGATTCCTTTGAAAACGCACTCGGCGAAATTCTAACTAGGAAACTTTCCTAAGGGACGCGAAGAGAGAAACGCCCTGACAACTTTTTAATCTCCAGACGCGCTGGTTCTGTGCTGCTCGTTCGCGCTCGAAGTGAAACTCGCAACAGCAATCAAATTTCGCTCGAGCTACCTTATAGCAATCAGGTTAACGTGCGTCTAGGAGGTAGCAATCAGGTTCAGTAAGGTTTATCCCGGAAGTAGTGTTGTCCCATGGACTGGATATTCTTGAGGAAAGAATAACTATTCCTTGTGCAGAAACAGTCAAGGCCGTCCGCTGAGTTCTACACGGTTAACGGCTTCCTCGGTGTTTTCTTTTTTCTTTCTTTTCTCTCTCTCTCTCTCTCATCTACCTTCCGTCTACTCTCAGTTCTCCTCCATCACTGGGAACCTCTCTACTTTTTCGACAACTTTCTGTACCCCGCTTGTGTCGTTTTCCTTTTTAAGGAAAAAAAAAATACGTTTCCCTGCCTCTCTCTCTCTCTCTCTCTCTCCCTCTCTCTTATTGCCTATCTTCATGGATAGGTAAACTCTTATTCCACTGGAACCTTTTCAGACGTTCAGAATGCACAAACATTAATCCTCGTAACAGCGAAAAATTTTCTGATCAGCAAGCACAATTCTTACAAAACAATTTCTAATTTTCGTCACGGTTCCTTTTTCCACGATTTCAAGCTGAATAATCGAAATCCTTGGCAAGAATTTCCATTATTTCTGTAAGAAGTGACTCGAATCATTAATAAGAATAAATACCGGCGAAACAATAGTGGGTATCAGCCAGTTCCTAAGCGAACAGACAAAAAGGAGAAATAGTAGCCAGAGACTAGGCATCCGAGAAGGACAGAATATCCAGAGAGAATTTCATATTCCTTTAGCTCCGGCGTAATCTTCGAATTTCCATGGAGGATAGAAACGGGAAGCGTATCGCGCCTGCTTAACGCGCATATATACGTGCAGTGTGTATACGCAAATGAAAGAATGTCTTGAACGTACAGCGACGTAATTGAAAGACGTTCTCGTATTATCAGGGGTGTTTGCAGGTTTGCCTTATATTCCAGCATAGCTCACAGGCACACCGAGACACGGGATCTGTAGTCATGGCAACTTTTGATTGTATCTCCAACTCTTAGAGTTGGCGAACCAGGATCGTACGTTCGAGGTTGTAAGCAGAAGCGGGGGGGGGGAGGTAACTCGGGGGATGCGCATGGCTATAGGAAAAGGTATATAGGCTGGTTACCGAGGGTGCGCTTGTCTACCTTCGTAAAACATCTTTAGGGATTGGGCAGTCCCCCTACTCTTGTATCTTTCTATCTTTCTCTTTTCCTCGTTACCCCCTACAGCTGCTCTCTTCCTTCTCTTCGGCAGAAATAGAAGCGAAATTCACCGAGCCAGCGATAGATACGTCCCCGTCGAGGGTCTGTGGGTCGTCCCTGGATGCCCCCGGAATATTACTTTTTCTCCTAGCGGATAAACCAGCCTTACCCAGAAAACTTGCGAATACTTATCAAATAAATATTATCCTGAAAATCATAGGTATCCCTTTATCCCGTTGTTCCCTTTTCTTTCTTTTCTTATTTTTCTTTCGAGTATCCATCTGCATTCTTTGCTCCGCTAAAAAGTTTCTCGAATCGCACGCCGCTGCAGTGCTATTGCCAAATAAAGGGAAGAAAAAAATGATTCCAGATGAAATACGTGGATACGCTGGATATTTAATTGGATACAGCGTTGTACGTTCAAATATAAGTCACTGGCATAGAGTCCATGGTACTCTTCTGTGAAGTGTGTTACGGGGATGACTTTGTATGATTAATCGAAAGTACTCGATGCTGCTACCAAGAGACTCGGTCGAGTCTCGCGCCAACTACAGGCAACCCGCCGTACAGAGCACGGCCCGCCGAGACTCTACTCGAAGCATCTCTTGTACCTGCGCTTGGAATCAAATAACTTATTAACGGCTACGTGTGAGAAAAAGTTATTGATAGATTCACTATGGGAATCGAGGGTTCTGAATTGATTGCCATAAAAATCAATGAGATTGATGTACGAGATCAGGGAGTATTGAGATGGCGAGCGAGATGATTTTATTTCAGGTCCGTCGTGTCGTCGTTGTCTTCGCACGTCCGTCTATTTTTTCACACGACAGATGGCGTTGGCTGTTCTGCCTTTTTCTAGCTATGTGTAAGTACTCTGGATGGTGATGGTAATTTGCGAATACACGACAGAATCAAATACATTTTGCACGTGAAGCTACCGTTCACACCGAATTTTTAGTATTGGAAATTACTGAGGCTGCTTTCGCAATAGTATAGAATTATTAAGTCTTTAGCTCGTACGGAAAGTGTAACAGTATTCATATGGAGCGCGTGTGTATGATGGATGTGTGTGGTTCGATATAGTTCCACGTATTTCGGGTGACACTTTCTAGAGATATAGGATGCCCAGGTTCTTCTCTCCGTAGTTTCCTGTATCTAGGTGTTGGACGTGGAAGTTCAGGGTGTCCAGGTGTTCCTTTCTGTCGTTTCCCGTGTCTTGGTGTCGAACTTGGAAGTCGAGAATGTCCAGAAAAGAACGCAACGAGTCGCGCCTCGGCGTTTCGCTCGCACCATAGTATCTTCTCTGTTGTTCGCACGGCCCGAGGTACGTAAATAATCCAGCAAACTCTCCTCTCTTTGATTCACCACGCGGCTTCAACAAGCTGGACACCATTAACGACGCTTACATGCATTCGAGATTACATTTTCTTTAAAAATTTGTTACAGGAATTCAAAGCACTCTTGTGCTTGACGTAGTTTTTTATACGTAAGTGTCTTTTTGGGGTTGGATTTCATGGAATCCTGAAGTATCGAACTCAAAGATGAGAGGCTACTCGCGAATGTAACAAGTAAGTGAAAATAATAACCGTTATACGCCAGGAAGCAGCAGTATCTACCACTGCGAACGTCATTGGCACAGCGCCGGTGGCGCCGCCGACCAGGAGAAACGTGAGAGACGTAATTTACATACCAATTAAAACAGTCTCGCTCGCACCTCGAAGCCGTAATAAAATCTCTAAAACACTACGTTCCCATATAATAAGCAATTTACATAAGCCGTTTCGATTCGAGTTTAATAACGGGCTGTCATAAAATAAACAAAGTTTTTAATGCCTCCAGCTCGCTCGATAAGGTCCTTCGTACCCTTATATCCTTCTTCCCTGGGAATCCTCCAACGATGCCCTGTCCATTCTCTGTTTATTATCAAACTCCGTGGAAACTTTTATCTCAAGATAAAAGCTCGTTGATTAAATGTTCCGAAGCTCTCGTGCTCTCGTGATAGATTGGTTCGCACCGAGATTTTCACCACTATTTTACCTGCCTTCCCCAAACGCTCTCGACGAAGGTGCCCGACGCATCAGGAATCTCGACTTTACCTTCTTCTTGTCGGAGTTCTTCGTCTACTCGCTGGATCATTCGGCGCGCATCCGTTTGGTCGACTGCAGCGCCACCTGTACGAATGATCCGAAAATGATCGGAGTCAGGTTACGCGATGCGAAGTTTATTCTCGGATGTTAACTTATCACTTTGGAAACTTCATCAAGGAGGCGTTTAATTATCTAAATATCACTATTCTCTTGCCAAGAGTGAGGATCCATTTTTGAAAATATTTTTCAATGATGCGACGTCTTACACAACGACGCTCTTTGCACTGTTGATTTAGACATTCCAGAGAATTCTCCATCGAATCTCCCTAGGAACTAGGCTGACTTGAACTTTCCAATGGTTTTGCTGATATTGAAGTTGCCAGGTTAGATATGTACCGTCATTGCTCTTCTACCTACCTTCTTATCCTATTCGGAATGGACCAACGATACCAGAGGACTATGAGAATCCGGAATTGATCATTTTCTCTTTCTACGACATTTTTCCTACATTTCTTCGACTTTATGGGACCGTTACTGCTAAATCGTTTGAGATATCAGCTCGAGCGAGGGTCTGTTCTTTCTTTTTGTCTTAGTCGAAGAATTTCGACTATACCCAGAGCTATGCTAACTTTTTGACATAGTTTCAGAAAAATGGAAAGTCGTTGTAACCCGTGGAGGGACACGAGAAGCTCCCAGTGTACTTTATTAATTTTCTTCAATTTATTTCATTATTGATTTTAACGGATATTCTCTAGTATTTGGCAATGCTTTCAAAAACTTGAGCTTGTCTATGTGTACTTTGTGTTAAACGGTTATTAAACGTCCATGCGTTAGATCGGTCCTGTCTTTGACTGTTTATTTCTTGTTACCGCACGCCACTTGTATAGTATTACAAAAACACGGGCGCGCTACGGGACAGAGTAAAGGAATTGCAACTGTTCCTTATTTTATGATTTCTGTGGAAGTAGTGCCGGCCCTGTCTATTATTCATTACTGTCAAATGTACTTTTTGTTCGGCGAGATTTTTCTTCGCGTATAATATCAATGAGCTCTTATTGGAATACCTGTCGGGGAATCCTTTTACGGCAAGGAATGTTAAAACAATATATCTACCACTTATGGGACACGGCTTAGTTTATATTTAATATCCCAATATTGTTCTAAAGCGTCAATCAATCGCAAAGCATCACGTTCCAAACTGTATCAAGAATCAGTATACGTCAATTACGTATATTAATTTACACAAGTGCCAACGTCCAACATACGTAATAAATGTAGCGAATGGTGAGAAAAAAAAAACCAAAATCATTACATAGAAAGAAATACACATATTTTCAATGCCTCAAAATGGCTGTTGCATGTTGTAAAATAATTATAAAAGTTCTACATAATTGATTTTTAAACCAGTATGGATACCGTACAGAGAAGCAGCGGTAACGACCCTTCGTCGGCAAAGCACAACATAAGTTGAACGTCGAACGACGTCGTAGGGTTGAGCTTCCCAAAGAAGCAAAGGAGATGCTATTGGCGCTGCGTTGGTATAAACATTATGGATCGGAAGCGGATATTTGCAAACTAGGATAGGCAGATGGCAGCCAAGGGAAATTTAACATTATGCAGGTAAAACTCGAGGAGAATCCTTTAAAAGTAGAAATAATAAAAATGGCAATATTCATGATAGAAGAAATTGAATTTAAAGCAATTTAAAATATTCTAATACATCTAAAACTCATCGACAGGATGTTTCTCATTTTTAAAAATCACCGACTCGACTGTAAACATCGAAGAACATTCAAAGGGTTAAAAATTACATTTTCGACTTTCCATTAAATCACAATCCCCACGAGTTTTACATTAGAATGAGGGAGGTAGATAAACGCAGGAAAAGGGGTTGTCACTTCTTGCGATTGGTATTATGGAAAGTTTTCGTTCGGTTGAGATCTGTACGGTGGTGATTTTAGCTTTAACGTTAGACTGTCGGAGGGGTGGAGTCGGGGAGGGGGAGTGAATGGCAGAAGGCCTCATGTATCATTCATGGAATCGACGTTGTCCTCACAGGAAGCGCCTGATATTTTCGTCATTGGTAAAGCTCGCTGAGCGTATTAACTATCCACTTTGGATAGTTGCCATGAAAGCGCGCTGGTGGGTTCGGTCAGATCGTTATCGTTCGATATAAATCGTCATTTCCCGAATCAATCGACTCGCAAAAGTAATTCGGTATAGAAGTCCCGTGGACGGGATAGGACAAAGTTATGTATATACATACATGTAATGTCCACATAACCATCGTGTTATATGTATCCACTGAAAGAGGATGACTAAGTGAGATATACATATAATATGCTATAAAGAGAGAATATGAGGGAGAGAGAGAGAGATAGAGAGAGAGAGATAGAGAGAGAGAGAGAGAGAAGAGAGAGAGAGAGAGTAGTATCCCGAAAGTCAATAGAATCATCAATGTATTTCGGTCACGTATTGGTCGAGTCCCACGGCATATCTGCAAGGTAGGTACTGGATAACAGATATATACCACATTATGTACACGTACAAGAGTGTATCTACAGCGTACGTAACACATCTCGTACGTTGGTGTTATTATATTCTAAAGTTCTGTGGGCGCTTCCGCGGCCAGGCGGTGGCACAATAAAAACGCGAATTGACTCAATTTCTAGCCGGAAGATGCAACTGGAATAACTCGACGCCTCGAGCCGTGTCAAATGCAATTTCGTCTCTGAGCCGTAGGAAGTCTTGTACCTCGTTCCTACTGTGGCTACGATACGTATATATACATATATCAGTATAGATATATATAAGCACGAGTATAGTAACAGCTACCATTATTATCTTGACTGTAGCAATCTATATAAATTACCCTTTCTCTTTCCCAGCATCCCTTTATTTATTAGTATCGAGTGAAAAACCTATAATTGTTCTGACGTTGAGCGTATCCGTGAAAGGGAGAATAAGATTTCACTACATCGGCGTCCACGGACGCATTAAATTACGCCGCGTCGTAACTCCAATAATATACGAGCGCCACATTGGACCCCCTTGAAATTAAAGACGTCGGGACGCCGAAAGTCGTTGGAACGCCGTCGAAGAGTTTAGCTGGTTAAGCAGATAGCTGCTTAACTTTTTCATTGAGTAAAATTTCATTTTCTTCGCTCTTTTGGCTTTTTCCTCGGTACCTGCTTCCCACGTTGCTTCCGGTACGTCGCCATCGGTCGTTTCCGGTTCTTCGAAGGTTCGGCGCTTTTGTGCTTCTTGAAACGCAGAATCCTCTTCTTCGTAGTGCATCCTGAATTTATGTCCAAGAAGGGCGGATGGGGGGGAGAGATAAATAGCATCGAAACTGGGCAATTTAGAACCTCGCACGATTCGGCAATGGCGAATACTTTTCCCGTCCTACGAATATAATTGCTCGATTGAGATATGTCTTTGAAGAACTTCCGATTTCCGTTAACCGAGAGAGAGAGAGAGAGAGAGAGATGGAAACATAAGAAACATAAGGGAGTGAAAGGAGCGAGGGAGATGGGCGGTGTCCAAGCTTTCAAGAATTTCATTGTCCGGCTCTCGTTAGATGTCGTACAATGGCGCACCGGCGAGATTCCCAAAAGGTTTCCTATGCTCTGCCCGGTCAGTGGATGCTGCTGGCCGTGCACGATGGTTGGACCCCTCGGCTTTTCAATTCCTCCGTATAGTTCGATGCACGTATGTATTCGTGGTGGGTAATATATAACCCAGGCGAACGCGTAATTTAATGCGTTATCGATTACTATTGCGATAAAGTGGCGACCGACTGTAACGAGCAGTGTAAAATACAAATTTTATACTCCGCAGAGTGATGGGCCTTAAACGTTATCAATTTCGTGTTCTCTCCCATAGAAACTCTTATAACGCGCAATCAACGAGCATCGTTATTTTAAGTTAAAAAATCGAGTTCATGCGTAATATTGTATTCGTTAGTAAAAAAAATATAAAAATACATTTCGTAGCCTATATTGTCCTATCGAATTAATCGCTGAAGGATTCCTGGATCCAGTTGATATTTTCACGAGGATCGCAATCTAAATTGCACCCAAGTATATAAGAAAGAAGAGACAGTAGAACTATAGGAGTGATGGAGGGTGACTCGGGGAGGGTTGGAGGTTGGTAAGAATGTAGGAATAATAGGCCGGGTGCTCGTTTGTTTTTGGGCTCTGCCCATCAGTTCCTAGGAGATTAGGAAAATGGTCGGAAATCGCAAGGAGCTTTTACCCTAAAGGATACCACTGTAGGTTTTTGACGTTGTCAGCCGTG
>JARQSU010000693.1:123370-193843 GCA_030142265.1 Calameuta filiformis | reverse complement strand
TAGGAAAATGGTCGGAAATCGCAAGGAGCTTTTACCCTAAAGGATACCACTGTAGGTTTTTGACGTTGTCAGCCGTGAAAGTTGTCTTGCGTACGATAATACGTATATTCGGATTTTCACAAAAGCGCAAACCAAATGCGACCTTACCCGTCTCGCAAGACGAATAGGCCTACACGTACAATAAAAATCGATCCTGATAGGTTTCTTAGCCACAGTCAAAAATAACGACTGCTTCGGGTCCAAATCGGTCTCATCTCGTACTTTTTGCTTCGATCTGTTTCCCACGTGTTCCCTGCTCGAACGAAACTCATAAATCCTCTTCTCGTACCCTTTTTGCCTGCGAGAATGAAATCAGACCCAAAGAGAATCAAACCAGGACTTTACTTTCTATCACGGGACATCGTCGCGTATCTAATGGACGATGAACGAAATATTTGTCTCCACGGGGTAGACAAAATTTTCGGACCTAAACGCCGCGCGGCCGTAGCAGCGCGAACCCAGGTGCTCGCGATAGCGACTCTAATTTACTGCCAATAATATTTAACAACCGGCAATGCCAAGTTATGGATTGTGACATTTCAGCAGGTTCGGCGGTCGATCCGTTATTTATGATCGACACGCGAAACGCACGGTAACGTAAACGCGAGATAACGTCCTGGACGTTGTAAGGAATATATTTGTCATCAGTGTGAAAATGAAACATTTCACCATTGTATTATCTCTCCGTTTATCAAACTTATCATCAGCATCGACGATACCTTGACGTAACCTATTACGTAATTAACCTGATCATTTGATAAAAGTATCATTATCGAGTGACGCACGCGTTGCTGGGATCGAACGAGCGATGCATTTTCACAACTGTCTTCCTCGCCAATTGGAGCAGCGAAAGCTGGGATTAATTCTCAATGAAGCACCGCCGGTGGCGAGGGAGCGTTTTAGGGCGGTCGGAGGGACGCGGGGGGGTAGCATCCTGTAGACGGCAATGGAAAAAGAGAATTTATTCAGTGCGACGTCTAGACAATAAAAATGCAATTAAACGTAGAAAATATATTATACCCTTTTCGTTGGTGAGAGAAGGTGAAGATGGTAGCTGGGAGGGGGGGGTGGTCGAGGGGTTGCTTGGGTATTCTTGGGAAACGGTCGGGTAGGGTGAAAAGACAAGAAGAGAAGAATTAACCTAGTTACGGAAGATAATGCTGCCGAGAATCTGTATTCTTGCATTGAGAGAAGCCGAGCGAGATCAAAGCTGTGTATATGTGTGTATGTATATATAATGTAGCTATACATATATTTATACTGTGTACAGTTTGGTATGCAGTGTGAGGCTGCCTTCTATATTCTAACTCTGTCTAATGACCGTCGCGTGTATACCGGGTGTTTCAGATGCACTCGATTACTCTCTCGGTGAAAACAGCTTTATTATACTATATCTCGTTCAGAAGCGTCGCGACGTTCGTGCTGCCCGCGAAGTGTATACCTTCTCCTCCGGTTTATTGTGCTCTATCGATTATCGGCGTCCCTCCATTTAATCGCGGCCATGCTCGTATTTTCCCTCGTATTTTCTGTTCATTCGTCGTCGCCTTATCGCGAGCTCGTTCGCTTGTTCGCTCACTTGGGAAGCAGGTTTAAATTGTTTGCATTGTGAGGATCTTGGATGATATTACCTATTATATTAAATTCTGAAGAGACGCGCCGGGATGGACCTTCTATCCCAATAGGAGATGATATAGATATAACTATCTTGGTCCCATCGCCCTCCCCTCCCCCCTCCCTCCCCACCCTCTCGCAACTATAATTCGATATTACGTTATTCTTCGATGTGCTTTCAATTCCGCTCTATTTCTCTATCTCTCTTTTTCTCCGTACAGAAGTGCTATTTATTCTTTATCTTTTTTTTTTTTAAACCAACCATTGCCCCTCCCAGAACCATTGGCGATCCCTACGATCCTGCCTCTGGATATGCGAAACTGACGTAGCCACGCTGTTCGCGAATTTTTTGATTTTTTTTTAAAATGAAAATTCGAATTGCAAAAATCCGGAAACCTGGTTGCCTTGTTTTGAGCATAATTGGATTTGCAGACTCTCGGTACCAGATAACGATAGTATATAGCTCAGATGCCTTATATTGACTTTCGTATATGACTTTTTTTTGTAAATCATGTGCTGCTTCGAAGTTAGAGTCAATTTTATTAGGGCTCCTTTTAGTCAGCGCTGTCTTCGTTACGTTTACGAGCCGCGGTTCATCGAGGAGAAAATATATATGTGAAAATTGTAAAAATTACGGTAAACCGTCGAGCGACGCCAAGTCTGAAAAATACGAGTCGTAATGGTTGACGGATGTTCTTGAATTTTTGCATCGTAGTCAAACCGAAACCACTCGAGCGCGAGATACCATATAAATATCAATGATTTCTCTCGCTATCTCTCTTTATCTGGAACGTCGATATTTTTCTGGCCAAATCACGTAAACTCCTACGAACTTTATGTGGTTAACTATCGAAACGACGAAATTCTCTATTTACCGAATTTACCGAATTTACCACTCTGTGCACGGTTAGGCTCGTACACCTGCACTTGTCTGAATGACAGATAGGGGCTGAGAATGTACTTTAACTGTAGATAGATACACATGTCGTGCAAATACACATGACATATACACACGTCAATATAATGATTATAGTTGTTCCCCCAGTGAGACATGACGGCCTCCTACTCGACTGAGGGAATAACTAAAGTACATCCAACTCGTCATGAAATTTAAATGTACAGACGCTTTCAACTATTCACGTGCTTATCTTTTTTCTTTTTTCCCTTACAGTCGACTCGCTACTTTTCTACTTTATAGGTACGTGGAAAAAGGTAGAGAGGAAAAGCCAGTGGGGAAGTTCCAAGGATGGTCGGGTTGGGTTGGGTCGCGTCGATTTTCCATGGATTCGCAAGTGGTTTTCCGAGAGACCTAAAAGATTCTTACGATTTGCATGGTCGATCGATTCGCCCCTGTGAAAGGGCCGAGGGGTCAGGGGAACGTAGGAGGAAAATGGTCGTGAGAGATCTTAAAGGATCTTAAAGAAAAGATGGATTTTATGCGAACCTAGGATCGATGGGAAAAATCCTTGAATTGTCATTCAAAGTCCATCCCTTATTCTCTTAATCCGCGATCCCGAGTCCGCGTGGCGGTTAAAATCCGTACTGCAGTCTTCCTCTGTTCTACCTACAGATTTGGCAGCGGCAAACGGCAACGGATGGCGGCAGCGGCGGTGGCTGTGAAATTTCTCGGTCGAGAAATAATGTCCCCGTTCCTTTAAGAAATATATCTCCGAATATCATTCCCAGAAGGGTGGTCGGGTTATAAATGGCGGCTCGGTGCCTACGACGCGCGAAAATAAAATCGCTTTTTCAAATCCGCGAGGCGTAATACGTTTTTAAGGGCGTCTCTCTTAGGGGCCGAAGGGGGCCGGGGGGGAGAATCAGGGGGGGGGGTACCGGGGGTTCCCAGTGTCGCTGTGAGGGATGCGCCACTTCATATGGGCGAGCAGGCACGGCATACACAGCCTTTATTGCGCGCTCGGAGGGAAATGCATCTCCCCGTGAATTCCACGTGTTGTAAATCAAACACTACAGCCCATTAGGGTAGCCATAACTCGCCGATATCTCGAGGACCGCTAGCTTATTATATCCTGCATATATAATTCCCTGAAGTATCCGCTCTCTGTTCTTCCTCCTCTCTGTGCTCCATAAGACCATCTATAGGATACAAGTGGACATGTAACCGGGTTGCACGTGCATGATGCACTGATTCGCTCCAGCATCTTCCTGGACCGTTTTATATGGATTTTTCATGTAATCACGAGTCCTTCTTATGGACCAAGCTTGTGTCTTTGCGTTAAATGGAAACTTTTATGTTAATTGATTGATTGGTTAAGGCGAAAATTATAAATTTGTTTGGTAACACGTATAATGCTTTGACATTAATGTGGATTGTAACGTTCATATATGTGACAGATATGAAAATCAGCGTTTCGAGTAGAAGCGAGATCGATCTCGAGTGCCGAGGAGAGGAAACGCGTGGCTTTTGGAGGGCTGCGCGATACTATTTTCGTGTGGACCCGGCAGAAGTATTGTTTGACGTTTAAAGACGCGTTCACAGTTCTGTACGGGTGGTGGAAGTTACGTGTGCGCACACGCGTCTGTGCGCTGGTGCATTCTTACGTTCTATACCTGTGTAGTAGAGTACACACGTGTCTTCGTCGCCTCAAGTGGGATTCGCCGTTATGTAACGGGTGGTTCGAAAATAGAATACGGGATGGCAGTAAGAGAGTAAACTGTACCTTCTTAGAATTAGAGGGTGACCGGGAGAAAAGGGAGAAGCTTTAGCACGTGCTTACGGAAATTCGCTTGATCCGATGTCTGATGTACCAGGTGACCTAAATACACGTAGATCTTAAGAACATTCTGAAGTGGAGATAATGCTGTGCCACGAGATCCTTGCAATACGAAGAAACTATAGAAATTTATACCTACGTCTCACGCGATTTTGGGCTTCTCGTATTCGTAATTTGTATTTTAAAAAAATTTTTCCTTTTACTCCAATCCCTAGAAATCACTCGTCCATAAAAATCACTACGGTTTATCTATAAAAATCACACGTTATATATTTTAGCCGAAAAACTTATAACTCAGGGTCGTCCGTCTATTCTCCTGTGTACAGCTACACGGGCACAGTAGAATTCAATTTCATTTTGCGCATAATACAACGACATTATGCAAACAGGATAGAAACGCCAAATACGCGTTACGTTAATAAATGTCTCTACTGTTGGCGATCGGTATCTGCAAATAGGTGAAAGCACGATATCTGGAAGTCGCAGCATCTATGTTTACGAACGTTTCGAAATATTGTAACTTTGACTCGGATCCCAATAAATTTGAAACGTAAAAGCATATTTTAGCGCAATAACGGCTCGTTATGGTAGCGTATCGACGTGCGTATACAAACGCGCGGAACACTCGTAGGATAGATACACGTGAAAGTCTCTGTGTCTGTGTCGGAGGGACAGCAGGGATGGAAATGCAATGTTTGCCAGTGGAGAAATTAAACTGAAGCTTGTGTCAATATCGTGTCGGCTTTCCCCACTGCTTCCATCGACGCATTACGTTTTTGTTTTCCGTACAATTCACGTATTTCACGTTTTCACCCTCAGTACCCACGTATTCGGAACGTCGGGTTTTTTTTTTACATTTGAATTCCACGTCTAATATTCTTTTTTTTTTTCTTCCAAAAATCAAACACTCTCTCCTCCCACCTCTCTCCTCAATTCATTTTCACTCGTGCGCGGCTTATTCTACCGTTTTCTCTTTCTTCGGCTAGTAAAATTGAACGTACCCTTGCTGTTAAAATTTTTTTTTCTACGTTTGGCAAAAATTTGGCGAATCCCACGAATCCACTTTATTTACGCGCGAAATTACATTTATTCGAATGTTACTTTCGCGTGCGGTGAACTGAGAAATAACCTAATCTAACCTAATTCGTGTCTAATGATATAAGTATCCATGCTCACTTTACCTGCACGCTATGCTGTCCCTATCGCCACGTTGATTAATGAAACATGTTTATTTGTTATTTGTTTCAATTTATTATTGAAAAATTTTGATTCTATGATATACATATATTTGTATGTATAGTTTTATACATACATATAGGCTTGTGTGTACGATGTAGCATGGGGTTCTGTTATGGCCTTCATATTTTTTCGCAATTTTCCGTAGACGCAATATGCACTACCCTATTACCCAATTTCATACTCTTTGTATCTATTTGGTCCGTATGCACGTCGAGAACTATTCCACTCTTGTAAACAAGTCGACAGAAGTCTTTTTTTTTTTTCGCTTCAAGTGAGTTACCAGGGAATCCTATTACCAGGATGCCGTAAAGCCATAACCTTGAGCTATAAACCGAGCTATGTCGCTAAACGTGTTACATAAGTAATGCCGGTAATAACGCGTGCATTAACGGATATTCGACTGAGTTTGCAACGCTGGCATTTGTCAAGGGTAATTAGCCTTGTTCAGTTCTCATTGTCAGCGAGAGCAGATCTTCGTTAGGTCGCTAAATGTGGATCATAACGCGTTCATGTTCGCAAAGTGTGTACAGCCATCATACATACGTACAGTGTATCAGCTAAGATGCACGTTTGCAGTTTACGGTGAAAGGGACCACGATTTTGAAAATCCGATGTGACAATGATTGAACGTTTTTTGATTGCTGATCGCTTGAGCAAATTATTATTGTTCGTT
Source organism: Calameuta filiformis (assembly GCA_030142265.1). NCBI lineage: Eukaryota > Metazoa > Arthropoda > Insecta > Hymenoptera > Cephidae > Calameuta > Calameuta filiformis. The sequence continues at coordinate 187,546 of JARQSU010000693.1, read as the reverse complement.
TTGGTTTTCACTCGAAAATAGGAATATTATAAATTTTTTTGTTTTCACGACGTAGCGGCATAAAAGAAAAGGGGTAACAGATAAACACGATACCTCAGTAGAACGACTGAAGCGACAAAGGAAAAAGTGAAATTATAGAGTTCACGGGGTCATGCGTGGCAGTACTAGGGTAGCTCTGAAAATGTCTGACTATAACACACTGAGTACCTACTGAAGACTGAAAAGAGGCGGAATGCATGGATGGCAGGTGAGAAACGCGGCCGCTTAGAAGAAAGAGTGAAAAGGGGAAATACGGAGAATAATTTAAAATAATTAAAACCACAGCACAGCCGCGGTAATCCGACTGGACAAATTTAATTTTGGCTCTCGCGTTGTCCCCGGTGGACGCGCATCGCGCGTGCGAGCGTAGTAGGCAGGTACGTGCCATTATTTGGCCTAGCAGAGGACGCACCGGAATTACATGTTTGATATAATCAGACCGCATTGCGTTCGCCATATCGCGTTGGATTTTCAGTAGCACCTATGGCTACGTTTACATATAAAGAAAGAGAAAGAATCATGTAAAAATATCAGTATCCAATGGGAACGAAGTCATGGTATTGAGTTTTTACTGCAAAACTTCAATTTTCAATCTGCTGCTTCTCGAAACTCATCAATCTCATTGAAGTGTTCGATCGAACCCCTCATTCACAGATCCTCCATAAGCCATCCTCCTACGCGGTACCCTCTTCTTCTTTTTTTTTTTAGTATCTTTCAGACAGAATTTAATCCAGGTCGAAGTTCCTTAGTACTTCCTGTATATAGCCATAGTGGCATCCTCCCTTTTTTTTTTTTTTCTAAATAAGGAGTAGCCAGTAGCTTTTACCACGGCAAACCTTCATTTCCTCCCTTCTCTCAAGAGCGGATAAACCCGATCGACATTCGGCCGGAGTACAGAGGCATCTTATACGAATCGGTATCCCTACCACGTAGAGAGGACTTGGCTACGTGGCTGGGCGTAGTCCTAGGGGCCGTCTATAATCGCGAAAAAACGTCGCCCCGTCGAAGACCCGACGACGGGAAAGGCCACTCGTGGAAATGGGGGTCTAAAGTCGTTTGTCGGTAAAAATGGATCCGGAGTGCGCTGCTGTGCCTATGCTATTAACTATACTGCGTAGCTACGCATCTATTCGCTGTTAGTACCTTATACACACACACATATATATATTCCACGCATTCACGCACCCAACTGCGTACCTACGTATCGTAGTTGAATATAGGTTTGTGGATGGGTCGATAACGCGCAACTCTCTCGCTCATCGCAGTCGGCAATGCCACGCTGTGGTCCCCCTAAGCTCAGCTTTCCTCTCATTCTGCCGTAAACTCGCACTCCGGCACATCCGCCAGCCACCTGCATCGGCCGAATAATCGAAAAATCGAAAAAACGAACAACCAAGCACTACCGGTAGTGTTACCACCGACATTAGTAGTACAAGTCTACCTTGAACATAGTATACCTTGAACAACAGGATCAGCAGCAACAAGAGAAACAAGAATAAAGATTTAGTTTTGTCGCTAAACAAAACGGTAACAACAGTAGCACGGTGTATTACCAAGAGAGGATTATCACAGAAAATTGGTATAATAAATTTTCGAGAAGGATTTGTGATATCAATTTGAATCAGGTGGAAAATCATACAGCTGGTTGTTCCCGTCGCGGTGGAAACCGTCGTCGTTGCCGCCACTGTCGCTTCCACTCTCAACGGCGTCGTCGTCGTCGACGTTGGCGTCGTCGTCGCGCCCGAGTCCTGGAGTCGAGCGTGATTCGTCGAGGCTGGAGGATCGTTCGCGATGTAGCTCCACGCTACTGCCGTCCAGTGTAACGAGGGAAATGACGACGTGATCCGAGCTTCTGTATATTCTGGTGCTCTCTGGCTATACTAGTTACGCTCTCGTGATAGAGAATAGACATAGATACGTGATTAACAGGTTGTTGTTGTTGTTGTTGTTGTTCTTCTTCTTCTTCTTCTTGTTCTTCTTCTTGTCTCAGTGGCTGCTCGATTGGAATTCGGTGCACGACTGACGCTGGATAATCCCGGTCTTATTTATTTTATTTGTGCAAGGATCTGGTGCTTAGTCTAGTGCGGAACGCTGCTGGAGTATTAATCGACATTAATCATACGTGTTGTTTCCTTTATCGATAGAACAAGAAATAAAGACAAGATTCTCAGTTATTCGAACTTCACGTAACGTGGGTGTTGGTGTACGTACAGAGTGCTCGAGGATGATACGAGAACGGAATGGCAGTCTAGAGAAGTTTAACGTGCGATTTTACTAAAGGAATTTCATCGAGGAATTTCGTTATTGAAATTCGTCGTTCTTGTACTGGGATTTCTAAACTGCTTCGGATTGGACACTATTTTTTGTTCCACGTTCATTACCCTGACTCAGCCAAGGCGATCTTGATCGATCGAAAGATCAAGGATCGATCAGCAAACCCCCTCTACGTGTCGTGGATTATTATTCTCACCCTTGGCGATCCTTTTCGCGAGGGTAGTAGTGCTTCCAAGAGGATGCCGAAGATTCGCTATCCTAAGGGATGCTCCTGTGAGTGCAAAGGACGACGCGTCGAGTGTCAATGGAATTTGCGATCGTCGACTGATCGGTTTTCCTACCGCATCAAATCGACGAATAAGACGCCGAGCGACGTAGTGGAGAAGAAATACGAAAATAGCCCAGTGGTAAAGCAGATTCGCTTATCCGAACACTCAAGACTGATCAATTGATCGTTCGAGAATAATCACGTCCCCCCCTGGAATACGCGAGTGTCCTTGAAATTCGATCCTGTTCGTTAACGGATACGCACTTAAACAAACGAGCTGAGGTGAATTCGAAAGAAAATTTTCTTTTCGCGTTAATAAACTCCCGTTATTCCTACCGATAACGTAATTCGCAAAATTACCCATTATCAGCTTTACGCTCGTGATTTTAATAATACCAGGCGACGACCCAACGTCTATCGATTCTTCGTGCTTCGTTCTTTTTTTTTTGTATTTTCGCGAAAGACGAGACGCAAAGCCCTCGTGGCCGTCCGACGATAACGACGAGTATGTGCGATGCTGTTTTACGCGCGTGTTATTATCCCTTATCGCTTGACCGTATGTGTAAACGATTAATCCCTTAAGTCATTGGTGTTATATCGTAGGTGTATTTCGCGCGTGCTTGGTGCAGCAAGAGACACATGTATATCTGTATATGCATATATGGCGAATGGTTACTCGATTATCATGTCGATTATGGGTTTCCTTGAGGTCCCACGAATGTCTCGTATCAGGAAACACGTGATTGCTTATCTAATATCGTGAGATGTCAGAGACTGTATCGAGTATCGGGCACGCGAATAAAGTAAGGTTTAAACGAACGCTAAGAGATTCGCGAAATTACGAAACGATAGGATGCTGCGTATCGATATGAAATCGAACGTTATTATAGATCCCATAGAGGAATTAATCTCGAAATTAATTATCGCCAAATTCGCGTTGTTCAATTAATTATGACGTAAACGGTGTAAATGATCGCGCGTGAGTCGACATATCAGATCCGACGATAGCAGCGTGGAGTAAAATGGTAATTTTTACTATAAGCTAATTCGTGGATCCAGTGTCGCCAAGTCTGATCGTCTCTGTCGAGTCGCGCAGTGACGTGTCGTGTGAAAAACTTGGAAACATTAGTGAGACACGTGAAAATGAAGAATTTCTCTTCCTTCTTCGTCTTAAGGTACGGAAGGCTCTTTTAATAATGTTATATCAAGTTTCGTAAGTTTTTTTGTCTACGGTACTTCATGTATTATCAAGTGCCGGAGTTACATTAATTTTTATTTCGACAGACAGCAGTTGGGACTTTATTGTTGTAAGGTTTCGTATGCTGGATCAAAATGGCCACCTTTTTAGAGAAAGCTTCGTGAAAATTTTTTTATAATTTCGTCTTTGCGAATCGAAAAGACGAACTCGTGCGGTAGACTTTAGATACAATTATATATACATTTATATATATATATATTTTACTCGCTTTTCGTCGACAACGATCAGTAACTCGTAGGATGATAAGGACTAGAATACACATTAAATCAACACGCGTATTCAAGTCCCAGGAGAAATTATTTCCAATCGTACTTGCTACAATACGTCTGCCATTTACTGGAAAATAAATGGGCCTAATGTATTGTGCGATAGTTGTCACACAAAACGGTCTAAGATTTTTTCATCGATATTGAAACGTTCAAAAGAAATATCCTTGGAGGTAGAAATTATCCTGATGTAATTTCGATGATGGCGAAACGACTGATAAATTTCTACGTAGAAGCAACCTTCGATAATACGATAATCTTCTCTGTGGTTCGATGTAAAAAGTGTGAATTCAAAAGATATGAAAGTAGAGTTACAAAAACGCACCGCTGGACAGAAAGGAATCAATAAGTTCCAATAATTTTTCACGTTACTTTCTCTTCGCATAAAATCCCACCGTTACTTCAACGAATGCAGGAAAAAAAAAAACCCATTTTTAATACGCGGGAAAGTTCCCCAATTTTCGTTCGACCAGCCAATGACAAAGTCGATACTATAATAGGTGGGCTGTACGTATTTTTAGTGCAGCATTCGTAATCGTTTATGTACATATGTACATATATATTTTCGACGTACTTATCACTAATAGGCTATAGCCTCGCAGTCAGTACCTGATGTTTTTCTTGGTATGAATCACGTGGCTAAATTGCCTTGATAGACGAGACGGTATATTATTTCAATTAAAATCAAAGGTTTGAAGTGTCAGTAACGCGAGAACTCGGTAAGCTATACAGTGATTGACGTGCAAACCGTTGTGACTTTGATATTCAAAACCTTGAAAATTCGCGGGCTGTAACGCGATAGCTGGATACGTACGCCTAGACGCGGAGTCGTAACCCGTTCGCGGATTCAAAGTAGGAACAGGGTATGCGGAGGATCTGGATCAGAAGTAGGAGAAGAGGCTGAAATAGCAGCTTCGCTCTCTTAATCGATAGCGCGTCTACCCTCTGTCGAGGCTTCTGTTAAAATTTGAATTCCCTTTGATTCCCTTCGGGCCGCGACACCCGTCAACTCGATTTTACCCTCGCGCGAACCGAACAATTGGAAATATTTAATATCGGCTGTCTGCGCACTAGGATTTAACGCTCGAGCTTCGTGATTCTGGTAATAATGTCACGTACGGCTTTCACGGTCGATGGATCAAAAGCTATGAGGCTTTGCTCTCTCTCTTTCTCACTCTCTCTTTCCTGTTTCCTCCCAATCTCTCCCTCTCTATCCTTGTCTCACTTTTATTTTAGCACTGCTTGACATTCCGCAGCCTCGCTTGCTCTTCATCTTTTCTTATCTTAAAAAATGTCTCTGTGATACTGAAATTCTGTTCATTTATTCCGTCACGGTAGTTCGATAAAATAATACAGAAATTGTTCGATTATGGATAAACGATATTTCTTTTTTTTTTTTAATCTGTTCAACGCTCATTAAGAATAAACATGGGTGATAAGTTGAGATCAATTATCGTACTAAGATCGTAAAGAAGCATTTAAAGAATATCGAGTTAAGGGACAAATATATAACATTGAACATGATAAATTCCTTTTTTCATATTAGGAAGAGTTTCTGATGTATTTTATCGCATAGTATCGAATCGTATACTGTCCTATACAGTAGCAACGGATTGCGAAGGCTGAAACAGCGAAGTTTGAAAATAATTCAACGATACGATCTCGCAACGTGAAAACGACATTCATGCAGAGGATCCCAATCCATTATCATCAACGAATTTTTGGCGAGGAAAGATCGTACTCAGTCTCGGCAACAATATTGCACACCTGGACCTTTATCGTAGCCTGGAGATGCTGCGGGAAGCTTGCCACGGTCAGGGCCATGCTCTCGAAGAAGGCGCGAGTTGGATCATTTGGATTTGGTGAGTTTCTCCTCCTATTCTTGGCGGCTGGTGTCATCGTCAGGCGTCGCGACGCCGTATTCGTCGCCTTCTGGAGCGCCTCCTTCGACGCCAGATGCGATGGCTCCGACATTCTCGAACGTAGTACTCTACTGGTTGCCGATGGCATTGCGTGATATCTGTTATCACGTCAGGCGCCATTCACTTATCCGCTAAAGATCACGGGTCACGCAAGGTACACCTACCTGTCGCTTGCTTCTGAACTTGTTTGACCTGAATTATTCTGAACTGGGTTTTCCGTACGGATTGGGTTATCGTCAGCTGGATCTTCATTCACTGCTGGTATGTTCCTCGGGGATGAGATTGTCTCTTTCTTGGACCCACTTGAGAAATGAGATCCGGACCGGAGGAAACGTTTCTCTTTTTTCGGAGAATTGCACTCACTGCTCGCACAACTGTTCTCTCGTGAATTTTCCCCGCTGAAAGTATGGATACTGTCATATTTCGTAATACTACATTTTGGATTGAAAAATAAAAATTTTTTTTTTCCTCTTACATAAATTTATTCAAAAACGACAGAGCATTGTCGTAAAGTATAGATTCTCTCGATCCAGACTTTTTTCCTTCAGGATATCCTATGCCTCTCGTATAAGCGTAACGCAGCCTCTTCCAAAGATTTTTCGGTGCCTCCACTAAAAGCAGAATGCTGTATAATTCGCGTCGCAGAGTAGTCCTCTGCAAGATGTAGAATGGATGATAGCACCAGGGCTTAGCCAGGACGGTTGTAAAAGCGAAGCGCACGAGTCGCGCGGGCGTCCGCGTTCTCTTCCGGTAAAAGGAAATGAAATGACGAACGATATGCAATAGTTACAGCATGTACTGCCTATAGGAATACAATGTATGCGCGTGACGTATACGACATAAAAGAATTTTTATGTTCCTGCACGACATCCTGGAAAAGAGTTTCCAACTGGTACACAAGTCCAAATGGTACATCGAAGAATATTCAGCTGTTTCTTTAACACGAAAACCGAAGAACCATCAAAAATTCAATCCATACATTTTTCGAAACCTGGATATCACTTCTTTTTATTTTCACTCTACTCTCTCGCTTTCTGCAGGTATGGAAGTGCGGCTGGACCATCCGGTCGATTTTGTCTGGCTTACAATAGCCCGAGGAATTAGAGCGTTCTAATGTCCACAGACGAGAGAGACAAAATGCGTAGAATAAGATAGGACGAAAGAGGAAAGAGAGAGAAAGAGAGAGAGAGAGAGACAGAGAGAGAGATAGATACAGCTTTGAAACAAATTCTACCGAGGATTTCAACGTCTTCGGATTTGGTCTGTTCAGGTTCCACGTGTACCGCTCCCACCTTTTTCGGATCCACCCTAAGAACTCCCATGAGAAATATATTTCCGTCCGAGCTCTCTGTTCTCGCACGAGATTTCCTCGCGCATTTTCCGCAAAACCGAAAGAGGCCGTACCGTTGCATTTCTTATGAGTCACGCACCGTTCTCTTTCCTTTCTTCAAACTTCTTTCTAACTCCCATACGTTCCCCACCTCATTCATTCTCCATGAACATACGAATCGATATTCCCCTTAATGGATCCTTCAGCTATTCTGGCGTTGGTCTAGTTCGCAAAAAGGTAAAACTAAAAATACCCTGCGAAAAAGCTTACCCGGTGCATTTAATTCCCCAGCTATCTTCTTCCAGATGATACTTTTATGAACGATATCCTTGGCGAATTCGTGACTCGGATCATACAATTCAGGGTTGCTCTTCACCAGATCGATCATACGAAATTCATCGAACGTCGTGTTCTTACCTAACAGTTTAGGCATGACTGCTCGCCCAGGGAAATCAGGGTAGCTTTACTCTCGCTTTTTCTTCCCCTTATATTCTTCACGAGAAAGAACTTTAGATTATTTTCTGTATTTGAATATTCTCGTAACGATGACAGTCGGACAGCTGAGCGAGGAAACAACGGCTGATAACAATGACGTGTTTTGAGTATTACTTTTTTATTTCTACTCAGAGCGAGCTCTTGAGACGAGGAAGCCTTGAAAGTCCGTATGTATATCGCGATGTAATATGTAGGTACTTCAATCTAATATAGGTATCAATCAGCGTATGTAGCTATGCGTATACATATATAGTGTGCACTATATGCACGCACTCGAAACAAGTGGACGTTATTTTGTACGCAGCCTCATTGGTTTTCATGCCTGGCATGAGATTACCCGTTGGAAAAGGATTTGCCGTTCGCTTATAATAAATTACCTAATGATGGTCGCTTCGCTAATTGACAGTAAAGTGGGTATAGGGATTGGGTCGATGCGTGGATGCGCGGGAGGCACGGTGAAGGTAAATTCTCTATTTGGATGGAGTTGAGAAAAATGACTTAATCCTCCTGAAATGGCTCCATAGGTATAAAGGCAATGGCGCGAGTGCCGTCATTAGTTGGAATGGACGGGCATCGTTTTACAGTAATGCCACCGCCGCCACCGCCGCCGCCACCGCCACCGCCACCGCCACCGCCGCCATCATCCTTCGAGCAGCGAAACCTTTCCCGTCTGCACCCTTTGACCAATTATATCCTGGTTTTCATTATTAAAAAGTGAAAAAAGGGGGTAAAACGTGGGTCGGTACGTTCAACCCCTTTTCGCTATGCTTTTTTTCTCGGTACGTTTCTCGTGGGTTACCTTGTTCAATGGATTCGCCACCCTCTGATGCCTGAGGATATTAAAGGGAGGCTCTGCTTTCTCTTGGATACAAAACCGCCCCTAAAACTCTTTTTAGAAGGTTTTGTACACTGGCCAAATAGGGCGCAATCAATTCTTTACACTACGAAGCGGTAGTGCCCTTTGGGGAAGTCTTGACGGTAACGGTACGAATATTACTGACTATGATCGTTACGTACTCATTTGAGGTTCTTTGTTTTTGGAAGGGTCTGTAGTCAATGTAGATTTTCTTTATTTCGAAGGTCTTTTGTTTCTGTAATTTTTTTTTCATCTTCAGACAATTCTCTCAATCGAATCGCCAAAGCGATCACGCGCATCCCTTAGGGTTCAGAATCTATTTATGTAGACTAATCCGAAGAATTTTCAGGTTCCGTCTCGCGAGACCGTACTTACGTAGGTATATTTCATGCTGAAGGTGCATCAAGCTCGGCTCTACATAATGTAGCAAAGTAGGGTGCAATGTAGAACGGGGTGAGAATGGGGATGAGGATAAAGGGGGTTTGGGTAACGGCGTAACTCGTTGACGAGATTATAATCAAGCAAGGATTAAAGCTGGAGTAGAGAGACGCGAGCCGCAACCTACCGAACTGCAAGCACTAACATATATATTGTATATACCTACAGTCTAGAAGGGGTGGCTGGTTGCATCTCGGAGGACGGGGTGAGTTTTCGTTAATAGCGTCAACCCATCAGCCTTTGAGCCGAAGCCACCCCTCAAACATCCTTTTATTTAGCTTTCGTTAAGGGGCACGGGTTAACCCAGAGTTACGTCGAGAGGGATCCGCTGTATACATGTACACCCCCTAACGCTGAAAGTGAAAACTCTAATACGTAGCCAAGCTGCATAGGAGACTGCATTATTTTTCGACAGGGGCGGACACCTGTATGATTAGACTCGGCCGAGAGCCCCGCACGATAGCAGAGTATCCATAAGGAATTCAAGGGAATAAATACAAGGGTAAACGCGAGGGGGTAGATGGTGCGAGCTCCGTATAGTAACTTCCGTATCACCGGTAGAGCAACACGTGCATCGCATACGTATCCTACAGTTGACTCTGTTATTGAACTTCCGGTTTTGCACGCACACGTGTAGTCAGGATCAGGATCGAATCAGCAAGGCTCGTAGGGAGAGGCGTCGGATTGGGGGATGGTTTTTGGAGGAAATCCGTTAGAGAAATATGTATGGAAAGGATAAGGGGTGGTTGAGGGTGATTTTGAGTATAAGACTTCTGTGGGAAGACGTGTAACGTACGGTGCTGGCTGAAGTGTGGAGGTCGGAGGCGGTGGCCGTGGTGGAACCCTGTGGAGCTGAAGCAAGGTGAGAAAAAAAAAACGAAGGGAGTTCAAGCTGAGCGAACAGGGTGGTAAGCAAGTTCAGCGGGGGGAGGGTTAGGGCGCTCCGTATGGGAAAGGGGATGGAGAATCCATGGGATAAGAAATGTGACAGTGGGAGAATTGGAAATCGAAGGTGGATCATTCGCTCGCAGCCGGTGCCAACGTTTTGAGAAATCGCCTTGAGAGAGAAGCACGAAGGAAACGACCCTGGAGTTGCTGCTGTAAAATATATAGATCTAACCTGATTCAACTCCACGTTTTTCTACCTACCAAACTTTATCCCGTTTCGTGCTAGTGATTTATGTGTTACCCGTTATCATTATTTTCTTTTTTTTTTAATATTTTGTTAGAATGTGATCCTGGGAGCAAGATCGGACAGAGGGTAGAATTAATGTAGGAAATAAAATTTAGTTAGGTAGGTTAGGTCAGGTCAGGTCACCAAGATCAGCCACTTGCTGCAATTATTAATACTAATAATTTCTTTTCGCGCCTCTAGTGCGCGATACCTGGTAATATTTACGCTAATTAATCCACGTCGTTAATTGCCTGTCGCGTGTGCCTACCTTCACGCCCATTCGACCGTTTAATCCTGGTAACGTTGTGACGTCGACGTGAGAGTCAACCGCCCGGGAAGATACGAACGGAAAATGAATTTACACGTCCAATTAGGCGCGCAATGACACTGCCACGACCTCATCCTTGCGGTGGCAGTTAAGCGAAGCTTTTGAATTTATTTTTGATTTCATTTATTACCCAAGATTCCCTTGTTACGTTACCAGGAGTACTAATGACTTGCTAATTGCTCGTGGACTCATGAGATATTCACCCTAGAGTCGACGTCGCGTACACGACGTTGGAGAGTCGACGTTATTCTTTTTTCTATCTTTTTCTTTTTCTCATTCTTTCGGTCTCTCACACCTTCCTAACCCTGAATCCTTTCCCTGTGTTTTCTTCCCAGTCGGAATGGAGTCTTTGCGCTAAACTCGTTAAACCGAAGTATAACAAGAGCATAGGGAATCTGACTAAATATGTATATATGTTTACCAACTACCTATATTTATATCGTCCGGAGAAACGAACGAGAAATAGGTAATTATTATAATTATTATAAAAAAAGTACGAAAAGCCACAGAAACGACTATTCCTTTTTTTACAATATTTGCCAGTCGATCGTCGTATTGCAGAAAATTACGTTAATTGGATCTTGCCGAGACTTGTACGAGGCTCTTTTCTATATTCTATGTCAGTATTGTGTGTCTGTCAAGTACGCGTTTTCATTGGCTCACATTGGGTACCTATACTCTATCGGCCAAGTTCAATATAATGATCCGTTCGACAAACTTCAAACAAATTGCTGATAGTATTATATTCTTTGAACCTACTCATGGCGTACTATTTTATGACGAACAGGTATACCTATAATCGTTATATACAGTGTCGGATGCATAAATGATTATTAGCCTGACAGTATTCATAACTTCAGGAAGTTTACTGAACGCATAATGCTTAGTTCAATATGACGCTGTTCTTCGTTATCGACGCTGCTTGTCGACGTAATTGAAAAGCCTGTGGCTTTTACGTTCTGATTGATGATCGCGAAGCTTATATTGCTGATTATTGAATTATGGATGATAATAATTTTATTTATTTTTTTGTTTTCTCTTGGTCGGGTAATTATTTTTGATTTATTTTTCCACACTCGTTCCATCGTCACGATTGCGGTTGATGGCTGTAATCCTACTCGCGCGAATGGACGCAATCGATGAATGATAATTGGACTTGCTAATCAAGAATAAAAGGCTTTCGAAATTATTGCGATTGATGCATTATGAAAATATCATATCGTTGATTACACGTTATTTATTCTCCCTTCTACTCTGTAAGTTTTCGTTATTTCGCCACTAATCGAATTATGCTACTGATTATTGGCAATGTACAGTACAGTTTCTACATAATAAAATATGCATACATGCATTTCAATTTGAAAGTTTCAAGTTTCGCAAAAAAAAAAAAAGAAAGAAATCAAGCGATTCGTCGAAGAACATTCTAAAAAATTGACACAACTCCTTGCCGCTGTCGGACAATATGTCTATAGATATTCCTATATTAAATATAATGCACTGATAACAATCCTGCCCCCAGATACAAAGATAATGACAGTATACCGTACAATTAAAATGCGATCTTAATTCATGAACCAAAAATCTGCTTAAATTTTCCCGGCAGACAAGAATATCGCAATACTTCGTTTTTGATCAACGGTTTATGCAGTTGCTCGAGTGCAGGCTTGCGAGGATGCACATACGTTGGCTGCAGGTTTGTCGGGGTGCGACTATTATATTGACCTTTCCTAGGCAAACATTTCATGCAGGAGCAGTTTCGTGGACATTCGCTGGACAAACAAGCGACACAGTGTTCGTACGAAGTTACTCAATATGCTTTAAATTGCTTCCCTATGCCTGGTCATTGTCGAATGGATATATACGATGGCTGATGGGGCGGAGCCAGTCGGACGAACAAAGGGATCCCCGTTAGAGAATGCGAATCCGCTACGAACTGAAAGGCGTACGGATAGACCTATGGCAGATTGGACACGAATGGGACACCCTGTATATGGGAAAGGAAAAGCTCCCTGGCTAGACGGTCAGGCGAATAAGTGAAATTGAAAGCAGCCTGAACACCTCGGATAAATTAATCGACCGATGATAAGCTGGAACGCGGTATCAGATCAAAAGTTGGTACAGCAACTGCACCGGATGGATGAAAAAAAAGATTACGTCACAGGAGATGGATGTCCGTGTTAGAGCTTTTTCACCCGTTTACGTCTTCCTCATCTTTCTGATTCTTTTTCTTATATCTGATATGGCCTGGGACTTTGACTGGATTATGTACGCGTGAGATAGATTATATAATATATATGCATATAGGTAAATGTTTAGATACGTGGAGGAGCATGCGTGTTGAATATATAGTATATATATATATATATAGTTCATATCATCAATAGTTTCGATAGATGATCAAAGATGGAAACGTTCGGTATGCTCGACGTTTGAGTGAAGGTGATGGAAAAAAATCACGAATTCGAGAACTAGTTTCATTTTGCCATCTTTGAGTCTTGGGATTTCTATACAATTATGAAGATTCGTACTTCCGGTTAGAGAGCAGCGCATGCGCACCTTGTTTCCCCACTTTGTATTAGACGATCTCTCATTTTCATCACCGCCTGGGAAATTATAAAAGTTCCTTGATTCGAGAAGTGATTTCAATTAAGAATTTCTATTCCTGTCGAGAGGTCGGCGCTCGATCAGGTGAATGAGTAATTGTTGTTCGTCGCTAAAGAAACGAGGGTGGAAATAAGAATTGCGGGCGCGGCTTAACCGCAGAGAAAGGAACCGAGTTTCTGGAAGAAACGTGCAAGGATTTTTCTAATTAGTTTTTTCCACGGTTGCAGTGTGAGAATATTAAGGGTTGTTATCTATGTGTGTATATATACACACACACACACACACACATAGATAACAACCCTTAATATATATATGTATATATATATATCACAAGTTATATCCCTTTGATACTATGAGGACGATCAAGGAATCATGCTATATCGCGTGAAACCCTTTTGACTCCCGGCATAGGGGTTGATTTTGATCGATTGCTGACCGACACGAAACATTGCGCCACCCTTTCGCTACTCTAGTTCCTCGAACCGCTGAGAAGAATCGACGTCCGTTGTCAGCATGATGAAACATTAATCCCTCCCTACGGAGGGATTGTCAAGATTTGATTAGCAGTTAATTTTTTAAGAAAATGAAGAATCTTCCCAGCATCCCTCCGAAGGTCGCTACGGCAACGTCAATGGACCATGGGTTTATCCCTGTTGGCAGCGGCATCTATACGAGACCTTACGAAACAATTTAGTCTCTCTCTCTCTCTCTGTCTCTCTCTCTCTCTCTCGAGAGAGAGAGAGAGAAAGAGACACGGGTACTATATACCAGATGTAGATATTTATCTATCTAGACCAGACTGGTCTACGCCTATTATAGGTCTCTGATGAGTCGAGTGTCACTTACGCAACTTGGTTAGAATCACGTCGAGAGACTTATGCCAGGCAGCTGCTCTTCCACGAGGAAGAGAAGTGCATTCTCAGGCTCGTATAATTATATCATGGTAATCTAAACTCGACCTAGGAACATCTATAGATACTATATTACATAAAGATAATAGATAACGCTATAAATTATTATCTCGTACGTATAAAGTCTGTTGAGAAGACAGAAAAAAAAAATAGTCAAATAATATTATCAGCAGGAGATGCTGAAATTGTATAAGAGCTGTATCATCAAGGGAGTGTAGAGCGAGTCGAGTGTAGATATACGTTTGGCAAATAGTAGGTAAGAAATAATACGTGTATTCCGAGCGTGCTTCGTATCGGAAGTCGAAAGAGTATACGTGATAGAGTAGTAGGCAGTACTGACTTCGTTTTTTTTTTAATTTTTTTAGAAGAAAAATTTCAATTACCTTATCCCACTTCCCTTGTCACGCTTTTTCAATTCTCGCCAATTCCTACGCTTCTTCAGATTCTCTGGCACGTACCGAACGGCTCTTGTTAGTAGCAATGGAGCGCAGAGGACGCGGCGTCGTTACAGCCGTTGACGGTGTCGCAGGCGCATTCTGATCCGCGATTCTCGAATTAGTTGAGCGTTTAAGGAACGCTGGATTAGCCGAGGCGCTGGTATAATCCGCTAGTACTATTTTCCCTGTTCCAAACGCTTGACTGCCGGTTGCAAGTAGGCCACCCCACTTGACTAATTAGAGAATGATTCTGCCGGTTAAATCGCGCGTCGCGGATTAGCCGAGGCCTTTGTTTCGCCTGCAAATTATAAAGCGACGTCGCGCGCCTCGGCGATAAATAACAGGGCGCGAGCGTCGCGGAATTACCGAAAATTGTTCAGTTCAATTGTGAGGGTACTATAGGTTTTCTATAGTTTTTGAAATTTTTTCTTTCTCTCGCGAGACGTCTGTGACATAGGTGTAACGGGATACGGAAGACACGCGTGAGAAGGAAGGAAGAAAATAAAAATTATGCTTTAACTTTTTTCTTTATATCTTGGTATTAAAACTTTTCTTATATTTGCGACATCATTTTTTTTTTTTAATCTGTCATACCAACCTTATGCACTCCCTGCAAGAGTTTGATGCTTGTCGCGAGTATGTTCGCCGTGATAATAAGAATAATAATATATTTATATTTGTAGAATACGACGGCTCTTAGTCGCGTCTACCGCGGTGAATTTTAGTGTGCAAACTTTGCAAATTTGTTAAATTGCCAATTTACCTTCCAAACTAGTACCGTTTCTCCATCCTCGCTTTCGCAGCGTCTTTCTGACTCGCCGCCCTCCTACCTTCAGCATCCCGCCCCACCATGTCCGAGCGGCCGCTTCCATTCGTTTGTACTCTGTCTCTTATTAGCGAATCAGGGAACTTTTTAATCTTCATTTCCGTCCAATTATGAACGGGAATTAATTACGGAATTTTCCTTCCAGTCCGTTGTTAAGCTCGAGTTGAGCTTCTCCTCCCGCTCGTACTTCCGTTTCCGTAATACGGAGCCAAGTTGAGCTTGGGACGCGAGACACTGCTTCTCCAACTTCCTTTCTTCATTTTTTTTTTTCTTCTTTTTTTCAAAGATAATTCGAATTCCTTGTACCTCTACCAAGTGCACAATTATAAAGTACTCCGTCCCTCTCTGACAATGTACATCCCTGTAATACGAAACACCCTGTAGATGGATTTCAGTCGACCCTTGGGAACGTTGCGTACTATTGGCCGAACATTGTAGAACCCTACGTATAGGAAGCTTAGCTGTCCCATCGTACAATGTAGCAATTGCAGGAGGTTGCAGGTTGGGCGCGTGTAATTAAATGCAATCAGGGAACAGAGTGCTCCGAATTGCCAACATTTAGCTCACTCCGCCGCCTCCAGTAAGCTTAACCCTATACATACCTATGTACCTTCGACATTCTCTATTCGGCATTCCATCTTGGAGCGACGAGAGATCGAAGTTGAAAAGCTTTCAATTCTCTATAAAACTCTTTCAGGAAAAGTTCGTCGATGCAATTAACGGGAATTAATTTCGTGTTTCTTTTTATCCGCCGGCTCGCCCCAAAACGCTTTCTCCTTTCACTTTCATTCTAGTACGAGCGAATGCCTGTCGCACATACAGTCTCTACGCACCACGTCGACCATGAAATTACGTCGATGTCATTCAAAAAGGAAATAACTTAATTGAGATGTATCAAGAAATTTAACGTCAGTCTCGAAAGTCAACCGTCCTTCGCCTTCCCCCTCGTCCCTGAAAATTTCGCTCCTGCTGTCAAGCAATTACGCGCTTCTAATTTTCATCGTAATTTATTTATTTTTTATTCTCTCGCCCTTTTCCCTTCCTGGTATAACCCACCAGGGTCCAGCGCCCATTAGCCGAAACCAATTAATTCGCTGTCTCGTTAACCCCCTAAGGGTGGATAAAACGTAGCGACCATTCCGTATAGCGTATATCCTACACTACCGCGTTGTACCAGTTGCCAAGGAGAGTAAAGTGACTGCAGTACGTATTATAGTTCGAGTAGAAGAATAAAGTGCGCCGCGGGTTGGTGATGTGCAAAATAAACCTGCAGAAAATTCGTACTCTAATGCCGGACCACGGCGGAGCCGAATTCTCGACAGGAAAAGCGCAGACAAAAGGTTTAGAGGCGGCCTATAATTCAGGCTTGATGGCTGGATGGACGAAAGGGGAAAGGAGAATTACGAGGTCACTTCCGGTGGCGCCTGCACGAGCTTCCGGTTCCGGTCGCACTGTTACCTCATCCCTCCTGCATTCTATACCATCCCTCCTCGCTGTTTCTCTTTCTCGTTTATTAACTTTCTCTCTCTCTCTCTCTCTCTCGTGGCTATAAGGGCTTTCTCTCACTCTCTCCTTCAACCCCCTCTCTCTCCATCTCGCCACTAGCCATTGCTCTACGACCGTCGCCCCGGTGCAACGAAACTTTGCACAATGGCGCAACTTGGCCATTACTATCGTGTGCCCATACCTTGTCTGGTCTCCATTCGTGTACATTATTATGCCGCCTGTAACGGGTGTCCTGGTCAATAGTGCATGAATACACATACAATCTACACGGTTAACTGCTATCGCGCCAATGAGACCTGGAGGGAGCGTGAGAGAGGATATGAGAATCTACGAGAGGATGCACATAGACAGAGAGAAAGAGAGGGAGAGCTTGCACAAAGCTAAAGCGTACAGGTGAGATTCGATCGTTAAGACATCAATTTTCATGGGATGTTAATTCACCGGTGTATCCTGGTTGCACTATTATCACTTATCACGCTATCGCTACTAACCCCAAGAGCAATGACCAGTTATCCGACGTACGAACTATGCACTTGATTATGACATTAATAAATTTTGATAAAGTTCAAAAAAAAGAATAATAATATACTTTCATCTTCTTGTAACACTTAACATAGCATATACGCGAGACTTTTTCTCGCATTGATACAAATTTAACCGTATCACCACGAGGATCTCGAGATTTCTGTTTGTTTTGGATACCCTATGAAAAATGGCGAAAACGTGAATTTCGTAATTGGCTTTTGGCACTGACTTGACTCGAGTCCTTCACTTCGTCTACCAAGGACACTTGACGTATTATTGTGCAAAGTCGTGACGTGTCACTTGCTCCGTTCTCGTCGTCGTCGGCTTTATTGCTTGTTGACTGCAGATCGTCGGGTAGCTGAAGTTGATACTTTCAGGCGTTTATACGACGCGATATCGAGAACAATTGGAAACTATTGGTAGAACGGCGCGTTACATCGAGTAACGGAAATGGCTCGTATTACGTAGTGGCGGCTTCCTTATATCGGTGGCGTCTAATAAAAGAAGGTTACCGGTGTTTCTGTACCTTTAAACGCTTCCACGCGGTTCTATCAAGTGAATTAGGTATTCAGCGAGTAGAAAAGCCTCTTCGGGCAGCCGGCCAAGGAATGCAGACGTTACAGATGCACGAGACCTATCACAACAACCCTAAACCACCATCGAGAAAATAAACCCGTAACCTCGTGTGAATAAATCAGCTGTGGCTTCTCCAAAAGCTCCTGATACTTACTCATCCTTGTGGGATTCTCCCCATGGGTTTAATTAATTTATCGGGTAATTATTTGCGGTTGCTAACCTACACGTACAGTCTTCGCCCTCTGCGATACTAGGCAATTAGTATTACATACTGGATATATAAGAAGTATGATAGATTCTTGAGATTTTTACATTTAAAAAAAAAAAAGATGCAATAATAGGTACATATTTAATCGTCACCGGTTCACGGATTATTTTTATCTCATGTTTTATATCATCTCTTCAAGACGCCTTCTTCGTATACGTCGCGTACGCTCGCCTTGAGAAATGGCAACTCGTGCTTGGAAAATGGTCGGCCATTCGTCAGCGAACGCTGATCGTGGAGTATAATATACTGGGTGGCGGGTAAGTTACTGCGTGGGACAGGCATTAATTTGGCTGAGTTGGCGCGAGACGCTGGTGCAGGACGAGGATGTCTCCCAGGAGACTATTCCCTTCCGTTAACGGATAGCCGTTGTCCTTAGACGAATCGATCCTTCTTAGAAATGTTACTTCTCTGCCTGACGAAGGTACCGCGCGGGAGGCGGAAGAGAAAAATGCTGTCCTTCGTCGAATATGCCAGGACTCTTGTGTCTTCGTTTTGTCACGTCGACTTTAAGACTGGTTACGCTTATGCAAAAGATATACATTGATTTCGTTACCTTATACTTCCCTCACTTGGATAATGAGAGTCGAGAAGCTTTTCATGCTGTTATATTTATAACACGCGATAGTGGTATTTTCATTTTGGTTTTCTTTTCTGCGTGGCTGCGAAGAATACCAAAAATTTGGTAATACCGACTAACTTGAGGGGACAGAAATTTAGTCGCTTTACCTCAGACAAGAGAATATTCACTTTCGTAAATGAGAAAGAGCAATGTAATCCCTGACTTTTTTCCCACGTGTTCCATCCTTATTCTCGTGCTTAGTACTTATAACTCGTTCGAACTTTTATCGAAGCGTCCATAACAGTGTCGTCGAGATGTTAGAATATTTTATAAGTATACGTATTGTAATGTATTTTCTTAACTCGATACCAGCAACAAAAATTCGAGAATTAACCTACGTTACGTTCGGCCGTTCACCCTTCGTTCATGCATCCGCATGCCAGGCGGCTTTAGTCAATTCTTGTTTCACCTGGACCTGACGAGTCGGTATGTCCTGAGAGTTGAGGTGGAAGAGTCTGAATTCCGTCAAGACGAGAGCTCTGACGGAACCTAACGGAAAAGACGGTAGCCTAACGGATCCTGTCGATTTTTGGGAACGCGTAAAATCGAGAAACGCAACCGTAGGTGCTGATCTTCGAGGTCGCGTAAAATCAGCAAACGCAACTGGATGCACGAACGGGAGCGAACGGTTACGGAAATGCACGGCCGCTCAGGCTGCTAGGTTGAGGTCGAGAGACTCGGAAGAAGCATCAGGTAAATAGTGCCGGAAACAGGAAGCAATTGATCGAGAACGTAACAGAACGACTCGGAGCTATAAAATCGAAGTCCCTCCACCAATTAATAAATTAACAGCCTTACCGGAACTCGTTCAGCTTATCCGTGAAGACCGAGAACTGTATTCAGGAGCCACTCTGGTGAACGGTGCACAATAGCAGCGTGAATAGAATATTGCGAGAGCAACGCGAGAACTACACAAACGAGAACTTTCTATACGGTATAGGAAACAAATATAAAAGCTATCAACAAAGAGCACGGGAGCGCGAGCGAGCACGAGGCACCGTGATCGGTGTCCCAAGAGACTGCCTGTGACAATAGTCAAATTCGGTAACTAATCATTCTGATTGGTCGAGATCCTTATAGTCGATAACTCTTATCCTTTCCTTCGAGTCGTCCCTTTAAGCTAAATCGAGAGCATTTCTTAACGAATCGGTTGGTAACAAATCGGCGATCCTCCACGGCTGCTTCCCCAGGGCATCGGGCGACAGCTGGACACAACAACCATAACTAGAGTCAGGGGGTTCCTCCTATGCCTTGAACCTTATCAAAACCTTATCTTCGCCCTCTCTACGTATCTCACCTGGACCTCTGCCGGTCCGTGGAGACGTCTCCGTCGGCTACTCTCCTCTGCCAGGCAACTCGGTACGCCAAGATTATGTCTCCACGGCAGATTCGAGCTCCTCGATTTCAACTAAACAATAACGAATCTTTCCGATAGCCTTGACGTAGCTGTGCGAATCAATCCGAGAGCGCAGCCTCTGAGCAAAGTGACGACTCGAAGGGATCCAGAAAGCGAGAACGTTATCTGAATCGGTAGCTGGAGTCACCTTGTGACCGTGAATCGAAAAATCACGTCACATCGTATATTTACACGCACGTTTCTGTACATAGCATACATAATGTATGGGGATGAGCGTGTTACTGATTTTCTCTAAAGTTGGCAAGAAACTTGGATACTTCACGTAGCTCTCCGAGCACTCGACTTATCCTCTCCACGAAACAGAAACAGAAACGCGTAGTTCTCCGTGGGTGCTTCTGTTCCCAGCTTAGAAATACGAGTCGAGAGACTAATTAAGATTCATCAGCGTGAAAGAGAGATGCCAGAGAAAGCGAAGAGAGGACGAGAGAGGAGAGTCAGCCTTTTTTGCAGCTTCTAAGGAAGATACTGGGAAAGCCAGAAGAAGTGCACAATTACGTTTTCTCTCATGGTGGCAGCAATGCTTTCAGGTTTCTGCCTCTTATGCTTTCTCTCTGCTGCGCCTCTTCGTGCCTCTATTTTACTCTGCTACCTGCTATCAGACGTTACCCCTGTCCTTTACGCTCGCCTCGCGACGATGCTGAAAACTTGGATAAGAGTCACGAGTTCTTTGAAGCAGACGATCCTGTTGCTGTATCGCTGCTCTTCGGAATTAAGTCCCATTTCGACTTCTCTGCTCTCGTATATCTTCTCTTTCTTTTTTTTTTTATTCTCCAAGTTATAAACGAAGTAATAAATCCAGGTGGCTGTCGCGCCGTACGGCGATTAAGATTGATTAAGGGCGTTCACTGTGTACATGTCCATAGCCAACCCCTTTCAATGCCCTCGCGAATATCGCTGAGTAAAGAGCTATGTTTCGCCGAATTTCAATTAAAATCTTGATAGCGATACGTAAAAAATACATCTTATACAAATAATAAAGCGAGTGTATGATTAAAAGGGAAAGAAATTTACACGAACGTTATAGCCGCGTCGCCATTTTTTTTCCTTTCTTTTCTCAGTGCAAAGGAAAAGAGGAACGTAAAATTTTTCACGTTCTTCGCATTGGAAAACGAAGGGGACGAGAGTCTGGTTATATAAAGTCTCATTAAACGTCCTGTGAAACATTGGCAAACGGAAGAGCGTAGGTTGTTGGGGTATAGTAACGTTGGGGATGCTGCGGATGCTTTGGACCGAGGGGACTCGAGTGACAGTAATAACAGATATGTCCATCAGAGGCGAAGGTTTTGGCCACAGTGAACCGACGGCTACCATGGCAACATCATTCTGCCAGCAATTCGTCAGTTATTTTTACTCATCTTGGTATCCGCTTCCGCGATTCTTTATTCAGCAGAGCTCCACTGATATATACATATATAGCGGCATAAACGTATCGTCATGATGCCAGGTGTCAGGATTAACACGTGAGTGTCGAGGGACACGTGTTCTTACGAAACTTCGAATTTTTTTTCGGGAAACTTCTCTCTTGTCTGGGTTTCTTCGTTTCGTCCGATAAACCTGTTTACTTCATTGAATAAGGGATAACGTGTTATACGGGGTGTTAAGACATCATTGTGATCAAATTGAAATTTCAATGCTTCCGTACTTGTTATAATAGTTATGACGATTCCGTTGGTTCTGACTAAATGATGTACGACGAATAAACGAAGTTTCGTGTAAGTAACACTGCATATCTGGCAAACAGTTCATTCTGTATTGGTCACCTGCCAAAAATTTCGTACCGAATGAACAATATGGCGTTTCCCTAGAAATAAACACGTCGGCGACATCATCGTGTGATTTATTGCCGCGAGTCACTACGCGCGGCCATAGCGCAACGTGGCCGCCGCCACGAACCATCAGGGCCCACTGGGACAGAGAAACGTTGTGATGGATTTGCGGTGCAGTAGCTCGGATGGAGCGGCTTCCTCGTAATTTACATTATCAGGTGACGCCAACGTGTTCCACGTCCGGACTCCATCGGACACGGCTCTTTTACATATATTTATAATTCCATTGATATCGATCGTCCTTCTCGTTAAGTAATTAGCTCAAATTAATTGCAATTGCCATCGTAACTGTCGCGTAAATATGTTGTCGTTCAGTATACGGAAGGTTTGTTTATTATTTTAGCAATTTTTCGAAATTGGTCAATGACTTTGATAACGATACCGTATTAAAAGTAACGTAACCCTTTAATGACTAACGATTCAATTCTCTCTCGCCGTAAGAACCAAGAAACGTGGTTCCGCTCGATAAACGCGAACCGTCGTAAATCTTGGGCGTAACGGGACTTGCGCTGGCTGCAACGAAGATCCCGCAGGTTGTAACTCATAAGGTCAGGAGTCAAGTGCAGGACAGAAGAAACTCGAGAGTCATACCAGAAATTTCGTAATCGCTTTCGTAGCTGATACTAGGACGATTGCGATGTTTGGTATATGTATGTATAACTACCAAGCAAGAAACAAAGTAGTAGAAGCAGCAGAGGATCGGACTACAGTGATGCGCTCATGGCGGAAGCGTGGCTCGTGCGAAATGTCGCGAAGAATGCGGACTTTTGGCAGGTCGCGGACGTCACGACGCCTACAGTATTTTTACGATCATCGTGTCTATAAGAACTCGCGCCGAAAGAGTAAATGCGTACTGTCGACCAATAGGGTGACGCGTTCGTTCTAATTCTCGACTAATTGCCTTCTGGCAAATTCTTACCGATAAAGATCATATATTTACGGCACGACCGTATAACGTAGCCGCGTGTTTATTTTAAACGTGTGTATATACGAGGTCCGATCAAAAAGATCCAAGATTTAGCTTTCGTCAAAAAAAAAAAAAAAAAAAAAAATTATTCACCGTAGTAGAAAAAAGTCTTAAAAGCTTCTTCGTCAGATTGTACGACAAGGAGGATGACGGGAAATACTAAATATTTCCTGATGTCGTAAACTTCGTGTAGTAGCGAAACGGGACTCTGGTCTACGTAGTACGATGAGACGGATGTCCTCGTTACTTTTTGGCACTTTCGGTTTTTCGATAGAGGCCAAGTTCACATTCGCGTCTTCTTGTACCGTGTCAGTGGGTCGAGGCGGCTAATTTAAAGTCGTCTGGTCGAACCAACGAGATTCGCCAGTCGGACGAATCGCCGTGATCGGTCCTTTTGTTAAATAGGATAAGCCCTTGTAGTACGAGAAAAACGTATATTACGTGAGGCGTCGTGTCTTGAATGAAAAAATGAGTAACCATGGTAACAACGTGTTAATGGAGAGAATATTTTTAAAAAGTGACTGTTGAATACGTATCGTAAATTATTATTTATATTTGAGTATTAATTGTTATCCTGTCGACTGTTGTTTTACTAGGTGATTTTCGAACGTACTTCGCCTAACGGTTAGGGATGGATCACGATCTTGTATTTTTCCTATCGATGTGTCGTCGACGCCATTATCGCCAGGAATAGATTTACTCTCCTCTGTCTTCTCTCTTGTGTCTCCTTTTAGTTTCTCTCTTTCTCTCTCTCTCTCTCTCTCGTGTATGTTATATATATATAACGTTGTATATACATATATGTATATATGTACACGTGTGTATTTCTCTCTGGGAGCGCGCGGGGTCTCTGCGTGGAGCATTAAAGACAGGACAGCTCGACAAGGGTACCACAGGTGGTGGGCGTCCCGACGCTGAGCGCCGCTGCGACGCGACAAACAACTATCACATGCCGTCCAACGAGTCCGACGTATTCGACGCCGTCAGTTCCGTCCGTCTCGCGAGTGCCGTTCTCTTCTCTCGCGCGTTTCGCCACCTCGTGTATACCTGATGTGCGTTTCGCGTAAACGTTTCCGCAGCAGTGCGGCAAGGAGTCAGTGTGTTTAAATAGTAATAGAGAAAAAAAAAGAAAATCTCGATAAAAATAAAATAAAACGAAAATAGTCGCTAAGAAGTCGGAGTGTATGCTTGGTGAGTGCGTGAAAAAGAAACGATGACGGAAATACGTCCGGTAGGGGTGAGGGAGGAGTTCGCGATAAAATCGCGACTATTCGCAAGCGTCTGACTGTAGACTGATTATAGGTAAAAGACGTAATTACTTAGACGCCGAGAACGTCATCGGGAAACGCATCATCTCGTTCGCGCGAAAGCCGAAAAAGAGTTTTAAAAAATGTGACCCCATGGATACAGGCGGAGTTGGTATTCGCGTGGATTATCGCCAAAAGGAATTTTGCGAGTCGAGGTAATTCGATATCTTAAAATTATCAAGGCTGGATTGGTGCGCGAAAATATTTTCCGATAGAAAATTCATCGAAGAATTTTTTTCGCGATATTATCGACGAGGCTTTTGTTCGATGCTCGCTTTTAATTTGTCTCTTTTCTCTCTCTCTCTTTCTCTCTCTCTCTCTCTGTATCTCTCTGTCTCTCTCTCTCTCTCTGTTTGCTATTTCTTTTTCTTCTCGTACGCACCTATTTTCACATTATTCGCAAAGTGTCTCTTGTACGCATAAGCACGCGTTTCTGTGTCCATTTACACGTGGATATTCATGCGGCAATTTGTGATGTGTCTGGATAATAGACAACTGCGGTTAATCCTGACTTCGTACACGTTGAACCCACTGCGAATGTAACTACTAGGTAGGTCTGCTCTTTTATCTCCCTTTATTATCATATCAGTCCGTTATCTTCGTCACTCCTTTTTTTTTCTATATCATAAATAAAAAGCCGCTTCATATCGGAATCTGAACGATCCGAGGTGGATGAACGAATTATTTTCATCTACGGTAGCAGCGTGACAGCCGGTACGAAACTGGGAAGATCAGCAGCGCCAGATGTTTCCTTTTCAATTCGATCTGGTTCGCGTGAGACTCACGTCACATTGAATAATTCGATTAATCGCGTCTGCGAATTGAAGGTTTTTAATTCGTCCAGGGGCGAGGGGTTTGCGCGGGGGGTTGCATTATATTTTAGTTCCGTTAATCCAGTTGCCCGTTTGTGATAACGACAACAGTGACGTTTAGTAACGAGCGTTCTTCGTGTATACGTTTATGGTCTGTATCGATTGATTATTTCCGATAACGTTAGATCGAACTCGATCGGAATTCATGATTGGTGACGAGCAGAATTCCTAATGTGATAAAATTCGTCGAATATTTTTTTCTATTATATATCCTACCTAACATAATGATAATATTCACTAGTTCAAACTATATTAATATATACCACATCATAGTATGGTACTACTGACATCATGACATCGTTTGGACATCCATGGCATTCCCATGACGTGTGAACTTCCTTGTAGACGCGATATTTATGTACCTAAGGCGCTAAAATAATTATCCCAAAATATCGCATCGCTTTTAGTGAGGTATATATCGTGCCTGGTAAACAGGAATAGCCTAATTTATAATCAAAAATACATTCACGGGCGTTTCCTCTCGTATGTGTCATACTATCTTACGTGCGTGTTTGCACCGAATATTTCATTATAATTTATGGCAATTAAATTTTATAATCACTTCTGTACCCGTTTTATCTCACTTCAAGATTACCATGACTTTTGGCTGCAATAGGAAATTGCATCGTATTGAAGCTCCTTGCGTGCAAAGTCCTCTAAGTTATTGCGGGCAGTCTGGCTCCTGTCAAACTGTCGAACCAACGGGGGACTTTTACTACTGTTAAACTTGAGAAACGGTTCCGTCGTGGTGATTGTCGTTGACGAAATCCATCCGTTGCTTCTGGTCGGATTTGCCTTTCAAAAAGAAAAGGAAAAGACAAAAGAAGAACAAGCATTTTATTGCACACAATTCTTAGCAGCTATATGTATACATATATGCGCTGGTTCATTATGATCGCTGTACTGTTTCATAACCCAGTAAAGTCAGGTTAGGTTGGCATACATACTGCAGGGTGCACACTACAGAGACTAAAAAAAATTACGACTCGCATCCTTAATCATTCCTCTCGGGTGCAAGAAACACGAGTCTCCCAAGCTTTTCTTAAGCGTTAGGTTAGGGGGCGGGGGGTGGTAAGGGAGGGAGTTTTCTTCTTTCTCTGCCTCTCGCGGTAGACCGCGTTCCAACAAGAGCGTCCGCCATTTTTCTGAATACTCGAGCAGACGCAGAAATGAATGTCTTGCGCGTCTTATCAAAAGCGTCTTACCGTTGCCATTGGCAACGGGCGAGACTGCTCGAGTTCAGCGTTGCCATCAAGTAACGTCGATTCTTTCCTTGCTATACCTGCCGTACGTGTTTCCTTCGCCTTTCCACAGCGCCCATAATTTTTATCGCCGTTACCTTTCTCCGCGAGTTTTACTTTCCTTAATATTTCTCTTTGGACGCACGACGTAAATTTGTCGGAGGGTCTTGTCAGAAGTTGGTGAATTTTGATGCGTTAGAAAATGCTTGCGTGATTAAATGATACTGTTATGGGAATAAATAGTTTAGAAAATATAAGAAGAATTGACCTCTTCCATCATTAATCTTTCTCTCTCTTTCTCTCTCTCTCTCTCGCTCTCTCGCTCTCTCTCTTTCTCTATAAGGATTTAAAGGGTTTTGAAATTTCTTCCGTTATTGGATCCTACTTGCGGTTAATTTCCGGCTTAGACCTTACCGCTTTGGGTCTCTCTTTTCCAAACTCACCCTTAGCAACCGTCATTAATGAATGTCGATGGAACGATAGGGAAGAAGGATGCCAAGACTATAATTCTGCGATACAATGGTGGTAGGCATGATATATTTTTTTAATTGTTGGAACGATGGCAATCGTTCATTTCCTTTTTCCTCTTGTTAATATACTCACACGAACCTGAGACTTTTATCGCTCAAGCGAAAGAACCTGCGTTAACTGGGATCGTAGTTTCTGCATGACCGAGCAAAGTGCAATGGACCAATTCGCGTAATGGTTACCAACAATACAGCGTTAACTTCGTGGAAAAAGGAGTCACGGAACTTTCGTTATTTCGCGTAATACATAACGTATGAGTAACATATGTGGATGCAACGGACATTGGGGCCAACTAACAGCTGCTCTTGTCTCGTTCCACCATCTTGGATATTTCTGACTTTCAACCGTCCTGATTCATTCTCGTTTCGTTTGCCGTCTTCGATTACAAATACGCTTACTTAATTTTACCCCTTTTTCAAATATCATCCCTTATCATAGTACTTATCGATATATAGTATCGCGTTAGTAATACCACGTGTCTGTGTATTACGAGTTTTTTTGCTTTCCTCGCGGTCCAAGAGTCTGCGCGAAATCGAGTTGGAACAAATTCTTGGCAGTGGATGTCGAATTTCGGTACTGTCGAAGTCCTCCTCAGTTTATTAGGTCGCTGCCCATTTCGTTCGAGTTAATTTTACGAGGTTCTCCCCGCACGACTTCTTTCACGCGGTGGAACGTCTCATTGTATAGACAGCGATACATATTGCTGTTTTTGTCTCGATGTATCTTTTATTCCTTTTCACCAAATTTTTCGTCTCACTTCTTACCTCGGCTTTAAAGGAACCGAATGTCGGACGCAAATCAACAGATCTTCTCGTTAATCAAATGTCACTTCACGTAACAAATTTAGGATATACAAGACAGTTATAAAGAATTTCTAATATTTTTTTGGCATCCAAATCGATCGTAGCTTATCGAAAACCGCGTGTGCTTAATATCGATTCTTCTGGTATGGATCGTATCACGAAATTGTTTTCGCGAGAAAAAACAACACGAAGAATATTTGACAGTAATATATTGGAACGAGTATAAAAGTTTGTATCGATTCAAATTATTGTACAAACATCATTATAAATCACGTAGCAGAATGGAAAATTCATAAGTTTACTTAGGCAGTAAGGAAATGTAATATCACGTACTTGATTGTACATGATAACAAAATTGACGTCATATACCAAAGTAGATTGTACGAGCAAAAATGACGAGTAGGTGCCATTCTCTTTTTATGCCTTGTCCCGTGTATTCTTTTTTACGTCCAATGGCAACGGCGGAAGCTAATGACTCTTCGAATCGTACACTATCACCATTAAAGCTATCACGGCAACGTCCGTATAAGTTTCATTAGATCGAAACACGTAAAAAGGTACTGAACAAATTATATACGAGTAACGAAATACCTTAACGACCCAGAAGCGGTAACCAGGAGATATTCAATGGGAATGAAATTTCGCATTGCCCCTTTAATCATCAAAACTTTATCTCGTAAATCAATCCCTGCCGTTTATCGTAGTCATGGCTGCGTACTACTAAAAGAGATCCAATACGTCGAGCTGTTATCCTGCTGATAAGACAGATCAGCTATGAAGTATCCCCCAAAATAAGAAACGGATAAACTTCCACGTCACCATTATCCACAGACTCCTCAATTTCGTCTGGGGCTGTAAGTCAAAGGAATCCAAGTGGTTTGCAAATAAACCAAGGATAATATAAGTCGGGGGATGCTGAGGGGCTGAAGGTGGCTATACTAGGTGGTACCAAGTATTCTATGGAGGACTCGCGTAAAGTCAATGCAAGATATCCACCACAGGCTATCCTATATAGATATACGCAAGACGGTGTCGAGTACTCTTGGCCTGGTGCTGAAGAGAGGAGAGGTGGTCCACGCCGAGATGAGATGAGAGGAGAGAGAAGTGATGGCAAGAGGTGGTGGGGCAGGAGGAGGGAGGGGGTTACGGTGTACGATGCTCTGACGATATATAGGGTCGGTTCTAGCTTTTTGGCGACACTCCAGCCTCTGTATAAATACCTCTGAGAGTCACCATGCTCACTTCGCCTCCTCGACCCCCTCCCCCTTCGGGCTCTGAACTTTCTTATTTTATTATATATATATGTGTGTGTTTCTTTTACCCCTTCGCTATGCTTATTTTATTTTTTTTTATTTTTTTTTTATTTTTTTTTTAATATTCTTGCACTCTCTTTAATTTTTCTTATTCTCTTTCTCACCATCTCTTGAGTTCGAGTCCCGCGCACTGAATCGCTTTCTTTTTATTACCCCGTCTTTCCCGTTCCGCGAACGCTGCGTTGTTTCTGTCAACGTGACGCAACCCAAGCCTATCCCGATAATCAAAATTGTCGGAAAAATACATTTGTTCCCTCGTGCTCCTTTGCAAGCCTTTCTCGCGAGGCTGCTTTCATTATATCTTTTCTTTCTCTTTCTCTTTTCTCTCCTTCGTCGCGACCTTTTAGCCCCTTGTCAACCTTACCTTACTCCTTCTGTAACCCACCTGCGACCACTGACCGGAAAACGGCCGACACGGGTGTATGCCTAGATACGAGGGTGTCGTGTGTACCGCGATGTTCTCTTTTCTTTAGAAATATTTACCGGCTACGTTTTCACGGCTTTATGCATCTTTTTTGTACGTTACTCGGTTGCCCATTTATCCCTCTACCTTTTTGCGATTTACAAATGTACCTGTGTATGTATACGTATGTTAAACATAATGGGCGAACAGCTGCGTGCTTTTCGTAGTGGCTGAATTTTTTCTTTACATTTTCTCCTTTGACATTCAATATATTCTTGTGCCTGTATTATTGCCGTGGGATGCGTGACTAACGAGTATCGTCGAATTTGCCCTCTAAAAAAATTTTTCAGGAAAACCAGCGTGACGTGCGTCTGGCTGTAAGTAAAGTGCGTGAATATCGTTCGTGGACGTATGCAGGTATAAAGTGGTTTTTCATTTCGCGAAACGCCTTTGGTGATTTTTATTGTCGAATCACGGGCTATTTTCTACAGTAAAATTCACTACGCCTGCGCCAGTAAAATGGCTACGCCTTTGGATGTCTATCGGGCACTGTAAATACTACTGAGTATAGCTATTTACACCGTCGGACAAGGTGGCGAGCATAAAGAGACCTGACACATTTGAAAAATTTAGTATGCGCTTATGTCAGCTTACGACTAACTTCACGAGACGCGGGGAAAGTAACGAAAGCAGCACGTGGGCAGCCGGGAAATATAACGTAAACAGGTGGACCGTGTAATTTCGCAAAGCGCGAACACGCGTCATTGCATTCTCGACGTTTGTATTTTTAAAAAAAAGCATTAAAACCTCGCTGAAAAACACCTTTCTAAATGCACGTTACGAATAGTCTTGTCTTTCCGTGTATAGCGACAGCTTCCATCTCCTTGGATTCGACTGCTATGAAATTTATTTATCATCGATCGTTAATCCGTCGGCAAAGTTTTACGTAGTATCGAATTCAAAACTTTATTGATTAATCATTCTTAAAAAAATATCATTAGTTTACCCGAATACAGTGTAAAAATTACGGAAAGTGTTTTACGTCTAAAATTGCTGTAACATTGAATACCCAACGGATTCCCCTAGTCACGCGTTCCATTGAATCTCAAGGACTTGACTAGACTTTTTCGATATTTTTTTTTTTTTTTTTTTACAAGTGCATGAGTATGCAGTTACGTGCATTCACTTTGCACTCACTTAGGTACTGCAGGGCGAAATCGTTTCTGGTATAGAAAATGGTGAAGCGCAGTGTTGCGAATTGTAAAACGCGCGTTCTGACGGTACAATGCACTGGATGCACTCACAGACCCTAAGACCAGGACATCCGGTTGCATATAGGATAGTGCATCATCCCTATAGGGGTCTCTTGAATGCACTTACGCGGTGGTCGAGTGCAAGAGATGCGCTCGCTCGTTATACATATGTGTATATGTGTGTGTATATATATATAATGTATATTTTATATATATGTATACATAAGGCGGTTGCGTAGGACAAGTGGGATGCTTAAAGCGTCGCAAGGAATTACAAATTAGGGTTGTTTCTAATTAATGTTTGTTTAAGTGCACGCTGTGGGAAAATGGCCAGAGTGTGGCTTAATTCGGAATTAAATCGCAGCCCTTTGCGCTCTGCGCTTCTCTCGTGAGAGTTGACCATTTCACATCTGTGCGCTTACACGAGTTTACCGCTTACGTAGCAGGTATATGCTTGCCTATGTTTACGTATACATATGTATATATATACACATCATTTCTATATGTTAGACAAGGACGTTACGAAAATTACTGCGATTATGGTGTTTAAAGGCGGCACGTTTTGTGTCGCCGCCGTCGCGTCGCGACGCTTACCGTCGCTCGGGGAATTACTTGTTGGTACAGAGCTTGTAAAATGTGCAAAATTCGATTGCGGATTCCGATTATCTCGTTTCCTTGGCTTTAGGTCATATTAAAGATTTCTATTGGTCATATTCGACATGGGGGTATCTCTAAGACGTGAGCGCCTCTCGTGAGATCTCTAAGCCTATTTTCGTTTTCAACGTCTTGTGCAGCATCTTGTGTGACCTTCCGTCTGACTCATTTCTGTTTTTCCTCGATATTGTGACACTTGGCGACGATACTTCTTCTTGTCGTTTTGCGAGAGTGCGACACATTCCGAATATGCACACGTACGTTAATTTTAAATACGTGACGCCGATGGTCATGTATGAATACGTATTTTTGTGAATTCAGGAATTACGGAAATTCGCTAAATACCTAGACTTCGCGTTAGATACGTTTTTTTTTTGTTTTCTTCGATATTAAAAATTGTTTACATTTTATGTTTTACCGGCTTTCAGAATTTCACGGTAGAAAATTGGAAATGCATATGTACATATGCTTTACACTTTATACAGTTTCGCATACATTTACTGTCTATAAATACATGGATGTTGGTGTATAGTGAATAATTTCAATATTTTTTATGGCTGACCTGTTTATATTAAAGTTTCAATATTACGCAGTGGATTCTACTTCATTGTGAACAATCATAAAAAAAAAAAAAAAACACTGAGTTTATTTTAGCCTCTCGTTTATCTCTATACGAAAAGTGCAAGCCGACCTTGTAACGTGCGACTTTGAAATTCTATATTTTCGCAAAGAACACAGTGACATGCAGGTGCAGACTGTTCCCAATAAAAAACAAAAAAGAGTATAGTAACGATTTGCAAAAAAAAAAACTTGGCATATAAAACGAACTATCCGATGTATTCGTATTTTATTGATTTCACTAAACAAAACAAATTTCACTCTTCGTTCATGTCTATATATACGTATATACATATATACATATACATATTATAGTTTCGTCATAACTTGCGGTACAGTAATTAAAAAAAAATTGGTAAAATCTTACGACAAATCACATGCTTAATCCTTTCCATTGATTTTATAGTCGACACCCACAATATTTATCTTCAAGTATCGATTGACAAAAAAATAATTAATTGATCAGTCATAGAAAGTCAATCGATTTTCACAATTTACCGCGTTCTCCGTCAATTTCATTCCCGGCAGGACGTGACGCGAGACAACTTTCCCATTAAAAGAATATATTATATGTATCTATGTATATATATATTCTTATACAGATACATACATATACGCATATGTATTACTGTATACGATCATTATCTTAGAATTATTGAGAACAACATGGCGGCCTCTTCAAACCGATCAAACGATAAAACGAGGCAGTAGCTTAAAGCGTGTATCCATGTAGGCGCGAATGAACGATCGGATGAACTGGATCAGATAGAAGACGTGTTCCTTGACGAGGTGTTAACCACTGTCTGCGATGGCGCGTCTTGTTTAATGTCACTCTCCCTTCTTAGCTCGTACTTCCCACCTTGCCCCGCTCGTTGGTTGCAAACGCGTCAACGTGCTTACAGGCTGAGTCACCTCCGAAAACAAATATTGAACTACATAACGGCGGATACAGGCTGCCTGATTATCCTTAGACCTTGCGTAGGTTACTCTAACCAACCAGTCACGTAAAATGGCTCTGGACCTAGGTATAGATTATACTGTGTATACATCCATAGGGGTACGTACGTACATGTACCCAGGAACATTGCGCGAAGTGCCAGTGTGGGCTGATGTAGGGATCGTGGCTACATTCACGAAAGCTATCCTTATGTGGGTAATGACAGAAGTAAGAGTTCTTTTTTATCAGGTTTGATGCTGCTGAATAAAAGGGACGAGAGACGCGGCGTAATCGGCCACGCGTAAAGATGATTTCACTCTCGCGTAAGATACCGGCAATCATTGTTGTACTTTCGCGGAGCCATTAGCATCGAAAGAGGCTGTCATCATGATAGGCGTTAGATATTCAGTGGGTTCAATTATAGGAAGCTGTGTTGGTACTGTAGTATGGTATATATGTATACTGGTTTGAAAGTTGGTATAGAACGTATAGGATACTGGAGGAACTCGTTACGCTCGGTGCGTTTCTTCTGTCTGACTTTTTCTCGCCGTTTCTACTGTCGGGTCAGCCATCTTCACGCGCAGTATCCTCCAAGTGCTCTGGTCGCGCTGCATCCCCATGAATCATAACTTTAAATTAAAACCCGGCAAAATGCCCGTGACGAATGATACCGCGACTGGTTAATTATGCGTAAACGAATAGGACTTGACGTTTCGAAGCGGCGCGAACGGTTCAACACGTTCCTCGCGTTCCCTTGTTCCTCCACCTTTGGGCACCTACGTAGGCAGGAGATGATCCTTCACGAGGAGACGACACATTCCTAACCACACTCTGCCTCTTCCGAGCATTTTGGAATCTCGCGCACGTCACGTTGTTTTTTTTGTCTTTTTTTTTTTTTTTTTGAAACTTTACCCACACTCCTTTTGTCACGCAGCGAAATGACTGCGAGTTTATTCTCTCGGTTCACGAGGCACTACCTTGTCTAGCTGTGACCCGCGCGACAATCGTATCCATTAATCACTTTTCAAAGGTACCATTTGTTATACCGTTGTCATGGTTAGGTTAGGTGCTGTGAAATTTTAAAAGTGGGCCATTTTTAACCTCCACCCGACGCCGTTTATCGGCGGACCTCGCTATAGTGGGACACGACACCTAAAGGGGACCGCTGTAAAATTCGGCGAGGTCTTTACTCTCATATATCTAACTATCGACCTTATCGTAGAGGTCGTTCCTCCGATCACCTATATATACGTGAACGTATATCTAAAGGCAGACACGCGAGAGAGTCCCGTAGCGAATTGGTCAGAGGGATTTGACGACACTTTCGTTTCTATGTCGGTCCCTTAAGCGGTTGCTACTATACTGTATAGTCGGGCGATAACACGGCCATTTCGAATTTGAATCCGAGGTCCCGTAACGTTAACCCAAGCTTTATTGGCGCCTCGAAAGTTCTAGGATTTTATGCTGGTTCCTATATACATACATGTGGTATACGTAGGTACAATTGTATATATACATATAGAGTAAAGATGCTGTAGGTTAGTATCCATCCATGGAAGCAGGAAGTTTTCGGACTTCCGTTTCTCGACGTCCTCGAAAGGATACGAAACATTTCTCCTTACGGGTTTTCTATACTATTGAAAAAAAAAAGTAAGAATAACGAGGAGGCCATGCGTCTTCAACTTGATCTTAGTCCAGGTCCTTTCTTCCCCTTTTACCCCACTTACGAGTTTTCGCTTCCCTTCCTATTTCTTCCTTATTTCCTATTCCCGCTTTCTTTCGTTATGGCAGCTAAAAAGAAGCGCAAAGGTGGTACGGAGTAAGGGGAGGAAAAAAAAAACGCTAAGCTGTCCCTGACGTCTTCTCATAAATTTATTGAAGAACTCCAACTTTTCAGGCTGCGTACAGTCCAGGCT
Source organism: Calameuta filiformis (assembly GCA_030142265.1). NCBI lineage: Eukaryota > Metazoa > Arthropoda > Insecta > Hymenoptera > Cephidae > Calameuta > Calameuta filiformis. Next base: position 152,571 of record JARQSU010000693.1, on the reverse strand, counting down.
CTTACAGGCTTATTTAAATCATCCCCAAAGCCTTCTTAATATTGAAACATGGCCCACCGACCTCGAGAGTTCATACCCTCTCACCCACATCCCTTTCCATCTACTCTTCTGGTTGTCGACCTTTTCGCTCCTACGGTTCACGGTCTATGTGCTGCTGCAAGTGCATCGTACAGCGCTCCAGAGAATGCTGTAGGATTTTGATAGTTAAAATAGCATTGGCCTATCTGCACGCGTCTTCGTTAAATTCTCTTCGTTGAAAGGTTCATCATTTTCAATTTTAACTTTCCGCCTTTGTACGCCGGGCATGAATTTCATCAGCATGATCGTTTCTGACGAATTTCTTGGAATTATTCGTTGAGAGAGGGGGAGAGGAAGAGAGAGAGAGAGAGAGAGAGAGGGAGAGAGATGCGGATTTATTCAGTCCTGTGGCAAAATGCCCCCCAAGGACTGCAGAGATACGAAAGTATACAGAAAAATGGTGAAATACAAGAAATGAAAGAATTAACAGAACAGAAATATTAAAATAAATGCGTGCAAGTAAAAGGATTAAAGAATAAAGATTAAAGATTAAAAGCATTATGATTTTTTAGAGTCGTTACCATGGAGCATATCGAAAGGCTTACGGTCGATAGTTTAATAGTAATAAATAAGTCTATATTAAATTAGATTAATAAGAATTAAGTAGTGCACAGTAACGTAGTGCACTGAAGTAGTGCAGAGAAAGAGAGAGAGAGAGAGAGAGAGAGAGAGAGAGAGAGAGATGAATAGCAATAAAAAGAAGCTCGTATAAAAAGCAGAAGAAACATAATAACTCTCTATATACACAGGCACACGCACACGTATGCCCTTCTATGAGTAAAATTTCTTTTGCTTGCTGTTCATTAAAAAGTGACGTCTTTTGTATAGGGGAAAAAAAAATGTAATTTTAAGAGGGAAAATATAAAGCAGGTCTATCGCACTCGACCCTTAAGCTGCACGTGTTTATATTGCCATACACATTATATTCTTACCTTCCTTATATACTTGTACGTATGTAAAGCAATGACGTAGAGCTTCGTAGCGGTAGGGACCGTTCGCATGTATAACGTGAGTATAAGCTTGCTATAAAGCTACGATATAAACCTAGCCTGTTACTCACGATTGATACAAATCCTGCAGGCGTGACGTCATTGTGCGCTTGGCACCATTACGGAACTATGACGAGAGTCATTGGCTACAGTCGCCTGCAAAAATTCGTTCCTCGCGATCCAGCGTCTCCTCGTAAATTACCAGGCGTAGCCATAATTTATTTTACGAGTGTCGCACGCCAGAATAGTCGTTTCATTCACTCGAGTTGTTCTGCATTCCTCGTTCTTGTGCTTCGCCTGCATTTTATACTGTGCTTTTGTAATTGGAGGTTACGGCAGACAAAATTGGGAGATTCAATGGGATATTGGAGATTTGGGTCAGGAAGGGACGTGGGAAGGATCTCTTTTTTTTTTCTTCAGCTTTAGTTTCGTTTCATATTTGCGTTACGGAACGGGGATGAAGTTCGCCCTATTTGGAAACCGCCTCGCTTGTGCCAGTACTGGACGTTGGTTAAGGCTTGAAGCTGGTCGTGCTTTTTTACCGGCTAGGAATGTTTAACTTGACGGACGCTTTCAGCTCTTTAAAAGCTTAGAACGACATGCGTCGTGTTGACGTAAGACTTTGGCACTGTGTCCACCGGCGGCGAGTCGGCGGGAGGAACAAAAATTTGTAAGAGTATGACGCGGCGCGATGACGTCATGCGTTTCGGAATTTCATTAAACCACCAAAAAAAAAAGTTGACGCGCGAGCTGCGGAGCGACCTTGGAACTTGATCAATTTTTTTTCTTTTTTTTTTTTTTCATAAAAAAATATATCTCAGACTCTGCTGTCCTTTTATTTGGGATAAGAAAAATTGCAAGCAATTGGACGTTACGATTCGTCGCAATTGGCATACCGAAGATTCTCCCTTGAGATATTTGACACGCGAATTTATTCGTGCATTGTGGATTTGGCAGACTTTCAAGATGGACTATCCTTCTGTTATAAAGTCAACATGGACTTTGTACTGTGTCACCTCTGTACGATCAAAGTTAGATCCGATACTTTGTAACTGATTATTACTTTTTCTTATTCCTTCTCCCAAGTCCAGCTACATCTACGCCAACGCGAATTTTTCCGAAAAGTCTTACCTGTCCTCGGTATGTAATTCTGCTATTGGCACGATATTACGGCGTCTTACGTAGGCGTAAGGTAGCAGCGTTGTTGTCGCTGCTGTGTTAGTAAGTAAACGAATAGAATACCCACGTGTAACATATGATTTACATATGCGAATATACGTACGAGGCTGGTACGTAAGTGTACGTTGTTCATACGTCTATAGGTAGCAGAAAAATGAGTAAGCGCCGATCTGACAAGCGTTTTATTATTATTTCCACGATGTCGCGCATTTTCATAATTAATATCTCAATTTGACGCGGCCTTTAAGAGCTTATCACGTAAGAAAATTTCGCCCGTGAAATTTTAATTACGTGCTGCGATTAAAAATGTACGCGATGGCGTCTGCGCTGCATATAAGAGCCTGAACTTGATATTCTTGTTTCCGAGGTTCTAAAGTTCCGTCGGGGCTCGCAACCCCTCTTTATCCCCTCTTCGTTACACCGCGACTCGGGTACTCTCTCGCTGGAAGGATTTAAAAATTCTCTTTTCTCTTAATTATTAATTTTTTTTTTTTCTTTTCTCCAATTAATAATTACCGCTGGTAGCTGCAGTCGGTTGCACTCGAGAATCGGATGGTTAATCCGAGTTTCATGACTTTTTGATGTGCGATAATTATGTCTGCGCGCGAGTGCGTTACTATTTGTCATTTAGTTAGGGCGTTTATAATGCGATGGGGTTGAAGAAACTGATATGAAGTATCTAGTTGTATTCATGCGTTAATGATCTTTAAATCGCTGTACCAATGCAAGTTCAGTATCCTAAAAAAAATTTAATAATTTGTCAATTTTTTCAAAATTACTTTTCTTTTTTTACTCGTATGTGAATCGTCAGAATTTTCCAAAACGATTTACTAAACGCGGTCGTTTCCAATTATAATAATATTCACATTGGTCCTCAGTACTGATAAATCGTCAAAAACTGAACGTATACGTTTTAATGTGAAACATTATTTTTAAAAAATGTTCAATCTTCCACATTTAACAGATTTTTATATATTTCTTCTGTTACAGAGTGACAGCGGGCTAGTGGACACAGGTCCAAGTCGAGTTAGCAACATGACAGCTATTAACTCGGTGAGTGCCGTTAGTCTAATAAAAAAATAGACTTTGCCATTTAACGTAACTCGAATGAATTTTTTTCACAAAAAACCATATACTACGTATACCACTTTGCAGTAGTATTTTTCTACAATGTCATACTGTGAAAATATTACTATTACTTCCGATTACTACTATACTGCGTACTTACTACACCATATCGTGTATACGTATATTATCAAGCGGAGCTTTCTATACCATTTCTTACGTGTTACTTTCCAAATCATCCCCTAATCTCCAAATGTTTATAACTCACCCTTCTAACACTCGTGCTACGTATGCGCACATACTGTGCCAGGGTAACACCCTATGAATTCCAAGCGGGCAAACAGTGGTCACGCAACCAAAGCCACATCGGTAATAACTATTAGAGCACTAACTGGAAATTCCATGTTCTTCGGGAAGGGGATGGTATATTAAGGGAGGTCAATTCGACTGGGTCTCCCCATTTTTTTTTCTTCGAGGTATATAATTAAGGTTTTAGTACTCACGCACCGCAGTTACGCGTCACGTACACCTTGAATGCACGTTTTCTCAAGAACAATCCTCGAAATCCTATATACGCGTCCCTATTGGGGTTCTCCAGCTCTGGGCACTCTATACCCGCCTTTATTAGCGGTCGTGTTAAACCTTATTACCGCTTGGGAACCTTTACCCATATTGTGCGTGGATGGACCGAAGTGCTTGCGGACGTGGAAGAAGGGAACGATTTCGTTTGTGAAAATTGGCCTGTTTTTACATTGGCAAAGGGCACTGGCTGCCAGGTGGAATGGCTGTTTTACCGGGAGGGGAGTTAGGGAGTTTCTCGTGAATGGCTTTTTTCGAGCTTCGATCAGAAAGGCATTAGGATTTAATTACCTACCAAAAGAATTGGCTCTTCGTTGCTGAATCCCGTTTACGTTGCTTGCTCGAACCGAAAAGAGAAAGTTTATTGTTTGGAATAGAAAAGCCTCGTTGGCCGTAATAAACGGGTGCTTTTTTTTTTAAATACACAATTTTTTTACTTTTAACTTATCGATTACTTCCTGTGGATATGATACAAGACCTAAAGTATCTGTATCCGCGCTGCATGAGCAATTTATCGATATGACTATCCTCTTCGATGACTCTCATAAAACTTACCTTATACTTACCCACGCACTCTCGTTGATGGTCTCGTTGAAGTATTGATTCGGCAGTGGCTTATGCATCCGGCTAGAGTGACGTACGAGCTCACGATAATGGGGAAGCAGGATGGCCTAGAGTAGGGCTATCAAATATGTAAGTAATCGCCGCTCGTAAAGGCGCCTTTAAGAATACGAGCCATCAGCTAATATCGAATGCCTAACGATAAGTATGCATGGGGTGGGTAGCGAATTTATCCTGGTGAACACGGCGGTACCCTGATGACCTCGGAGGAAAAAAATAATCTGAAAGGTCATCCAAGTAAGGACGATGGGGGGAAATTTTTGAGGAAGAGAAACCATCGGCCAGGACACTCCCTAGAATCTCCGGTAGCTCCGTTCAGTTCCTGACGACTCGCCGAAGTATTGTTCTCGACACCGGCGTCTTGGAAGCCTCGCGCTACCGATCTCACGGTGTATTTATTTCAATAGCGTTAATGAGTTTTCACGCCGGGATAGGTGCGGCTCCGGTTTTATTATGGCGGAACGTGTAATAAATCAAATTTTCTCTCCGGGCTCCAATCAAGAGCTGCGAGCCACCGTCCTAAGTTTTCGCGCGAACATGGGAATCCCGGCAGCTGACACGTCGCCGGTACCGTCATCGTTGTCGCCTCCATAGAAACTCCCAGCTCCCCAAGATAGATCTCGCTAGACGAAGCTCTTGACGTTATGGGTATTAGACGGTGCATTCATCGTTTTCACTTTGCAATTTACATACGCGTACTGCATATATCCCTCTGACGGGGTCCCTCTTTGTACAAGTAAATTTACCGTGTTATTCACTTTGGACACTGGCAGTAGGTCCATTCAGTATCCAGCACCACGTTAAGAAATATTCCCATATACGATCTCATGGGTATCCTTAGTACAGTAAATTTTCGAATATCTGGAAAAGCTCTTGCTTTGTACCCCTTTATTTTATATCATATAAAAAACAGACTTGAAGAGAAAGATCTTCGAATCGCTCGTTACCATCGTTACGATCTGGTGCGGGTACCAGAGAGCGTCGATGCAGAAAACGCAACCTGTACCGACAATGAGAAGCAGGGTCGAAAGTCGAAACTAAAAGCGCTGAAGAAGAAACCAGTTTAAATAAAGCACGTGTATGTAGGTCACTCGGTGTAGCAGCCTGGGTTACGCAAGCTGCAGAAGCATTAGCCGTTGAGCTTTGTTAGACGAGCCTAAGCAATTCCCCAGTGTATCCCTGATGTATATCCTAAGTGATACTACTATTTAACTTAGGCCTTACCTAACGAGATAATCCAATGGTTTAGACGTTGTTCGGTATCAGTTGAATAAGATAGGCGTATCAAGACCTGGCTAAATTGACTCTAGGTAAGTGGGTGGGTGTAGCTAGGGGTCGTGGTTATGTTACCTTCTTGTGTTTCCGAAAAAAGTAAACTTTCCACTTCCTGGTAAAAGGGGTAAAACGATCACGGATATAGCGCAACTTACTCTCAAAGCACTTTGAGTTTAGTCCGAAGTCATTACTTGGGTCTTGATTCGTCGGCATCGTATTTCGAGAGAATATATCATCGCCACTGTGTCCCATTTTTAATAACGATTACGCAAGGTATTTTTTAATTCCTGGTTCAATACTTATCGGACCACCATGGCTCGAGCGTCGGGACGCTTCTTGGTATTGCTTTCTGGGTACAAGAGGAGGATCGTACGCTGTAGATACACGTACCTATACCCGTATACCTACGTTAATGCACGCAGCAGTGATGCTGGCCGGTTTCAATCTTGAATACGACTCAGATGTGAAAACAGACCTAGGCCACCGGAAAGCGGAGAACCGCAGGACTAAATATTTATCGCAAGGAGTATAAAGAGACATTCATTGATTTAGAGCGTCCTCTAGTATTACGTGGCACAATATCGGCAGCAGCCACTGCTACTGCGGCTACGTGGCGTATAGCTCTAGTATATACGCCTTTATTTACCCTCTTTGCCTGCTCGATGCTTTAGATGATACTTGGAGCGCTTACTATCTTTGCTTTCTCTTCACGCTCCTCGATACTCGGCTTATTATTGCGCGAGGCTGCTGCTTCTCTTTTTTCCTTTTTTTTTTTTTTCCTTATTTCTTTTACGCTCCTTTTACGGCCGAGGTAGGACGGACTTGAGTGCTCGTAAAAGCGCTGCCGAGGAAAGCGAATAATAGACTTATAAATTATCTGGATCGGTCGGAGGATCTGTTCTTGGACGACAACGGAGCTTTAAGCCATTATTGTCTAGCACTAATTATTCTTAGTTTCTTCAATGAGCTTTGCCATATACATAGTACGCAGTCAAGATTCTTGAGAAAGATTTTTTTTTCGATTTGTTAAAATCTTACCGGATCCACCGTATCTAGCGCATGTGGCATAACCGGAAGTTGTCAGTGGTTGATAATTGATCGGTATAGGACCGTTTTCAAAAGTCCCCTTCACAAACAGCAATCACCCCAAAATAAGGAACTTCGTTTCTCTCGCGCTTCGAACCAGGCGAAACCGGACGACGCAGATCGATCAAAGGAAACAGCCTTTCAACGGATCCGTCGGTTTCTTTTGCATCACAAAAAAAATTTGAAGCTCAGAAGCCAACGTCACCACGTCAAAGTCTTCAAGAGCTTTTCGAATGCTAAGCGTCTGCATTTAAAAGTATTTCGCTCACTTTTGTGTGAAGGCTTTTCTCTCCCCCTCCCTTCAGTCACTCCCCCTTGAAGCCTATTCTTTGCCTTTTCTCCCACCCCCCCTCCCCGTTCAGCTATACGGCTGCCGTTCATTCTTCTCATTTCGAGGGATTGTTTGGTCCAGGGTCATTATTGTCCTCCTTAAAAAGTTTTCATTTAATTGTTTAATTATTCCAAATGTACAGTGATAATCACTTGGGACATGTCGTCGTTCCGTAAAATCCCATCTTTTTTCACTTTATTTCTTCGTCCTTATTGTTAAAGTCATCATCGTCTTACTTATCTCGCCCTCTGGATAGCTATCGTCGAGGGTAGAGTATTTAGCAGTTTAAAAAGCATTTTTCAACGCTTCTTCAATTTTTAGTGAAAATAATGAATTAAAAATTTTTTATTTTTTATTTCATACCAATGACTGTCATGCATTTATCAACTATATCGAAGACGTATCGATCACTCGAAATTTTCCGTTCCAATATCAGCCCCCGATCGGCACCGTTGTCAGGGTTGATTTCAACTGTTTGGCAATGACGCTCTCGACTGTAAGGCCTCTGCTATGAAAACAACGAATTTCGGAAGATAATGTCCTTCCCGAGGGCGAATTACTATTTTCTGGTCTGTCGTCACTGATTTGAGACGGAGACACGAGACGGGCAAGAGGGTTACGTGTCCGGAGTTTCGAGAACCGAAATATACGAGTGCGTGGGCCACCGGGAACCTAATGTCCACAACGCGGACTACTGTCGCTCCCAAGGCTAGGACAGTCGTGGGCCTATTATTATACCGGGTTTCCTCACTGCTAATGATTCCATTCTTCGTTTCACTCGGATGCCTCTCTATAGATATTTATCCGGTATCGATGATGGATATTATACTCGTTTCCGTGAGACTTGCGAGAGTCCCGAATCGACTGATTTTTTTTAGTGGTAAACTTTTCAATTTCAATGTCTATCGTAATACCTGGTGTACGATGCATCTATCGTTATCGACGATAACTCAATCTTTTCACGGTACTGTACCAGGGTTGAGTTTCACGAAGCGACGGTACAAAATCAGTATTGCCATTACGGGATCATGCCAGACGATATATATGTGGTACAGTAAAACTCGAAAGGAAATGCTCGAAGTAAAATCAACCGTCCATTCTGGTCCAGGGTCAATCTCTCAGGATGGTCATGGGCTTCGCTCATCCCTTGTACCTACGTCGTATATCCCTCTATCATATACACGATGTATTATTGGGCCGCCCATCGCGCACGATTGCCCAATGTTTTTTCGTTAAATATCTTTGTCCTTCATTCTTCTTCTTTCGAGCCACAATACCAATGGATACGGTGTCTATATCCTGTGGTATTATCTTTATCTTCTTACGTTTATCAGTATAGGAACTCGTAGATGTATACGTCGCTTTTCCTTTCCCCATGAAATTTCTCTGTGAGAATAGCGATCAGTGTAAGGAAACAAAGTATCCAATCGTTAGACCGGAAATCTATTGGTTTCTATGTACGTATGGAGTCGTGACTATAGTTTACCGGCTGTATTATCTGTATAAATACACGAGGGCTGGATAGATTGGCGAATCGATTTGTGTGTACAGTAGCTCCCCCTCTGCCACCCTACTTCAGATAGTCTATACTGCTATTTTTATACAGAAGATCTGCTCGATGGGAAAAGCAATGGCGGTATAATTTGGCTTCCAAATCGTTATGAAAAATAGTAAATCTACGAGATTACACCCCCCCCCCGCCCTCCCCCGGTCGTTTATCTACTGGCATTTTTCGACGTTCGCTTCGCGATGCGGAAAATGACATTTTACTCAGGATAATGGAGGGGTGGTACCGGTACCAGGGACCAAGAAAATTGAGAATCTGGATATGAGTGCATGTGGAACGTAGGAATTTAAAGGAGCGATGGGGAGCATCAAGCAACCCTTTGCGAATGGGAATCTCCTATATTTTTCGTATCGGGGTATCACAGGGGGTTAGTGCTCTGGTGGTAATATACTGAAGGGATGAAATTCAGGCTCGACGGATAAGATCACTAATATTTGTCTAATAAATGTTCCAGGGAATCGAGTGGTACGGATACGGGGTTAGCGGTTACCGTAGGAAGAGAAAAAATAGAGACGCTGAGAGGAAGAGGGATGTGAAGGACAAGGAGTGTGTGTGAGAGAGAGAGAGAGAGAGAGAGAGAGAGAGAGAGAGAGAGAGAAGAAAGAGAGTGGACGGAGAAAAAAGTATATACCTTAAGATGAGATGCGACCCTAAACCCAAGTCGACGAACCAACAAACTCGTCCGTCCGGAAAATAACCTCCGCGAAAAACAACCCTCTCCACTTCTAACATCCCTTTCCCTCTTCTTCAAAAATGTCCTCTTTTTTATTTCGCTCCTCCCCTGGACCCTCGTGCAGACTGTCTAAGTCTCTAGGATCCTATCACATTCGCCAAATTTCTCCTCTTGCTCAGCTTTTGTGGATCATCCGATACCTCAATCTTCTCTCTCCTTACGCCCCTCTTTATCTCTTTCTCTAGGTCAAAAGATTTTACTTTTTTTTTCTTATATGCGAATACTTCCCATGACGCGATCACTGTCAAATTTTAATGCCACGATAAACCGTTGTTATTGGCTGCGTAGTATTTCGTTCGTTCGCGATATACATATAGGGATGTTTGGGATACGTTTAGAAAAAAATCAAGAATCTTATTCGTTGTACTTGGTAGACTCGTTCTAGACGTCTGCTTTACGAGAATCGTGAATTTCTTAGACGTCTCCGTCGCGACGAAGATGTTGTATTTTTCGAGGGACAAAATAAAAAACACTCGCCATTCTGTAATATCCAGATTCAAATGTAACGGGAGTAACTGTCTTTTACTGTTCATCAAAAACATGCTGACATAATTTCAAAAAACATTTTTTCCCCTATATAATAAGTTTTAAAAAAAAACCAATTATGGTATACTGTTATTGAAAATCACTAACAACGTCCATTCCATCACAGAGGCAGAGAGAGAGAGAGAGAGAAAGGTAGAGAATTCTGTACGATATTTCGGCGTTATTAATCTATATAAAGGCTCCAAGAGAATGAGAGGAAAATCGAAAGAACTTTTTATGAGATATTCCGTTAGGACAGGAGCACGAGGACAGTCGTAGGAGAAGATGGGAGATATCGAGAGGAAAGTGTATCAAAGAAAATACCGTACGCCTGAACATACATAAAGGCTTGGTAGGGCATTTAATCAGGGGCTGAGACCATAAAAATCAAAGAGCCCGTCCCACGATTCTATACCGATACCAGTATGTACATATAGTGTTTATATACCTTATACACAGGCTGGCTAGGACATCCGAAGTACATGACTCCTTTCGTAGTTCCAGCATTCCGACGTTCCACATCTCGTTGGTTCCTTTGACAAATCGTAGGATCGAGTCCCTTAACTTCCGTTCACGAGTTCCGAGTATTTCCGGTATTTCGCATCACCCTCTACCATATCACTGTAGTACATGTCATCCTCATTCGGCATCGAATGTTCGTTAGTTTCGATCATAGGGAGACGAAGGATAGACAAGACGACAATCGTGACGCCATAATAAAAAACAAACACCTTCGTTATATAGATTAAATAGAGAACTGTGTATATATATATATATATACATATATATGTATATCTACACATGAGCTTTCCTTTTCAACCCCCTGTCCCTAGCTACCCTCTACGAACCACCCTCTACTACCCACTGCAGCAGTCCAATCGGGAGCGACTAATGGCTTTTTTATTCGGCTCGTAAAATCGCTTTATATTAAACTGATACTAACGCGAGAATATACTACGAAGCAAAGCCCCAGCGCCATCGGCTATTTGTCTCTCCTTAGTGGAATAAAGTTATAGCTGACTACACACGCAATTCCCGTACAGCTCCCATACTCTCGTTGCGATTTCACTTCGTCCTTGCCTTATCGCATTCGCTGTACGATGATAGAGAAGATGGAAATTAATATCACAAGGCATCCGTGCGGCGTCTGCTGCTGTTACGGAGGAAACGTATTATTACCGTGGCTGCAATTTTTAAGTGATCGATCGCAGTCGGTACATGTCTTGTCCATTTGGTTGGGCCCTTTTCGCCAGTCCTCGCGGAGGTGATACTCGCCGAGGGTAATTTAATCCTCGGATGAAAGGCACTGAGAAAAACGTACCTGGAGAAAAACTCAAACCACTCTTACGTAGGTACGATAGTGCTGTAAGAGAGTCGGGGAGGAATTAGAACCGGATGCTTCTGCACGAAGGAAGAAATTTTTCGACAATGCAGAGGGTACTCTAGCTTACTTATTTCAACCCTCTACGCCTATAGGTAGAAGCCTTTCTCTCTCTCTCTCTCTATATATATATGTATATATGCGTATATAATACCTTGAGGTATATCTCTATATAAGATCCGTATGTATATATAGAGGGAAGAGGACACTCTTTGTATATAGGTATCTGACGCTTCTTTTTTCCCCTTGCGAAACTCGAACGGGGGTTTTTAAATTTGTTTCTACTCCATTAACCTCGCCTCGTTCCGCGCTCATACCTTTACCGCCGCCCTAACGTAACTAGCTAAGGCAGAAGGGCGCATGTCCTCGAGTAATATCCATTTGCCGAACTGAAACCAGAGGAATGACGTTGCGTCTTTACGTTCCTTCCTTTCACGTCCATATATATATATATATATATATATATATGGACGGTATATAGTATACAGTTTCGGTCCGTATGGTGCGGGGTAGCTATCTTTTTCTTTTTTAGCTTCCTCTTTTATTTCTTTTTATTTCCTCTTAATTTCCTACCTTTTCAAAGAATCGGAAATACCGGTACCTCGCGATCCATTGTTATACCGTGATATATTACAGGAGATCGTAAATAGATGAACGATTGAAATTCGTAAATGAAAGATCGTTACGAGATCTTATTGAAATTTCAAGCTGTTCTTTATTTTATTCTATCTCATTTCTCCGGATTGTTTGTTTGCATAAAATATTCGACGACTTCCTCTTTACGGTTCTCTCTTTATCAAAGGAAGAAATGCAGTTTCCTGTACACAGCGTGGTAACCCGTAATTTCTTTCAAGAAATTTGACTTTTTCGAAATACATTTAAACATAATGTGAAAGTTAAAAATTTATTATGCGAAACAACAATAATAATCGCATACACTCGTCCTTAAAGAATTCTTAAATCAATCGATATATATATATATATATATAATATATTAACACATTCCGCTAATGTCAGTTAGCATTTCAGAAAATCGATAGGTATCTCTTTCAGGCTTCCTTGCGCCATTGCGATCCCTTCGCGTTATTCCACTGACGTCTACACAGTGTCGCACAAATAGCCTACAACGGGTTACCGCGTAAATAAAAAGAAAAGCTTACAGTATAATTGAGTAAAGCAAAGATACGACGGACCTAGTATGTATTCCCATTCGTATTCGTATTCCGTGTACGCGGTTGACAGCCGGATACAAAGTTCCTTCCTTCGCTCTTTGCAAGTTTAAAATTCACTCGGTAGTACGAAGCTCGGCTGGTAGCAGCTGTCACTTAATCGTCGTTCTGTTCGTCGTGAGCTTTACGCTTTCCTGGTATAGCTGGCGCGCCTTCTCAAAAGCTCTCTATGTTTTTCTTCCTTCTCTTCCCCCCCTACCTCTTTCTCTCTCTCACTCTCTCTCTCTCTCTCTCTCGTATCTACGTAGATATCTCGATTCGTGAACAGAGAGCGGGAAGCTTTCGCCTCACGCCCGCTTAGATGTTTGTCTACGCCAAGTTGTCGGTTAACGATCTCTGCAATCTTGTCGTCTTTGAACCCTGATCGAGTTAACTGCTCGTGCGTGATGTACTTGAGCATCGTTAAATCGTAATGGAGTCTAAAAACGTACCAGTATTAGTAGTTTGTTCAGAGAGCACTGAGCTTTCGTATATTGGTATTTCGTACGTATACGTACCTTGTTAACTGGGACACAAGATATACGGAGTACACGTGTATATATAATATATATACCCAAAGGCCGAATATTGAAGTCCAAAATTTTTTTTTGTATTCACTTGTAATTTTTGAACCTACTATCTGCACTCTGCGTATGTATTATTCCGCATGTCTGCTTAGCAAGTAGAGTCGACCGATGCTTACCTTGAAATCAAACTCCTGATCTCTTGCTCATCGATCGGGAATTGCGATCGTTATTCCTCTCGATAAAATTGGATTTTGCTCGGTTGAGAATCTTTTTAAGAAGAGTGCACTGGATGGGTTCTGGTTTTGATTTGTGATTTATACCCGAGTCCTGCATCGATATATCTTCGAGGATATAGGCATTGTAATAATTTATGAAGGATACGAGGTGGAGGCATCAAATATACATGAAAACGTTATATTTCGACTTTAAGGAATCTTTGGGACACGATGAGATTCGGTTATCGTAATGACGTCAAAGGAACTTGGCTGGTATATCCAATTCTATGTAAATTGTTATTTGTCATGGCGTAAGCCGTCGCCACGGTTTCGCTGACTGACTCGACGCCGTCGGCAAATGGAACTTTGTGCTTGTTGACCTTGTTTTGAAAATGTCTTTTTAACCGCAAGCCGAGCTCTTTCGCATTTGGCGTAAACGCGCGTGCGGTTGAAACAATTTCACGACGTTTTCATAATGAACGAAGGTTACCGAGTCCTGACGAGTTGCGTCGCGAAGAGGTCGGAAAATTTCGAAATTAAACCGACTTGTGATGTAAAGCGTAGAAATTTCCGAGTCAATGGTGCCTCAAGGGAAAGAACCAACTCGGTGCCCTTTCAATGTGAATGTTCGTCGGAGCTTTGTGAATAGGTACCCAGGTACCTACCGATTTCTTAAAGCGTCAAATCATTGGGATTGCACAAAATGGAAGAAGGGATGGGTCGCCATGGAAAAGGAATTAATTTCAAATTCGCTCTAAAAGGATCCCTTCGTAGTGGAAGTATTCGCGACTCTCCTGATTAATAATACGCGCGATAAATTTTTAAATGTCCTGAAATTAATATTTTTGAAATGTGTATCGATCCCTCTTTTTTTCTCGACTTACGTCACCGATCGATTGGGCTTGAAATTTTGATAAAATTATACGTTTTATAAGTCGTACTTATGTATACCGAAGCCCGGTTTCTTTATCCTGCAATTTTGTCATTGCGAATTTAATACGGTGAATTTAGATTTGACATGTAGAAGCTTCGTTATCCTTTAGAATGTTTCGTACTATGTTTATGTACTTTGAAAAATTGAATCCTCGCGTCAAGTTCGACCAAGGCAATTTTCAAATTAATTGTCAGTCCATAGTAAAACTTTTAATTAATCAACGTGTACACCCGCTTCTCTCTGCGTTCATTCGCATTTCAACAGACGACCAATACCAGTTCGGCGATACGTTCAATACAAAACTGTACAACAGAAGGCGCCAGTGTTATATCATATCCAGTACCAATATATTTTCGCGCGCGAGGAACAACAAAGCCGAACGGTGCGAAAGGAAGCTTAAAATAAAGAGAAAAAAAAAAACCAAAATTTCACGAGCTCTCGCTGTTCCAGCGTCGCCCAGAAACAGACAAGCGGGACGAATTAAACGTGAGATTGGAGCGTCAAAATATTTCATAACCAATATTTCCGTGCGTTTCGCCCATTTTCATGCATATCGCTCGTATTTGCATTCGCATTTTGCATACTTTATGAATTTTACGCGCCTCGACCGTACTTGTCGTGCGCAATCTGTCAGCGCGTGCACAACTACTTGCATTTTGCATATGAGCTTAATTCACCCCTCCTGTCCCCCCTACTGTTGTAGTTCGCGCTATAAAAATTCTCCATCCTCTCACCGATCCTCGTCCCTCCCCTCCCACCCCCTCCCACCCCCTCCCACACCTTTACGCCTGAGAACTTCAATAAGCAACTGATTTATTCGGCGCACAGCTATTTGCTCGTGATGCACAGGCACTCGGACACAGTACTGGACACTGGATCCACAAAGAGTTGCGTGGGCGTTCAGCAATGTCGCCCACGCGGCAGCTGTTCACCGTGTCACGGCAACTCTAATTCGGTAATATCGTTAATCCTAAAGGTGGCCCAGTTGGACGGATAAAAAAACGTTTCGGCGGTATTACGTAATTTTTTTTTTTTTTTTTTTTTTGAAAAATTTCACACACATTGAACATACAAAGTGTAACTGATCCTCGAAGCTGTCGCAACCACCAAGTCTCTATCGTCCTTCGTTGTGAACTTCGAATAAATATTATTTTCATTGTACACGTATATTTATATAGGGGCAATTCGAATTCCTAGTCTCTGATAAATGCGAGGAGCCGTTTATACGTTGGACGGCGAGCAGAGAGGAAGATGATGTAGAGGGTAAAAAGTTTTTTTTAAAAAAGAATTACAAGAGCCGTGACCGGCGTAAAAGATTTCAAGGACATAAAAAGTTGGTGGATTCGCGTCGACCTGGCCTGCCTAATCAGAGCGAACGTCGAAATTGGTACCTCGTGGCGAACTTTTTGATTCCCTCCCGCGGTACGGATAGGTAATTTTGAATAAAAATTACCGAATGAACTGCTACAGCATCGCGGGCTCCTGTCTCGAAATCACGAAAGTTCCTCGACGATATTTATATTTAGCGGGGGACTTAATGGTGGGGCAATAAATATTTAGGGTCAACTTTGGTACAACACGGGCACCTGGAACGCGCGTTAACATCACCGTTGCGTAACGTGCAGAACTCACTGCGGAGAGACAGCGGGAGGAGGAGGGCGTCGCGCGTTGCGCGTTGCAACTTTTATACCTCAGCTAGTAGCGGGACTTGGACTTCCCCCCCGAAGCCGATTAATTTAACGTCTTCGAAACTCGTCCCGACAGTCCGCGATGGGATTTTCAGGCTGAGGCAAAGAAGATAAGAAGAAAGAAAGATAATCAAGAAGAAAAAAAAGCAGTCCAAGAACGACATGATAAAGGAGTGAAATGGAGGGGCGGAAAGAGGGTGGTGTCCTTCCCAGGATCATCCGAACTGTAGGCAACGGCTTTAACGAGACCCTCGAGGGTTTGACGTAGTAAATCCGCCACGAGACGTGGTGTGAAAATATATGAGGGAAATGAGGGAAACGCGGTTATGGGATGAGATAAGGAATGGGCGGCAGGTGCCGGTGCCCTCTGGACTAAAAGGAAGGAACGAGAAGAAAGGACGAAGATTAACAGACAAATTGCTTATCTATCGGTCGCAGTGTCTCTCCCGCACCCCGCTGTCACGTCTCATAATGGGAACCCATTAACCGCTACGCCACTGACACATGTTACCAGTGGGAATTTTTCAAGCCGCGGTGCGTTTGATTGATAACAGACATTACCGATTTCGCGCGGCCGTTTTCTCTCCTCGTTTTGTACTGTCGGCCGCGCCTCTTGCGGCAGATGCGCGCGCGATGCTTTTCTTATCCGATCGTAAAGACGGGAACGACGTCGAGTCCATTAATGAAAAAGATTGGCTGGATTGCGTGATAATTTGAAAAAAAAAATTTTATTCTACGTTAGCGCAGACGAAACTTTGGACTTCGGCGAGCAAAATGTTTTACCTGCGCGGAGGTACAAGAGTTTTTCGTGCGCGTTGCGTGCCGCGAAATTTAATTGGTATATCGTAAGTACATAGAGTTTGATTAAACACCTAACTCGCTGGTAGCTAGAACCTCCCAACGGTTTTACATGAAAGTACTGATCAAACCACGCGTGTATTCATATTTGCCAAATGTATTTACTCGGCATATAGTATCGACTGACCGTACGGGACCGGCTGCTTTAAACTCGGATTTCCAACGATAATTAATGATGGAGCAGTGTTTGATCAGAGATTATTAAGTTACGGTATTGCGAATGGCACTGTAGGTATTCCTGTTTCTTTTTAACTCTCGTATAGACATATATCTCGTTCTCTCATTCTCACTCGTTTTTTCCACCCCACACGTGTATGCCCGGTCACCGTGAATGTACAGCATCCACGAGTTTAAACAAATTATCCCGAGATTCTGTAGAATCTCGCACTAGCAACACGATAGGAAATGAGATTTTCGTATCTGAAAAACGTAAAGAAATGTATTCACGTACGGAACAGCTGATAAAGGTGCATCTGGATTCTCCGTGAGATTAGAGCAACGATGCAGCGACGTATGCAAGCCGTGTTAGGTAATTGCAACGTATCAAGTTCTGTGCCAAAAATTGAGTCATTCCCGGTGTAAATTTCATATCTCTCTCTCTCTCTCTCTCTCTCTCTCTCTCTCTCTCTCTCTCTCTCTCGCTCTTCTCCTCAGTTACTCAGATCCTCCCTAATTCCTCTTGACTCTTTCCTTCTCGATAATTCGATGTGTCGAAAACATACGTGCACATATGCTGGTACTCTTATGTAGAGTGTCTCTCTAATACACCTGCTCATGAATTCCGTGAGCTTAATCGTGGGCGTAAAGTATTCGATACGTGAAATCAAGTTTGCGTTTGGTAAAATGAAACGACTGGTCAATCGTTATAGCGAGCAAAGTGAAAAGTACGGAAGTCTTGTCGATCGATAGGACAGTTTTTTTATTCATGTCTCTGTAAAAAGTGAACGAAGACGAGGAAAGGACAAATGAGGGAAAGAAATATAATATGGTAAAGGATATGTAGTAAGTACATGCCGGACATAAAATGAAAAAGTTTTATGTATAATTTTTGTATGTGAAACAATATATATATGTATACATATATGATGGGGGAATTTCAACGATATCGATTATGCGAAGAGGGATATATGCTTATAAATATGTAGGTATGTAGGTCCGAGAGTAAGGTGTATGTGTAAATTGGAAGAAAAGCGGATTTCTCTAAATGTCCATATGGGAGATGCGCATCTTCACAGTAAATCTCGACCTACGGTATGCAGCATCCATGCTACTCGCTCATGCATGTAAACTCAGGACTAAGAGGACCAAAGGGACTCCAGGGGAAAAGGTTCCTCTTCGTAGAGACGGTTCTCTTTGTCGGTAGAAGACTTCTACGTGAAAGTGCCAACCAATTCTTACGGTCTGTTCTATACTTCTATCTGGAGCTTTATCTACCATCCTCATTCTCAGCCTTTCTCTCTTCATTCTCTGGAGCGAGCCGTCTTTGTCTTTCTTTTCTTTGGTCTGATCCCTGTCTGTGCGATTTTTTTTTAATGTCTACGGAGTAATAAAGTACGCGCTTTAAGGCGCCGGAGCACGGAATCAGCACGTAGCTTAGGTATACTAGGAGGAATAGAATAGAACAGGCGAAAGAGAAAGAACGAAGGAGAGAGACGAGGAGAGTGAGGAGGAGGGGGAGAGGGGAGAGAGAGCGTTAGCACGCTTGGGAAGATTTTCCTTTCTCCTGGGGCAATCTAAGATGGAGCGTCCTCAGGAACCTGGAGTACGCGAACTGGGAGAGAGAGAGAGAGAGAGAGAGAGAGAGAGAGAGAGAGAGAGAGAGAAAGAGAGAGAGAGAGTCGATTGAATATTTTTACATATATGAAATTTTTATTCTCGTCCCATGGTTGGCTGACGTACCTTTCCATGGTTCCTCTTGTTACTCGAGGAAAATATACATACCTTACTTCTACATGTAAACGCGCCTATAAGCTGCTCCCTAAGGCGCACTTGGCTCTTGCGATTCTCTTCGTCATTACTCGCGTAATTGTCAACGCGACTCAAACAATTTTGCAAGCCTCTTTCGCAATTCTCATATACTAGCGATTTTACTAAAATTCGAAAATCACTAGCACGTACGTTCTACCGTACTTTATTTCTCTCTTTCTCTCTCTCTCCTTCTCCTTACTTTTCTTGCGTAAAATGAATAATAATGTTTTTAATTATTTTCACGGCTAGGAGTCTTCTTTATGGAATTCTATCGTTCCGGGGGGACGTGTAACCAGCTACATTCCACTGGCCGAAAGTTTAGTTCGTATTCATTGTAAAACAGCCTTTACACGAGAAGCAGTTATCCATAGGGCTACGATAGAAAGAGCACGAAGTTGCTCTACTCTGTGCAAAAGTACTGCAGCACTTCGTGTCTGAAGCACGGACGACGTAAACAGACGCTGCAATAAAGCAGTACCTAGAGCGAGTGTGATATCAGTGCTTTGCACCGATTTCTCAGAGTTTGGCCATTGTCGCTGCTGAAATTAAACGCATCTTCGTTATACCGAAATTCGAAGGTTGCGACGTGCAGTTATTTCCTCGCTCGACGCGACGCACAAGGCGCAGTGTCGCCTCTACGACGAGATTATTGAATTTCCTGTCACTCCCAGATGAAATACGCTCTATTTACTTTGGCGGTGAAATAAGGACGGTCTTTACTGTGCGGGAAGTGTAAAAGAAAGAAGAAATACGTAAAAGGAGGTATACGAGGAGGAAAGAGAAAAAATATTAAAGGAAAGAAAGAGGGAGAGAGAGGGCGAGTCAAATCGAAAGATTTCTGAAGAGGTTTCAACTTTTCCACCCCTCCCCCCCTTCCCCCCTCGCGATTACCACCCCTCACCCAATCATTTTCACAAGTCACTGGTCGTCGTCGACTCGCGATATAAAACCATCACGGCGAGTTCCCACGAAGCATCGATTTCGGATTTTCAAAATGGTTGGTTCTTGCAACCTTCCACCTCTAACCCCCAACTACCTATCGTGCTATCGTCAAATCCGAAGCGCGAAAAGTCTTCGTGGAAATTCGCGAAATTACGATCATCCAATCTTGGCGTCTCTGCAATCTTAACTGAGGGGTTGGGCGGCGCAACGTGCTCAACGTTGCAAGATTAGAAATTCGAAAAGCATCGACTTCCGGTTTACTGCATCCTACTCCGAACAGACGATTCGATAACAGCTGCGATAGGATTACGGGAAAAATTTGATGACTCAGTCAAGAGACAAGTAAAATCATTGAAACTTGAAAGGACGAACGCACGAGTATTAGCCGCTTACCGTAAACCGCATTACTGATGCAGTTTCCGGATGTTAAGGCCGCTGTGATGTTACTTCTTGATTCATAGATATCAGGGAAAAGAAGGTGCAGTCGGTATCAGTGCAGATGGGTAGAACAGTTATCTTTCGTGCCTTCTCCCGCCTCAGACTTATCCGGTTCCACCGAACTAGTTAAATCATCCCTGCCGCAGGGTTTCGGTACGCGCGGATTCCGAACACGTAGAAGGAATTTATTTGAAACACGTATGCGCCGCGGAACGTAGTTCCGTCGAGTTTTGCTCGCTCTCCGGTGTGATATGCACCCACCAACTTGTCTCTGCCCGGTTGGCCTCTCCGACCCTTACGAGAACCGAGTCGCAAGTTTAAACGGATGGCTTATCAGAAAGTCTCCCAGGATAGCTTAGCCCATTACTTCTTGTGAACGAACTTGCTTGGCTTCTCTCTCCTTCTGATATACATCCTTCTCCTATCCCTTTCTTTCTCCCACTCTATGTATTTCTCTGTCTTCTGCAGATTCCCGTAGGTTGCCTGGAGTTCGGTCAATTCGCGGACTCCTCTCTTCCGTTTCAAGGTGTGCATTTCTGATTTCCCTCTTTCTCTCTCTCTCTCTCTCTATCCAACGGAGAAATCGTTTTAGCTTCAGATAACGATAGAGACACTACATTGCATACAGGGTGGAATGGACGAACCGAAAAGTCTTGGACTTTTAAATTGCATCTAAATTGCAAACCGGCCAAGATTAGTCGATTCGACGCCATTACTGCATTTGGACGATCGATACCCGAGCACAGCCGCGCTTGCTACTGGGTCGAGTTCGATTAAATCCGATGCATTTCGAGGGTGGTTCAGAGAGGTGGGTATGTGGGTGGGAGTTGTCGGAGGTAAAAAAAAATGTGAAGAAAAAAAATTAAAAGTAAATTTTCGTGCACGTTATCGACGTTAAAACGATTTAATCGTCGGACTGCTAGATATATGGTCCGGATTACAAATATTCCGCAGCTCGTATTAAAATTCGTGGGCGGAATATAAAGGAGGCTCTTCAAAACATTACCTGGAACGTTAATACTTAAATACATCTTATTCCGTAAGTGTCCGTATCTGGATTGGAGTAAAATAGGATTTCTCTCTCTCTCTCTCTCTCTCTCTCTCTCTCTCGCTCTCGCTCCTCCCCCGCTCTCTCTCTCTCTCTCTTTCCGGTACCTCGTTAGTCGACAATCGAGTGAACCAATTTTTTCTTCTTATACCTCTTTCTTTGATTTCATTACTTTTCCCAGCACGTGTCTCCCCCTGACGAACCAAGGGATCGAGTAGTGAATAAAGAAGCGAAATTACACAGATTTCATCCGCGCTTACATATTTTTGCCAGTTCAATATCAGCCGTACATACTTGCAGGTCGCTTTCATTTTGAAACTCGAATAGTTTATGGCTCGCGTTTCGAATATCGCATTTTTCCAAGCAGCAAAGTCGAGAGTCGAGAGACCGTTCTGCCGCGGCCCTCGTAATTCAAGCCGTGTCCGAATAAGAAAAACAATCTTCCACGGCAGTTCTCGAAGCTTTTACTAAAGGGGGAATTTGCGGTTGGGAAATGCGCGCGCGCGATTTGCCACACTCATAAATTTATGGATCATCCGTGCCGCTAAGCCGAGTAACAAAATGTAATGGCGAGGTGAGCTGGATTTTCAGGCGTTACCAGTTGGTTGATTTCTCTCTGTATTAAGGCCGCACTTACGATTCACCGGCATTCTCATGGAAGGGCCTTTTTCAATTTCATCAAACACCATAAATCACATTCATCCAATCGATCATCACTGCCGATCAATGAATAAAAAACATAACTAATAAACTGCCAAATACACATACACACTGTCTATCCATAATAAAAATAATCTAATCCACATATACATACACGCCATCAAGCACAATGATAAGAGCCGGAGTGCTACGATCCTTCCATTGTTTTTTCTTGCAAATCGTGCGAAAAGATAAAGCGCGAATACGTGAGAGACAATGATATCTCCGAGCTGTATGTTTTACTAGCGTATCTCGTAATGGAAAATAAAAGGAAAGAAAAAAAAAATCTAACCCCCGTATCCTTTTATGTTTCAGGTATGCAGAGATGCTCGATGTTTGATTATTGCGATAAAAAATGCTGTCGGTATGTTTACGTATTGAGACTATCCATGTAGAAAGCGAATATCCCCGTCAGATCTGGTATCACTTCCCTCGACCTAACCTAACTTGCTGTTAAATCTTATCTCATCTCCTTCGCTTCCCTTCCCCTTTTTACGTCATCTTCCAGTTTTATATTTTTTTTTTTAATCGGCTTCAACCCGTAAAACGATTTTTCCTACAAGGCCGTGAAAATAAAATATACCCGTGATCGCTATAGTGTACGTATAATATACTTACTCAACAGGATCCTTATGCACCACTTGCCACAATCTTGTTTCACGTTTCTCATTGGCATTTGGGCCGAATTTTAACGTTGCTCGGCTAAAGGTCTTGAAAATGCGTTACAGCAATAGCAACGTTTCTCGATTTATCCCTCTTGCATAATGCAAGGCTGGATCTTCGCGAATTCCTTCGTACCTCGAGATGACGTAATTTTTGCGAAACTCTCTGCGCTAACGCGAGTTAAAGAAAAGGATAAAAATAATACGCGAAGAGTAAGTAGCGGAAGTATTATCAACGGTCTATAGCTGACGGTACATATGAGACAAACCATTTTTGATTTCCTTATGTTAATTCATGATCTACAGGGTGGCCAAGAAAAAGCTTACACATTTCCTATATGTATAACCGTACATACCTGAATAAAGCAGAGCAGAGTGAGATAGGATGGGAAACGCAATTTGCAAATCACCCGTTGGAGTCCGTTCGCAATGCGCTCGCTCGCTTCTCGAATATCCTGAGGGCTCGCGAGTCTTATCAGGAAACGTGGGAAACGTAAAGCGTTATCTAGACGCGACGTGTCGCAAAATCTTTGACACGCGTACACTGGTAAGACTGAAGACGATGAATTTCTAAGCGTCCATGGGATACTGGTAGCGTTGTATGTATCTGAAAGCGAGATCATCGCACTGCCTGATCCCACGCGTGAGATCGTAACAGTGGAATATAGGTAGAGAGCGACGGCGGCGTCGGGACGCGAGCGTTATTATTTACGCTACAGTTGGATGAAATATTACATTTTCGAACCAGCCGGCATCGTTCTTCGGTACGTTTCCGCTTTCTTCGCAGGTTGTTTCTATCTACCCTCTCTCGTGCGGTTTCTCATCCCCTTGCCACCCCTCCTTCTCTCTCTCTCTCTCTCTCTCTATCTCTCTCTCTCTCTATCTCTCATCCACACCGCTCTGGCACTCTTGATTCGCGAACGCCTTACTTTCTCTAGTTCCGAGATCTCTTAGCTCTCGAGAAAGAGGCGAGGAGAGACCGCTCTCCATTACCATTTATAGTGATTTCTGAACCACCTTCCTTCGACCGTCTAACACACATCCAACCTCCTCCCTCCCGTCCTTTTTACACCCCCTCGTAGAATCACCTACGTGTCTACTTTCTGCGAAGCGTCTGATTTATAGCCTTTGTCATCCCTGGATGCATCCAGGGCATTCGTAAGACGTAGTCGAGGACTCAACGTTATTACGAATTCCCTATATACAGATATACCTAGGTAGATTCAAGCATGATTTCCCATTTCATCAGTCAAATACACGTATCGCTTTCGTGTTAGATGCACCTTAAACTCCGTCGAGATCTATAATCAGACTTCCGTAATTATTTTTAGAAACCGATAATGAGAATCAATTACGGTCTCGGACGACTAAACGCACTTTCAATTGTTCAACTTTCAACCGCGCATGCGCATGCTGTGCGGCGCATCCGACTTCTGGATAACCGATTACGGCTTGACGTTTAACGAGGGTGCGGTGTGACGAATCGCCTTGTGTTTTCGCATAGCGCTGAATATCAAGTACGAACTATAGTAGATATGTGTATCTAGTTATGTACTGGGTATAACCTGTGTATGTATGTAATTACGTATTTACTCTATGTAAACGTAGAATTGCCACGCGATCAAACGCGTTTCCTTCGTTCCTTCTCTACTGTTCCATAACCTATTCTCTCACTCCTCTCTCTCTCTCTTTTCTCTTTCGCAACTTCTGCCAGTGTGTCCTGTCGGAGCTCCGTGACGTTGTAAAACGACCTCGTATCGGACGCGTCCTGGCGAGGCCGTTTCCGAAGGAACTTCTTGTTTGTTTCCCAGGGAATGTTAACGACTTCAGGACTGCACATCTCCATAGAGCGCCTTTAGTGAAAGATTTGCGACATTCGATGCCCCGTATTCTGCGTCCCTCGCGCAGTACCGCGTTTCACCGATAAGGTTAACCGTTACGCATAAAAGCTGACTGTAATCCTTGGCTCGTATTTTCATTCGTCTTCATTTTTTCTCCTAAGCTTCAATAAGGTCTCGTGCGTCCTACCATTACTTTTTGTTACGAACTTTTCAAATATTCAATTGGTTGGACGTCGCTCATTGAACGTTCCCTTTAAGCTCATCAATGACGAGAAGAGAAAGGGAGGAGAGTGACGCAGGAGGGAGAGGTTCCGGTGGGCCGACGGGATATTTCTCCACGAGGATCAAGGTGGATGAGGGTTGCTTTTTCAGAGGGGTGGAGTGTACCGGAAGGACGGGAAAGTTAGAGAGGAAGGATCAAAGTGTGCGGTAGACCCGCCTGATGTATGGCGAAGGCCGAAGACGTCAGGATGTTTGCTACCCACGTTTTCCATAACACGGATCGATTTTGAGTCTCCCTTCTCCCTTCGCTCTCCCCACTCCCTCTCTCGCTCTGCTTCGCCGTAGATCGACACAATGACGTGAATTTACGTTACCTTTTTTTTCTTTTATACCAGTGATTGGACTAGTACAAATCCAAACCACAGATTTTAAATACGCCATTACGCAAATTAAGTTTTAGTGCCAGCGGCAACCGAGTCTTTGGCTCTTGGCCAACGTTTATTCGCTCGCGATGCTTTTGCCCGGCTCTTCGTCTTCCTTCCCTCCGTCCCTCCGACTCCATCTATCCTGTCTATCTCCCTCTCGCCGCTACGTTCCCTCGTTTCTCTGCGCTGTACGCACTCGTGCTCACTCGTCACCGACTTTATTCCACAGCCTCGTCTCGTCCTCGGTACTCATAAAAATACCGAAACCCGTTTTATTGTTGGCTTCTGTTCCGTCGCCTTCGAACTTTCGCGGCTGTCGACGCGGAAGCGGATCGCTGAATTACGCTTCCTGTCATTTATCTCAACTTTCGTATCTGTCGCGATATGCACTCGTGTTTCCTCTCCACCCCGATGCCGCAGGATGTCGGTAAATATTCGTCCTGAAACTATATATGGATTCTCTTGGTCGGCCAGTAACGAGAATAAGTTTTACTCTTTATACGCTGTACGACAGTAAAGTACCAGCCTTACTAAGTACGTAGATGGTCTCACGACAGTATTATATTCGCGGTATTCCCAGCCCGTGCCAGGGCGAATTCCGTACTCAAATGAGAACTTCGCAATAGGGCTACGAAGGAGGAGTGTCGCTGCTCGTCCGTAGGAGGACGTACTCTTATCTATCCCCGGGGGTCACGTTCCTCGCAAAGTTCAGTTCTGCCCGCGACAGCGGTGCGTCCGACACCAGTAATTTGCCAGGAAGTTAAATATTCCCACGTGAAAACGTCAGAGTGACTGATGCGCGAATGTGACTAATGTTACCCCCCAAAGGGGCCACCGTCGACTCACTTCACTTTCCTCCTCACCCGAACCTCTTTGCACCCTCGCCATTGTCTCAGCCTGTCCCCTCGCGTCTCTTACCCCGGAACACAATCCATCAAACGATCCGTTAAATATGACCGATTGCGCCGCGTCGCTACCGGATGGATCAAATGAGAGTGGAAAATGTCTTTGAATCAATCAAATTAAAGTATTGTCTCCACCTACCAACTACTCTCGTCTTAGTTTTCTTGAAGCAAGGTAACGGTTGGCTGGCGATCGAGCGTGATATCGCAAAAAAAAAATGAACGGCACCCGCCGGATCCTTCGTTACTTCGCGAGAGAGAAAATTGCCAAGCAAGCTCATTCACGGAGATTCTTATTTTTCTTTTTTTTTTCAACAAGAAATATTAAAACCTTTCCCGCGTCACAACTTCGCGTCCCGCCCGTCAAGACTCGACGGAATCAAATTCCTTGGGATGTTTTTCTCGAATATTTTTCCATCGTTAGCATAATGGCGAAGCACGAGGAGAGGCAGTCGGCAAGCAGGCAGGTGTCAGCTGTTGGTGGATGCGTTGTTAGATAGGCAGTTAGGTTAGGTTAGGTAACTATAGCTATACCATGCAGATTGAAGACGGAGTCGTCTTGTGTTCCAGGCGTACCTACCTGAGGGATGAAAACCGATGCTATTACGAAGCCACTGTGCGTATTTCGGGCTGTAATTCAAAAACAAAACGTAATCGCCCGTGCTTTTATTTGCTTTGTTTCCTACCGGCAAGAGTAAAAGCTCGGCCTCTGGCGAGATGGTTGTGTTTGTAAGAAGGGCCAAGGTAATTAAGTTAAAAATATACGCGTGCCTTATCACACCTCCTTTTGTTCTACGTCGAGCATGGCCGACAACGGGGCTTCCCTGAAAAACATTTTTCATCGTTTACACCGTAACAGCGCGGTTTTCCCAGCCTCGGTCCGCTATACTTAGTTCTCTTTTATGCTCTCGGCTGCATGTTTATTCAAGAGTCTCACGTACAAAAGATATTCCCGCGCGAAGGGACGTGACAGTAGGTACTGCCGCGCCAGGACCGACCAGCCAGCCAGAATGACGACGTAGGATAACGGGCCAAGCATGCAAGGGTCGTAGACAGGAGGAATTGCGTATCGCCAGCCAGAGAAGCCAGGACATCGCGACGTGAGCCGGAGGTCAGGAGGAAATGAAAAAGTTACGTTACGACGAGCGTTCGCGACGTTTTCATTTTTACGCAAGAAGAGGATCCCTTCGAAATAACGACGCGCTAAAGTACGTAGCCACGTACGGCCGCGTTTAAATATTCTTCGCGAACTTCGAGGTTTTGCTCGTTTCACTGGAGTCGTATTGCGGTGAGGTAACTCTCGAACGAGAAAGATATAAAGAGATACCGCGTCCTTTGAAACGAGTAAGTAACGTCAATCCTATATACGTGCGATATGCCTGTCTGTCTGTTAAGTATATAGCTAGTCGTATTATCCTGTTTACATAATATTCATATACGCGGAATCTGCACGAAATACGTCAACGTCTTTCATGTAGCCGTTTACGGTTTGACTTCCGATATACAAGCAAGAAATAGACGAGAGGAAGAAGAAAATACGAGGCCACGAGGGAGAACTTTGTATCGCATTTCAGTTTCGGATGGCGCCCCTTGACGCGAGCGTGTTTACAACCCCGTCGTACGGTTTTTTTTTTTTTTTTTTTTTTTCATACCGACCAACCCCTTCGAGCTGTTTAAAAAACAACTCGTAACCGAGGCAGGGTTCCTTCTTTCGGGAATTCTCAATGGCGCCTACTTTGCTACGATCCTCGATATTTCGCTTTCGGAATAGTCATAAATGTCGCCAGTCTACGTCGTACTGTACTCCCATAGGCGAACGCTGGTAATCAGGTTTTTCGTCAGTGCGGTTAGTTGAAAAAATTGTGGCGAAAAAGAAAAAGGCCGGTTACAGGAGTTGACAGGTGGGGGATTAAAGTACCAAGAGTTTTACGCGTTTGCCCAGCTCGAAAACCGTCGCAGCCCTAATGGACGGTAACCACAGTGGCGAACTTTAATTCCAGGGGAATTGTCGGGTGCACCGCTTCTCGCTTGTCGACCGGCTGGAAGTGCTGGCTTGTCCACACTTTTAACTTCCGGTCGGCCGGTAATTAGTTGGCATTACCGTGGACTCGCCTTTAGATATGTAGAGCGTATATACATATATATATATATATACGTGTGTATATTTAAGCCACGAGGGAAGGTTGGAAAGCGAAGCTTCTCTCCTCCTCTGCTCCTGAAGGTAACGTAGGTACATATACGAATTGGCTGTTCTAGCCAGCTGGAAGGTACCGGTGCTCTGCGTTTCCGCTCCTCTGGAGCTTTTAACCACCGAGTGCTGAGTGCTGAAGGTACGCTGGCGTTGCCGGGGGGTGGAATTGTGTCGGAGGGAATGGGGCCTGGGAGCCAGAGGAGGGTGTTTAAGCAGCTTTCGTCGGCGGAGCGGGAAGCTCAAGCGCCAGTTTTCGTACTAATATTTGCCACTTGACCCTACAATTCCTTACGATCATCGACCCATCCTGCGCAAACTGTACGAATATATACGCAGTCTATTATCTCGTCGTACAATAAAACTTCGGCTGATTTTGCGAACGAGACGCGTCAGCCACGTTCTCCGTGCGTGCATATATAGATATACCAAGTGAATAGCCGCTTAGCCCTAATTCTCAGCGCGGAACGGCTTATCGCTGTAGATGGAAGGGTAAGGGAGATACGCTCGGTTACGTTCCTGGGATTAGGGATACGTCCGGGATGCTCGGCGAAAAGTCCTTTTTAAGGGCGTGGTCGTCCTACAGAAATTCTACAATTTTCGTACTACCCCATGATTCTCGTCTCTGGTTATTCCCTCAAGATTCCCTGTGTGATTACATACTGATCTCGTAATAACATTTTTCGCTCTGTGCATTACTATCAGCCGTATATACCCTAGACATCCTTGATAACTCTTGTCATCGAATCTACCCTCTTTCTTCCGTAAGCACTACCCACGCGATTCAGGATTATTCTCTAGTATCGATGTAATTTCGAGAATTCTTGATATGCAGGAAGGGACGTGGTAGGAAGTGCTGGTGGGAAGGTTGAAAAGTAGAAAAGTGCAAACAGCCTGATGGTATTTGCAATTTAAAGTGCAGTACGGATCTCGACGTTCGAAATGGGAAGCTGCGAGAGAGAGAGAGAGAGAGAGAGAGAGAGAGAGAGAGAGAGAGAGAGAGAGAGAGAGAGAGAGAGAGAGAGAG